>SJXQ01005264.1:10732-26164 GCA_006408695.1 Aepyceros melampus
GCTTCCCTTAAAGAAAAAAAACCTCCACCTGCCAAGGTAAAGACAGCGAGCTGCTGGAATACTGCAGAGCAAGCGCAAACCAACAGCCTATGTGCTGCTGGCTCTATGGAGTCCTCTGACACCACTTCTCTTTTGTTTCGACCCTTTCCCTCAATCTTGCTTTGGAAATTACTGCCAAAAACAGTGCTCCCCGCGGGTCAGGACCTGAGATTCAGCAGTCTCTCCAGACTCACAGTGCTGTAACAACTCCATCAGGCAGTTTCTGATGTGGCCATTGGCTACTGACTCCAACAGGTTAAGAAAACAAAACAAGCGGGGTGGGGAGGTGGGGAGGAGGACAGTCACTGTGAAAAATAAATAAATAACACCTCACTAACCAGCCTGGTTGACTGGGGCTTTTGAAGTCACAGCATCAGTATGCATAAGGAATGTCAAATGTCTAAATTGTGCCATTTTTTTCTCCAAAGGATCTTTGAAGCAACCTTTGAAGATGGGAGAGATGGTCCCCTTTGTGCTCATAAACAAAGGTGGCCTCCACCACCATCACATCCTCCTCTAACCCCTGAGGCTGATAGGTGAGGGAAAGGCGGACACTTTCATTTCCTACATCCATTGACAAGGATTTTCTTCTGAGAAGTCTCAGATCTGTGGAGAGTTCATTGTCACTTAGAGTTATGTTTATCTTTCCAAACAAGAGCCTCTTCTAACACATTTCAACTGCTTGTCGCCAATTGTGTTGTCAAAAGGCTCGGCTTTCCAAATTATTTGCTTCTGGTTAGTATGTGACGGGATCCTAAAGGCAGAGGTAACAGGAGGCTTCCCCCATCTGCTCTGGTCAGTTTCTTTTCCCCAGCTGGCATCAGTGTGTCATTTCTATTCTCCACACCCTTGGAGTTTCTGACAGCTAAAGCGGCCAGATAAATGATTATTCTAGATACATTTGTGATGCGTGATATGCCATAGAAAATACTACATTCGAGTGACCCCCAGTATCATTTTAGATATTTGAATATGAGAGATCATGTGTGGATCCTTTGAATGTTTTCTTTCAGGATCCTGATGGGTTTTCAATCAACTTGAGGTCATTTATTACAGCTTTGAGCATCATACGAATTTAAATCAACCGACTTTAAGTTTTCGAGGCCTGTACAATCACCCCGTGACAGAGGGCTGACAGTGCCATTTGCCTTTCAGAAGACAAATAACTATGATAAATGTCCTTCCAAACTAAACAGCACTTTGGAAAAAGTAAAAAGGAATTTTAATCCAACTAGCAGAGATTCTATTTACATTTTCCAAAGTAATCCTAAGTCAAAAATTTAAGGACACTTCGGAGAAAAATGAGAAAAGAGCCTAGGCAATAAATGTCTTTTTAAAAGAGACTTGGCCCATGGGGAAACTTTTCAACAGAGAACATGGCCCTACTGACCCAGAGGGAGAGAAGCATCCTCATGGGCAAATCAGAAACTGGATCATGAAAAATGTCCGCAACTCACCTGACTCACCAACAAATCACGGCTGCAGCTGACACCAGTGCGCAAAGCCAGAGAGGAAGCGCTGGCACCATTTGTCTGTGTCACATTATTAGACAGCTTTCCAGTGGCTACTTTACTGGGGGTAGTCTCGCAATGCAGACAGCTTAAACTTGGGTTTTGCATGTAATTTGCTATTTTAGAGCAGTTTATTTCTCTCACCTGCATACCCCATGGGGGAAGAAGCACTGATTACTTTAATTCTAACATTTGGAGTGGAACCCATTCATGAAACTTTCTGCTGTGTGATTCAAACGAAGGCTTCTCTTTCCTCTTTTTGTTCTCACAAGAAAATCAATTCACTTGAAGAGCCTCTTAATCCCATTTTTGCAATCAACAATTGCCACTTGTATATCGCTCTAATAGATTAAGAAGTGGGATGATGCGGTTGTCTGGTCTAATTCAACCCTATTCAGGTAGCTGCAGCCCGAGGCACTTTGTAGTGCCAAGTGCAGAGCTCGACAGGAAGACTTTTGCTATCATAATTTCCTGTGGAGCTATGCACTGCCCCCACTGAGGAGCCTGAATTACTTTGAATTAGGCTCGACAACCACAGAGAGTCGAAATCCAGCAAGCAACAATAACCAACTCTTTGAGCATGACTTGCATGGGTTATTTTTTTCTTTGCATTAGCACAGAAAGGAGGAATTTCAAAATGCACATCTATTTAAATGACAGCAACCTGCCATAAATCAAGTGTGAAACAAAAGAGAAAACAGTTGAAGTGAGAGAGAAGTTGGAGCAGAGGAAAAATTAATCAAAACAGTTTTCAAAAACTTCATAGTTTGAGCCTGTGAAAAATTTCAGGCCTACACTATCACCATGACAACCCAGAACAAGCCCATGTTGGATAACCACATCAGAAAGGGGCTGTTTTGTAAGGATGAAGCCCTCTCATATTCATCCTAAGTTCAAGTCTCACTTCTGAATGCCTTAAAAAAAATCACAAAAATAAAAATGTAAATATAAAAAGCTATCCAGGCTTCTTTGGTGCTCTGGTAACAGGCAAATCTTCTTGTGTGATTTTAAAATGATTTTATCATGAAGTCCATTCTAACCCCCAGGCAGGCATCACCTCAGGTAGGCGATGTTTGAATCATAAAGCAACTACTGCTAAGTATCAGACCCAAGTGGGAAACAGTCATCCATTAAATCATTTAGCAGATTTCAAGAATCACCCAAATTGGAAGCATGTGGTTAAAATGCATCATTTCCAGAGATACCAGTTTAACAAAATGTTCCAGGTAAGGAAACTGGGATCATATTCTATTTGCTGTAAATCCTTAATTATTCCCAACATGGCCCCCCAAAAATGAATTAAATCTAAATAAATATAGGTTTCTCTTAAGAGTTCCAATCCCCATTCCTACTTTTTTACCTTTCTGTGTTCAGAAAATAAAGAGAACAAAGAGGGAGTCCCACTGATTCAAAACTAGCAGAACAGCCAAACAACAGAGCACAACTGTTCTCTCATGCATGACTGGGATTAGGATAAAAGCAGAAAAAGACTTCTGAGAAAAAGAAGACAACAAAAGAAACAGGAGTGCTGACAAAACTTTTTTTCTTTCTATTGAGGCAAAAGAGAGGGAAAAAAAAGACTGCTTAAAAAAAGATAGAAGAAGAAAGCTTAACAAACAGAAGTAAGGACTTTCACCTCCTGTTTTACTTTTAGCCCAATCTGGTCAGAGAAACAAAACCAGAAGTAAAGTAGATGATAACTGAAGACACTTTGACAATTTTCATACTCAGAGAAGCAGCCCTATTGCTATGAGACCTACTTTTATGTGATCAGTTCATTATTCTCTCAAATATCCAGGGAGTGGAACAATGTCTCCTGGTCGGAATTTTTCCCTGCATGGTTAGAACAGGATGCGTGTGAATTCACACATTCTTCGACAGAGGGAAATCTGTGAAGGGCAGGGGAGCTTTTGCATTTGGAAATCGCATTCACAAATTAAACGTAATTGTTTAAAAAAGAATGACCCCGAGGTCAACGCCACCAGCGTGGCATCACTGGACGGCTGGAGGGAGGGATTCAAAGCTCAGCCAACAGCAAACTTTGATTCAGGGCCCCTCACAAAGGCTTTCAGATCAGTCGTATTCCGCGGTGACTACCTCAAGCCCGCTCTCCTACACTTTGCACAGATCCCACTAGGCTCTAACGATTAGAGGGTTAAGGAGAACACCTGTTTTCACAAGTTTTTGACCTACTTCTCAAAGATTCTTACCACACCTTAAGTTATGAATTAGATTCCTTCTCTACCACTATTAGCCATCTTGATTAAAAAAAAAAATTCCATCAGCTCACGTAGTAGAAACTTGTTCTTCCAAAATATATTTTAACCATGAAAAAGTCAACAGACATAATCCTTGCTGCCAGGATCCTTAAATAAACTCCTCTCACAGAACCTGAAAACTGAATCAAAGAGTTTAAGTAGAAATTCCTATTGTCAGAAGTAAAATGCCTGTTATGTACATGACAGGACTGCAGAATTAAATATTGGTAAGCCATGGTAGAAAGTGAAGAGGGACTAAAAAGCCTTTTGATGAAAGTGAAAGAGGAGAGTGAAAAAATTGGCTTAAAGCTCAACATTCAGAAAACAAAGATCATAGCCTCTGCTCCCATCCCTTCATGGGAAATAGATGGGGAAACAGCGGAAACAGCATCAGACTTTATTTTGGGGGGCTCCAAAATCACTGAAGATGGTGATTGCAGCCATGAAATTAAAAGATGCTTACTCCTTGGAAGGAAAATTATGACCAACCTAGATAGCATATTCAAAAACAGAGATATTATTTTGCCAACAAAGGTCCACCTAGTCAGGGCTATGGTTTTTCCAGTGGTCATGTACGGATGTGAGAGTTGGACTATAATGAAAACTGAGCACTGAAGAATTGATGCTTTTGAACTGTGGTGTTGGAGAAGACTCTTGAGAGTCCCTTGGACTGCAAGGAGATCCAACCAGTCCATCCTAAAGGAGATCAGTCCCGGGTGTTCTTTGGAAGGACTGATACTGAAGCTGAAACTCCAATACTTTGGCCACCTCATGCAAAGAGTTGACTCACTGGAAAAGACTCTGATGCTGGGAGGGATTGGGGGCAGGAGGAGAAGGGGACGACAGAGGATGAGATGGCTGGATGGCATCACTGACTCGATGGACATGAGTTTGAGTGATCTCCGGGAGTTGGTGATGGACAGGGAGGCCTGGTGTGCTGCGATTCATGGGGTCGCAAAGAGTCGGACACGACTGAGCGACTGAACTGAACTGAACTGAAACCATGGTTGACAACATGAAATTGTTCAGATTCTAATGTAGTACCTTTTCATTCTACTTCCCTCTAATATACATAATAAAAACATCTCACCAAATCTATAAATAATTTAAGTGCTTTGTGGAACATCTACTGAGCGCCTACTATGTTCCAGGCATGTATATGCATGCCCATTTTGAAGTAATTCTCTCAATAATGTGAGGTCCACATCAGTTGCCCATTTTGCAGTACACTGTGCTATGCTGCTTCCTTTCCTTAATTAATTCAATGAACACTGAATTAGCATCTACTACATTCCAGATAGTGTAAGTTGCTAAAGATAAAATGACAACAATATAGACACAGCCTCTGTCTTCTTAGAGCCTACAATCTAGTTAGGGAAGCAAGTATTAAACAAATAAAGACATGAGTAATTGTTTAGTTACAGTTGTGCTAAACAGTACAAAGAAAAATCAGAGCACTGTGAGAGCTGAATCTGGACCCATAATCTGGTCTAGGTAAAGAACAGGGAGGCAAAAGGAAGAACTGGCAAGAGCTCTTAAGAAGAGGGAAGGGAAAGGAAGGATGAATAGAAAGAAACTTGGTGCATTTGAGGACCTACAAGGAGAACAAGGGGGTGGAATTTTGTGAACAAGGCCAAGAGTGGTAGAAGATAAGTTAGACAATAGATCACACAGGGCCTAATTTGTGGGCTGTCTCCTAAAATTTGATTTCAAGTCTACTGCAAAGATTTGAAAAGGTTTGGAGCAGGTGAGTAATATGACTAGATTGTTGTTATCCACTCTGACTGCTGTGTGGAGAATGGAAGGAAGCAGGGCCAGCAGGGCTGCCATGGACAGTTTTGCATGCTGCATATGCACCAGGATGCCTTCAGTTCAGTTCAGTTCAGTTGCTCAATCATGTCCGACTCTGCAACCCCATAAATCACAGCATACCAGGCCTCCTTGTCCATCACCAACTCCCGGAGTTCACTCAAACTCACGTCCATCAAGTCAATGATGCCATCCAGCCATCTCATCCTCTGTCGTCCCCTTCTCCTCCTGCCCCCAATCCCCACCAGCATCAGAGTCTTTTCCAATGAGTCAACTCTTCGCATGAGGTGGCCAAAGTATTGGAGTTTCAGCTTCAGCATCAGTCCTTCCAATGAACATCCAGGACTGATCTCCTTTAGGATGGACTGGTTGGATCTCCTTGCAGTCCAAGGGACTCTCAATGGACGTGAATCTGAGTGAACTCTGGGAGTTGGTGATGGACAGGGAGGCCTGGCTTGCTGTGATCATGGGGTCACAAAGAGTCAGACATGACTGAGCCACTGAACTGAACTGAACTGAATATTTGATGACTGCTCTACATCTTCCAAGGAATTTTTTATTGATAAATGGACATTATAAAAAATAATGGGCACAGTGTTGATCCTTGAAATGTTAAGGAGGTACAGAAAAATTGAATATTACAGGAGCTTATAGTAACAAATTGTTTTTTTGTTAATATATCTTTAGACTCACGGTATCCCACATTTCAAAAGTATGCATGTGTGCATGTTCAGTTGTGTTTGACTCTTTGCAACCCATGGACTGTAGCCCACCAGGCTCCTCTGTACATGGGATTTTCCTGGCAAGAATATTGGAGTAGGTTTTCATTTCCTTACCCATTCAAAGGTGATAGGATCTGAATTCTTATTTAGTTCAGTTCAATTCAGTCACTCAGTCGTGTCCAACTCTTTGCAACCCCATGCATTGCAGCACACCAAGCCTCCCTGTCCATCATCATCTCCCGGAGTTCACTCAAACTCACATCCATCGAGTCAATGAGGCCATCCACTCATCTCATCCTCTGTCGTCCCCTTTTCCTCCTGCCCCCAATCCCTCCCAGCCTCAGACTCTTTTCAAATGAGTCAGCTCTTTGCATGAGGTGGCCAAAGTACTGGAGTTTCACCTTTAGCATCAGTCCTTCTAAAGAACACCCAAGACTGATCTTTAGAATGGACTGGTTGGATCTCCTTGCAGTCCAAGGGACTCTCAAGAGTCTTCTCCAACACCACAGTTCAAAAGCATCAATTCTTCGGTGCTCAGCTTTCTTCACAGTCCAACTCTCACATCCATACATGACCACTGGAAAAACCATAGCCTTGACTAGATGGACCTTTGTTGGCAAAGCAATATCTCTGCTTTTGAATATGCTATCTAGGTTGCTCATAACTTTCCTTCCAAGGAGTAAGTGTCTTTTAATTTCATGGCTGCAGTCACCATCTGCAGTGATTTTGGAGCCCCCCAAAATAAATTCTGACGCTGTCTTCGCGTTTCCCCATCTATTTCCCATGAAGGGATGGGACCAGATGCCATGATCTTTGTTTTCTGAATGTTGAGCTTTAAGCCAATTTTTTCACTCTCCTCTTTCACTTTCATCAAGAGGCTTTTTAGTTCCTCTTCACTTTCTGCCATAAGGGTGGTGTCATCTGCATATCTGAAGTTATTGATATTTCTCCTGGCAATCTTGATTCTGGCTTGTGCTTCTTCCAGCCCAGCGTTTCTCATAATGTACTCTGCATATAAGTTAAATAAGCAGGGTGACAATATGCAGCCTTCACATACTCCTTTTCCTATTTGGAACCAGTCTGTTGTTCCATGTCCAGTTCTAACTGTTGCTTCCTGACCCACATATAGGTTTCTCAAGAAGCAGGTCAGGTGGTCTGGTATTCCCATCTCTTTCAGAATTTTCCACAGTTTTTTGTGATCTTACTGAGGGGCAAATGGAAGCTGAGATACAGCTTGACCTCTTCTTGTCAAGCCTTAAGTCCAGAATCTGGGGTGTGTCTACTTAACTGGGAGTTCTTTATCTAAATCCTACAAAGGCACAGTATAAGATAATAATGACTCAGAGTGAAAGGAAGGAGATCAACGAGAAGGCTGTTGAAATAGCTGTGGTGATAATAAAAAAAAATGATTGAGGCCAGATCATCAGTGGAAACTGTTAAACTATTAGGTTCAAACATTCATGGGGACCTGGACACTTGCATGATGCCAAAGCATTGCCTAGCAGATTCCTGCTTGCAAGGGGCAAGTGTCACTTTACAGTGGAGGCATTGGGATGTTCCCACATGATCCATCAATCTTAGCATCTCTAATGGTGGGCCTATCAGACATTATGTACCTCCTAATGAAAAGCAATATGAGCAGACAGCTTTATGTCTAACAACTGTATTCATTTGCTACATCTTCCATTAAAAAATACCACAGATTCAAAATTTGCTTTGTCTCCATTCTGGAGGCTAGAAGTCTAAAAACCAAGGTGGCAATGGGGTTGGTTTCTCCTGAGGCCTCCTCCTTGGCTTGCAGACGGCTGCCTTCTTGTTGCATCCTCACATGTTCTTCCAGGTATCTCGCTGTTAGTTGTACTCTCCTCTTCTTATAAGGACACCAGTTATATTGGATTAAGGCCCACCCAATGACATCATTTTAACTTAGTCATCCATTTAGAGGGCCAATCTTAAAATATAGTCATATTCTGAAGTACTAAGTATTAGAACTTCAACATATAAATTTCAGGACACAATTCAGTCCATAACAAGAATCCCATAATAAGGACTCTCACCTAAAATGTTTAACTTGAATCTGCAGAAGCTTTTTAGATCTAAATCCCCGTTTACAGAAAATGGTTAGGGCAGAAGAACAAGTTACAAAAACACCATAGTCAGCAATCAGTAAAGTTCAGACCAGTGAAACATGTCAATGTATGGCAAAACCAATACAATATTGTAAAGTAAAATAAATAAATAAATAAATAAATAAAACTGAGATTTAAAAAAAAAGAACTGGCTAGTTCTATCAAGAAAAACCACCTCAGAATTTTAAAAGGTGGAGGTTATCATAGGGCTAATACTCTGGAATAAAGGAAATTACAAATGTAATACACGGTCCTTGATGAGATATGCCTAGTTTGATCACATTTTGAAGGTATTTTGGTGACAACTGGGGAAACTTGAATATGAATCAAGTATTAAATGTTATTAAGAAATTATTGGTCATTTGTTAGATATGATAATACTATTATGTTTATGTAGGAAAATAATTTTAATTCTTAGAGACTTAATTGAGGTATTTATGTTATGAAAATACAAAATAGGTAATATTTAATAGGTAATATTTTACCTATATTAAAATATAGATAATATTTTACAAATATGCAAAATATTAAGAATGATTAAATCTAGTGATCCATACATGGGTGTTCATTATACTAGTCTATCTTTCTGAGTTCTTTAAATTTTTCACAAGAAAACATTAAACATGAGATTTGCCCTAAATGAGGAAAAGAAAGAAAAAAGTGCAAGTGACAAATAATGTGGCCTGAACTAGGATGACAGTAAGGATGGAAGGAAATGAATAAATTCAAGTCATTAAATGCGTGAAGAAATGAGCACAATTTGAAGACTTATCTGAACGTGGGAAGTAAGAGAGAAGGGAGGTATCAGGGCAGTTGAATGAACTGAGAAATAACACAGGGAAGAAACTGGTTTGGGAAGATGAGTTCAATTAAGGATATGTCCGATTCAAAGTGAGGGTTTCCCTGGTGGCTCAGTGGTAAAGAATCTGCCTGCCAATTCCATCCCTGATCTGGGAAGATCCTACATGCCGTGGAGCAGCTAAGCCCATACACACAACTACTGAGCCTGTGTCCTAGAGCCCGTGCTCTGCAACGAGAAGACACTGCAATAAGAAGCTAGTACCACAACTAGCGAGTAGCCTCTGCTCACCACAAACAGAGAAAAACCCAAGCTGCAACAAAAATCCAGCACAGCCAAAATAAATAGATAAATAAACATTTTTAAAAAAATTACCTTTGAGATGCAAGTGAATATATTCAATCTGAAAGTCAGAGGAAACATCTGAGCTGGAGATAGAAATGTGAGAATTGTTACCATAGAGCCAGTAATCAATACTTGGGGGTAGGTGGAAGAATCACCTAAGGAGAGGATATAAGGTAAGGAGAAAAACAATAATAAAACATAGAAATAATAGAAATTTCCACTATGAGCCAAGTAGAAGAAATCATGGTTAATTAGACAGATATATATTGAGAATCTATTGAAAGTGAAAGTTGCTCAGTCATGTCTGACTTTTTGTGACCCCATGGAATTCTCCAGGCCAGAATACTGGAGTGGGTAGCCTTTCCCTTCACCAGGAGATCTTCCCAACCCAGGGATCAAACCCAGGTCTCCTGCATTGCAGGCAGATTCTTTACCAGCTGAGCCACAAGGAAAGCCCAAGAATACTGGAGTGGGTAGCCTATCCCTTCTCCAGCGGATCTTCCCGCCCCAGGAATTGAACAGGAGTCTCCTGCATTGCAGACAGATTCTTTACCAACGAGATATCAGGGAAGCCCAAGAATCTATTATCTGCTAAGTAATAGGCTTACAAAGATGAAAAAAACATTGCCTCTGCTCTTGAGGAGGTATATGTCTTGTTGTTCAGTTGCTAAGTCCTGTTTGATTTCTTTGCAACCCCATGGACTGCACCATGCCAGGCTCCTCTGTCCTACAATGTCTCCTGGAGTCTGCTCAAACTCATGTCCTTTGGGTCAGTGATGCCATCCAACCATCTCATCCTCTGTTGTCCCCATCTCTTCCTGCCCTCAATCTTTCCCAGCATCAGGGTCTTTTCCAATGAGTCAGCTCTTTGCATCAGGTGGCCAAAGTATTAGAGGTTCAGCTTCAGCAACAGTCTTTCCAATGAATATTCAGGATTGATCTCCTTTGGGGTTGATTAGTTTGATCTCCTTGCAGTCCAAGAGACTCTCAAGAGTCTCCTCCAGCACCACAATTCAAAAGCATAGTCCAAGAGAAAAATATGAATAGCCATCTAAGAACACAGGGGATGTGCAAAGGATACATGGAAGTATGGTTAATTTTGCAGTGAATTCGCTCAGTCGTGTCTGACTCTTTGCGACCCCATGGACTGTAGCCTATCAGGCTCCTCCGTCTATGGGATTTTCCAGGCAGGAGTGCTGGAATAGATTGCCATTTCCTTCTCCAGGGGATCTTCCAGACCCAGGAATCGAACCCAGGTCTCCTGCATTGCAGGCAGACGCTTTACCGTCTGAGCCACCAGGCAGAGTCATCTTAAAAACTAGAAATTCCCAATAACTATCTAGTTATTCGAAGGTACAGTTGGAGTTAATTTTGAATAAATGGATTCATAGAATGCTATTAAAACAGGTCACTAAAAATACTTTCACTAAAATGCATATAAGTGGAGTTTTCTTTCTCAGCACGTTATAGTCATTAAATGACATTTAATTGTGTCATTAGTAAATCTACAAAATGCATCAATCCACAACATAAATAAAAGCACCTGAAGGAAGGAAACCTATTTGCCTGACAAGAAATATCCAGATCAGTGCATTCTCAGAGCACTTATGGAGTCATTGTTACATGTCAGGCCTTGTGTTGATCATATTTTCACACATTATCTCACTAAATCTTCAGAACAATAAGTCTAACAGTTTGTAACATCGATTTTCCCAAAGAAGCAACTATGGCTATGAGAGGTGAAGAAGAGGCTTTCCCAGGGCACAGCCAAGGCTATAAGAAACCTCTTCTTACCAAACCGAAACTACACTAGAGAAATAAGTCATTTAAAGAAACCCTGTGGCTACTCTTTTTAGGGAAAGAATAACTTATTATGTCATTGATCACCCCCTAAGTTCCCTATTTTTTAAAGTTTGAGTTTGGATACAGCAGGTTTCCTTTCAGAAACAGCCACCTATATTTTAGAGGCCTTTCAAGAAGTAAATTGTCTCCTGAAATTGCTCTTTACTGCTAAAGCTACATGATTAAACAACCCAACACAACTCTTATTCATGGAAAATGGTAGTGCCACCAGCACACAGATTATACGTTTAGTAAATGTAGTTGAAATTTTCTCCTGGTTTTCAAAATAACTAACTATGATTTGTGGAATATTGACCTTTAAAAAAGTATTTATAGCCACCTCCTTAAGTTTAAGCTTTAAAAGGGCACTGTTTTTATACCTCATGAATCAGAATATTCATGTAACATCATTAAATTTTCTAACCCTTTAAAATGCTTGTTAATAATAAGTTTTAAGGGCATGAGCTATTTTCCCTCCTTTAGGCAATCAAAGAACAGTCAAAAGTAAAGTTTATAGGGTTAATCGTGAACAGCATTCACAGAGATGAACACCAGTGTGGATATTTTCCATCTCAATGATGAAGAGTTTTTAAACTGGCTATCTCAGATTGTACCTATTCTATCCATGGAATATCATAAAGAAACAAAAGCATTTTTGAAACTAGATCAGGAGAAAAAAAATATATAACAGATCTAATCAGAACTGTCTGAGAGTAGAGATCAACTTGCTTTCAACTTTTCTAGGAATTTAGTGCTTTTTCATGTACTATGGAGACAATTTAGGATTTTAAACAATTTAGGGTTTGTTTTCTTGTTTTCAGTACACTGACCTCCAATCATCACCAACATGCTGGTCTCCTCACATCTTCCCTATTCAACATATGAGCTTCTTTTGGAATGCTGCGAACAAAGCAGATTTATGAGACTAATGTAGTTAGTTAATGTTTCAAGACCCATCACTGAGAGGGGCTGTACAATGCATTCACGTGGTCATGTGTTATTGCAAAATTTATAAAAGTAAGGTATTTTTCTATTATTCTTCTTATAAATCTAACCCCCTCCTCAAATTATAAATGCTTTAGGCACCACAAAACCTGGCTCCCTCTCTGGTCAGGAAACTGTAAATGATCATTCAAGCCATATTAAAAAGTACCTTATGCCTCAAAGGCCTTTTCCAAGCCAGCTATACAGAGGTCAGGTCAAACCACAAAGGACCTTCTTTTTTTGTTTGCTTGTTTCTTTCTCATTTTTAAAACTGAAGTATAGTTGATTTACAATGTGCTAGTTTCAGATGTACAGCAAAGTGATTCTCATATATATATATAATATTTATATTCACTAAAGACCTTTTTAATCAGAATTTTAAACCTGCAAGAGAACCTTGGAAAATAATACGTAGAAGATAAAGTCTATAATGGTTCCATATTTTCTTGAACCTTCTAATAGTCCCAATATATCTTGGATTTGACTTCCAATTATGTTGAACTCAACTTTTATTCTAGAAGAAAACAAACTAAGACTGAATATCCCTACTATGGCACATATCATTTACCAGTCCATGGACTGGGCTCTGTTCTCTAAGAGCAGGGTTCTTTCCTGTGACTTACTTCATGGTGTTTGGCATGTCTGTGGTGCTGGGGTGGATATGAGTGAAAAGAAAAAACTCCACAGCTGCTGAATTTCTGATTTTGTCAACTTCTGTTCTGAAGCAAGTAAAGCTCTTTCCCAAAAGGAACTTGAGTAGTTCACGACATGAATTCCAACTTTACATAAGCAACTGAAGGAACACAAGCATTCTTTCTGCCTTGATTTTATTGCCCTTAAACAGGAGGAGAGCTCAGGGAGGCACCATCTGACATATATTTGGATATATTCTGATGCAAATTGTTCCTGGAGTTTTCCCACTGGCCACCAGTTGTCATTTTTATACGATACATACTCAGACTTTCAAACTCATAATTATTATTTTCCAGCTGCAAATATCAGATCTTTAATGAAGGAAATTTAGTACCTGGCACAGGAAATCAGTCCTGAATATTAATTGGAAAGACTGATGCTGAAGCTGAAACTCTAATACTATGGCCACCTGATGCGAAGAACTGACTCATTAGAAAGGACCCTGATGCTGGGAAAGATTGAAGGCAGGAGGAGAAGGGGACGACAGAGGATGAGATGGTTGAATGGCATTACCGACTCGATGGACATGAGTTTGAGCAAGCTCTGGGAGTTGGTGATGGACAGTGCTGCAGTCCATGGGGTCGCAAAGAGTCGACACAACTGAGCAACTGAACTGAACTGAACTGACAGTACATAGAAAGTATTCAATGTTTGTTGAGAGAAATGAGAGTTTGATTGCTTGATGTGAGCTCTGACTATATATCTATCAATATACATTTTCTCTCTGCATTCATATACACACACACGTCCCTCTCAGCTGTCTATAACTACAACTTAGTCTTTAAATGCCAACTGGCCTGGGCCCTCAGGTTTCAAACATCCCAGTTGTCCAGTTCAGATCCCAAGTCCTAGAAAATTTCTGACTGAGTGGCCCTTGTCTGAGGCTTGGCCAAGATTCTTCCAGTTCTTGGCTACATCTTGTCTCTCATCTATAATTTCTAAATACAAAATAAAGTCACAACACAAAAAGCATAAGTCATGAGCTCATTAGGCTTTAACAGAAATACTCTGAGCATGATACATCATCAACATGTCCAATTTCACAGTACTGCCTGTAAAATCTTATCTTTCAGTACATATTTCCTACTCCTGAGGTGGTAGGAAAACATCTTTCAAGAGACAGTAGAGAGACAAAAAAAAAGTCAGCCAGATAAATATCCCACCAATCACATTGCAGTGAGCCAAACATAGGGATGGACCCAATCAGCCTCTTCTTCCTCATGCGGTGAGCACTCCAGCAAGAGTCCATCCTGCAGCACTTCCCTCTCTTTCAATTTATCTCCCAGAGTTTAGCCAAGTACACTCAATCCTTACAGCGTTTCAACAGCATACAGTGCACAAACTATGTCATCACAATCCTAAGCTTTCAAATGTGCTCAGGAACAGCAGACTGTCTCTGGCTCTGGGCACCAAATGACAGTTCTCCCTGAATCCTGAACTAGGTTCTGAATTTCTGTCATTAAGTATCTGATACTTACAACCAGAAAAATATGTGTGAGATATACAAAAAGATCCACAATAACAAATGGTTAATGAGAAACTTCCTTCAGAAGAGAAAGGAATACCTTTTTAGTACTGTCTTCTATGTTGATTTATATATGCTTTAGAAAGCTTTAAGGTAATAGATATGTAATTTATGGTCGAATAAAAATTATGGTATATGCCATTTCTAAATGCAAGTGGGCTATTGGCGTCTAGATAATATTTTTGTCCATCCAACAAAGGAACTGTGCTAAGCCCTGAGAATATAGTGGTGAAAAAGACATATTCCTTGCCCTCAGGGACTCTTTAGGGCAATGGGCAGAGAAACAAGTCATGCCAATTTACCAGTACAGGCAGACAGAGGAGTGAATGACCCCAGGGTACTATGTGAGCATAGAGAAGTACTTAATCCAGTCTCAAGTGGCCAGGAAGGGATAGCTAAACTGAGATTTGAAAAGCGATTAAGAGTTATCAGGTAAGGGAGGGAGTGAGAGTGCCAAAAATGATTTAATTCAAGGACATGAAAAGCTCTGATACAAGAGAGGGCTGATGTACTGAGGCATGAACTGGAGAAGCTAAGCAGTTTGGGCTTTACCCAGAGGGTAATGAAAAGCCATCTAATCTGCATTTATAAAATATATATGCATTTATATATATATAATATATTTAATATATAAAATAATATAAAAATATATTATGATTATAATATATTTAGATATATACAATTTATTTATATATAATGATATATATAATTTATATAATATATACAATCTGCATAATATAATCTAATCAGCATTTCAGGAATATCATTTTGTCTAT
>SJXQ01005264.1:26291-41164 GCA_006408695.1 Aepyceros melampus
TCTATATTATATGCCAGAGAAATCCAGAGGAGTCTAGAGAAGCAGAGTGATCAGCAAGGGGGTTAATGTAATAGCTCAGCTGGGAAATGAAGATAAAATGTAACAGTGGCAGTGGGGGATCAAGTGAAGTATCTAGAGAAGTGTGAAAGGGCTTCCCTCATAGCCCTCCTGCATTGCAGAGACCGGGGTTCAATTCCTGGGTCGGGAAGATCCCCTGGAGAATGAAATGGTAACCCTCTCCAGTATTCTTGCCTGGAGAATCCCATGGACAGAGGAGCCTGGCAAGCTACAGTCCATGGGGTTTGCAAGAGTTGGATACGACTTAGTGACAAAAGAGAAGGAAAACAACAGCTAGTGTTTATTTTGTGCCAGGATCTGTGGTATGCACTTTACTTGCATTATCTCACTTGATCCACACAACAATCCTACAAGGTGGTTATTGCAAAGGAAATTGAGGCCACAGAGATTAAGGAATGTATCCAAGATCTCTCAACAAGTAGCAGGTCCTGCCTCTTCAGGTAAAAACATCAGGACCAGTTGAATAGATAGACAGGGCAAAGGAAGGGTCAGAGTCACATCTGACCCAAGGTTCCTGGTGTGGTCACCTGGGAACACAGGAAGAGAAATTTGGGGAAACATAAGGGAGTTGGATGATGCATTCAATTTTGTACATACTGAGTTGGGTGTCAGATTTTCAGGGTGAATTACCAAAATAGTTGAATATAGGGGCCTGAAACTCTATATGATGAAGCTACAGATTTGATGGAGGATTATCAGTCATGGGAGAAGGAGAGATCACCCCAAGGAAGTATGTAGAATGACAGTGTTATGGGAGTCCTAACTCTGCTCGCTGCACCACAGGCCAGTGCATCTGTGTTGAGGCAAAGAAAATGACTTTATTTGGAAAGCAGCTGAATGAGAAGATGGCAGACCAGTGCCTCAAAATAACCATCTCATGGGGTCTGGATGGCAGGTTCTTTTATAGATCAGAGATGATGGGAGGTGAGGAAGCAAAGGCCATTAATCTTGCAAATATCCTGGAATAGCAAGCCTCAGTCAGGGGATGAGTTAATTTCTTCCTTCCTACCATCCACAGGTGGGCAGCATTCTGAACAAGGCACTTTAACAGTCAGGCAGAGGGGCAGGGTGCTTTTAAGCAAGCCATTATGTATGATTATAATAACAAAAGCAGCAAAAAGTAAGACAAACAGTTCCATTATGGGGTCAGAATTGGCTTCTTCCCTGAAAAGAAGAGGCCTCAACAGATTCCCAAGAAGCACAGACATTTATGGGGCAACCAGAGGAAGAGGTCTATGCAAAAACAAGAAGGAAGAGACGAAGGAAGAAACCCAGAGAGGGTGGTGTCATGGAAGCCAAGGGAAAGAGTATTTCCAGGAGGAAGCAGTCATGCCTCTCTGATGCTACAGACAGATCAAGTAAGATGCAGATCAAACACATTCACATCCATTATTAACAATGAGGCTGTCGGTAACCTTGATGAGCATCACCAGGGAAGGGTGATAAAAGAGGAGACCAGAGGGGGAGATAACTCTTTCAGGAAGTTTGGTGGTGAGTGGGGAGAAAGTGCTAAGGTGTATATTGTCTAATTTGATCCTCACAACCACCTTACGACATAGGCCCTAGTATTTTACAAATAAGAAAAACGAGGCAGAGAGAGGTTAAATAGCTTTTCTAGGATTACCCAACTAGTATGTGACAGAGGCAGGACTTGAACCCAGGCAGTCTGGCTCCTGGGCCTGTGTGATGATCATTATCCTAATGTTAAGCTACTGTTTATTGAGCATTCTTCCTCTTTCAGACTTTGTGCTACGTATGCCACACATATTATGTCATTTCATCATGACAACAGCACTGTGACATAGATACTTATTATTTTCCCCCATTCTACACATAAGGAAAATGAGGCTCAGAATTATCTCCAATAACATGTTTTCTATAGGAAAACAAGCCCTGATTTTTCCATTCTGATTTACAGAGCCTATTTCTGGAATGCAACATCTAATTCAAGTACTTGGATATTTACATCTGCAATGTAGATATTTCCAATTTGCCTTTCAAGTGATGTTCTTTTAAGTGGCAGATTGGTAAAGTATGTTACCTGACTAAGAAGGCAAAGAAGAGGAAATGGGCTTTAATGATAGAACAATGGCTAACAATAATGTTATAGTTGTATAGTACTTTCATGTTTAACAAAAAACTTTAACATATAATATTTTATTTGATCCTCCCCAAAGAAGAGCTTCCTGAATATGAAAGTTCTAAGACCCTAGAATACAATACCTAAGGGAAACCCCACCTCAGGAGGCTTGCTGTTGTTATTTTATCAGGTACAAACAACTATTGTGTCTGTGAGGGTGAAAAACAGTTCCCTCTGGAGGCAGAGGGATGGTCTAGTTTAGAGTAGACTCTAAATCATTCAAAGTCTTTGAAATCTTATAAGAACATTGAATTCATCTCCATATTCTAAGGCAGAGATTCCTAATCTTCTGGGCACTAGCGTACCTGATTTTCAATCCCACCTACCTCGGTCCTAAAGGCATTCATTATAGGGCGTATTTTTAAAAACAGTGATTAAAATCAATTTTATTTTGAAAATGGTAAGGTCATCTAAGATTACTGGAGCTATCTAGTGTGTCACAAGACAATGGTTGGGACTTGGGCTGAAACTTCAATCCTATACCTAAAAACATTACCATCTGAATGATGAATTATGAATAAAGGTAGATTAAAATGGGAATAAGTTAACTTATTCAACATACATTTACCAAGTGCCTCCCTATGCACAAGGCATTGTGCTGAGTACTGAAGGCCTCAGAGATCACTGTGGGAGCTTCCCTGGGGGTCCAGTAGTTAGGACCTCATGTTTTCACTACTGAGGGCCTGGATTTGACCCCTGGTCAGGGAACTAGGATCACATAAGCCATGTGACATGTTAAAAAAATAAAGTATTATTCCCAGCTTCCTCAAAAAAAAAAAAAAAAAAAAGACAGAAAAAAAAGATGGTACACTAACTTGTATAGCTGTAAGAAATAATTTCCAAATCTCAGTGACTTTTAACACACTAAAAGGGTATTTCTCTTTTGTGAGATGTTCCTGACATCTCTCCAGGATAGCTCCCCTCCCAATGGAGATTCAGGATCCAGGCTCTTTGCATCTCCTGCTTTCACCATCCTCTGTGGTCTCAGACTCTTCCTTTGGATACTCAGCAACTGGTTGGCAACAAGGGAAGAGAGGATAAGCAGAGAAACCCATGGGATGTTTCCAGAGTCAGACCTGAAAGTGGCACACAGTGCCTTCACCCACATTACGTGGACCAGCACTCAGTCACCTAGCCCTAACCTCATTTTCAGGGAAGCTAGAAAATGAATCTTCCTATCTGGCCAAGAAAAACAATGGATTTGGTGAATACCTAGCCACTCTCTACCTCAATCACATAATCCATTGTTTACCAAACTTCAATTATTCCCAAATCACCTTTGTGATTTTTGCTATATGTATATCATCTGCATTATTATTTAACTAGTGTTTTTCTAGAACTTGACTCACTTTTTTAATAGTTAAATACATTTATTTTAAAAGGAAATTTGGTCACTATAGAGAGTGGAAAAGTAGTCTCTTTCCATAAATAGAATGTTAATACATAAAAATACATACAATAAATGTTAATACATAAAAATGTTAACACATAAGAATATTAATACATAAAAATTAATACAATCACAAAACACTCTTAATTTAGCTAAGGACCACTTCTTGCTAGAGGCACTGAACTGAGGTTTGCTTTGCTGTTATTTAGTCACTAAAGAGTGTCTGACTCTTTGTGACCCCATGGACTACAGCACCCTAGGCTTCCGTGTCCTTCACTATCTCCCTGAGTTTGCTCAAACTCATGTGCATTGAGTCGGTGATGCTATCTAACCATCTCATCCTCTGTCACCCCCTTCCCCTCTTGCCCTCAATCTTTCCCAGCATCAGGGTCTTTCCAATGAGATGGCTCTTCACATCAGGTGGCCAAAGCATTGGAGTTTCAGCTTCAGCAAGTCTTTCCAAAGAATAATCAGGGTTGATTTCTTTTAGGATGGACTGGTTTGATTTCCTTGCAGTCCAAGGGACTCTCAAGAGTCTTCTCCAGCACCACAGTTCGAAAGCATCAATTCTTGGTGCTCAGCTGTCTTTAAGGCCCAACTCTCACATCCCTACATAACTACTTGAAAAACCACAGCTTTGACTATATGGACCTTTGTCAGTAAAGTGGTGTCTCTGCTTTTTAATATGCTGTCTAGGTTTGTCATAGCGTTTCTTCCAAGGAGCAAGCATCTTAATTTCATAGCTGCAGTCACCATCCACAATGATTTTGGAGCCCAAGAAAATAAAGTCTGTCATTGTTTCCACTGCTTCCCTATCTATTTGCCATGAAGTGATGGGGCCAGATTCCATGATCTTAGTTTTTTGAATGCTAACTTTTAAGCCAGTTTAAAATTTCTTTCACCTTCATCAATAGGCTCTTTAGTTCTTCTTTGCTTTCTACCATCAGAGTGGTATCATGTACATATCTGAGGTTGTTGATATTTCTCCCGGCAATCATGATTCCAGCTTGTGATTCATCCAGCCCTGCATTTCACATAATATACTTTGCATATAAGTTAAATAAGCAGGGTGACAGTATACAACCTGGACGTACTCCTTTCCCAATTTTGAACTAGTCCATTGTCCCATGCCCAGATCTAACTGTTGCTTCTTGACCTGCATACAGGTTTCTCGAGAGACAGGTAACATGGTCTGGTATTCTCATCTCCTAAAGAATGTTCCACAGTTTGTTTTGATCCACACAGTCAAAGGCTTTAGCATAGTCAATAAAGCAGATGTAGATGCTTTTCTGGAATTCCCTTGCTTTTTCTATGATCTAACAGATATTGGCAATTTGATCTCTGGTTCCTCTGCCTGTCTAAATATAGCTTGTTCATCTGGAAGTTCTCAGTTCGCATACTATAGAAGCCTAGCTTAAAGGATTTTGAGAATTACCTTGCTAGCATGTGAAATGAGTGCAATTGTATGGTAATTTGAACATTCTTTGGCATTGCCTTTCTTTGGGATTGGAATGAATCTCCTAAAGAATGTTCCACAGTTTGTTTTGATCCACACAGTCAAAGGCTTTAGCATAGTCAATAAAGCAGATGTAGATGCTTTTCTGGAATTCCCTTGCTTTTTCTATGATCTAACAGATATTGGCAATTTGATCTCTGGTTCCTCTGCCTGTCTAAATATAGCTTGTTCATCTGGAAGTTCTCAGTTCGCATACTATAGAAGCCTAGCTTAAAGGATTTTGAGAATTACCTTGCTAGCATGTGAAATGAGTGCAATTGTATGGTAATTTGAACATTCTTTGGCATTGCCTTTCTTTGGGATTGGAATGAAAACTGACATTTTAGAGTCCTATGGCCACTACTGTGTTTTCCAAATTTGCTGGGATGTTGAGTGCAGCACTTTACCAGTATCATCTTTTAGGATTTGAAATAGCTCAGCTGGAATTCCATCACCTCCACTAGCTTTGTTCATAGTAATGCTTCCTAAGGCCCACTTGACTTCACACTCCAGGATTTCTAGCTCTAGCTGAGTGCCCACAGCATTGTGGTTATCCGGGTCATTAAGACTTTTTTGTATAGTTCTTCGTGTATTCTTGCCACCTTTTTCTAATCTCTTCTGCTTCTGTTGGGTCCTTGCCGTTTCTGTCCTTTATTGAGCCCATACTTGCATGAAATGTTCCCTTGGTATCTCTAATTTTCTTGAAGAGATCTCTAGTCTTTCCCATTCTATTGTTTTCCTCTATTTCTTTGCACTGATCACTGAGGAAGGCTTTCTTATTTCTCCTTGCTGTTCTTTGGAACTCTGCATTCAAATGGGTATATCTTTCCTTCTCTCCTTTGCCTTTTGCTTCTCTTCTTTTCACAGCTGTTTGTAAGGGCTCCTCAGACAGCCATTTTGCCTCCTTATATTTCTTTTTCTTGGGGATGGCTTTTGTTACTGTATCCTGTACAAAATCATGAACCCCCATCCATAGTTTTTCAGGCACTCTGCTACTAGATCTAATCCCTTGAATCTATTTGTCACTTACACTGTATAATCATAAGAGATTTGATTTAGGTCATACCTGAATGGTCTAGTGATTTTCCCTACTTTCTTCAATTTAAGACTGAATTTTGCAATAAGGAGCTCATGGTCAGCTCCAGGTCTTGTTTCTGCTGACTGTATAGAGCTTCTCCATCTTTGGCTGCAAAGAATATAATCAATTTGATTTCAGTGTTGACCATCTGGTGATGTCCATGTGTAGAGTCATCTCTTATGTTGTTGGAAGAGGGTGCTTTCTATGACCAGTGTGTTCTCTTGACAAAACTCTGTTACCCTTTGCGCTGATTCATTTTGTACACCAAGACCAAGCTTACCTGTTACTCCAGGTATCTCTTGACTTTCTACTTTTGCATTCCAATCCCCTGTGATGGAATCACAACCCACTTCAGTATTCTTGCCTGGAAAATCCCATGGACAGAGGAGCCTGGTGGGCTACAGTTCATGAGATCACAAAAAGTCAGACATGACTGAGCCACTATAATGAAAAGGACATTTTTTTTTGCTGTTAGTTCTAGAAGGTCTTGTAGATATTAATAGAACCATTCAATTTCAGCTTCTTCAGCATAGTGATTGGGGCATAGACTTGGATTACTGTGCTATTCAATAGTTTGCCTGGAAATGAACAGAGATCATTCTGTTGTTTTTCTGCACTCAAGCACTGCATTTCGGACTCTTTTGTTGACTATGAGGGCTACTCCATTTCTTCTAAGGGATTCTTACCCACAGTAATAGATATAATGGTCATCTGAATTAAATTCATCCATTCCTGTCAATTTTAGTTCACTGATTCCTAAAATGTCAATGTTCACTCTTGCCATCTCCTGCTTGACCATGTCCAATTTACTTTGATTCATGGACCTGAGATTCCAGGTTCCTATGCCAAAGCCTTTGACTGTGTGGATCACGATAAACTGTGGAAAATTCTGAAAGAGATGAGAATACCAGACCACCTGACCTGCTTCTTGAGAAACCTATATGTAGGTCAGGAAGCAACAGTTAGAACTGCACACGGAGCAACAGACTGGTTCCAAACAAAAAAGGAGTACGTCAAGGCTGTATACTGTCACCCTGCTTATTTAACTTCTATGCAGAGTACATCATGAGAAATGCTGGGCTGGAAGAAGCACAAGCTGGAATCAAGATTGCCGGGAGAAATATCAATAATCTCAGACATGCAGATGACACCACCCTTATGGCAGAAAGTGAAGAGGAACTAAAAAGCCTCTTGATGAAAGTGAAAGAGGAGAGTGAAAAAGTTGGCTTAAAGCTCAACATTCAGAAAACGAAGATCATGGCATCTGGTCCCATCACTTCATGGGAAATAGATAGGAAATGGTGGAAACAGCTTCAGACTTTATTTTGGGGGGCTCCAAAATCACTGCAGATGGTGATTGCAGCCATAAAATTAACAGACGCTTACTCCTTGGAAGGAAAATTATGACCAACCTAGATAGTATAGTCAAAAGCAGAGACATTACTTTGCCAACAAAGGTCCATCTAGTCAAGGCTATGGTTTTTCCCATGGTCATATATGGATGTGAGGGCTGGACTATGAAGAAAGCTGAGCTCCAAAGAATTGATACTTTTAACCGTGGTGTTGGAGAAGACTCTTGAGAGTCCCTTGGATGGCAAGGAGATCCAACCAGTCCATGTTAAAGGAAATCAGTCCTGAATATTCATTGGAAGGACTGATGCTAAAGCTCAAACTCCAATACTTTGGCCACCTCTTGCGAAGAGTTGACTCACTGGAAAAGACTCTGATGCTGGGAGGGATTGGGGGCAGGAGGAGAAGGGGACGACAGAGGATGAGATGGCTGGATGGTATCACTGACTCAATGGACATGAGTTTGAGTGAACTCTGGGAGTTGGTGATGGACAGGGAGACCTGGCGTGCTGTGATTCATGGGGTCACAAAGAGTCGGACACGACTGAGTGACTGAACTGAACTGATGCAATATTTTTCTTTACAGCATCGGGCTTTACCTTACCACCAGACATATCTATAAACTGAGAGTCATTTCCGCTATCACCCAGCCTCTTCATTCTTTCTGGAGCTATTTCTCCACTCTCTCCCAGTAGCATGTTGGACACGTATTGACCTGGGTGGGGGTGCTCATCTCCCAGTGTCATTTTTGCCTTTCATACTGTTCATGTTGTTCTTGAGGCAAGAATACTGGAGTTGTCTGCCATTCCCTTCTCCATTGAACCACATTTTGTCAGAACTCACCACCATGACCCGTCTGTTTTTGGTGGCTCCGCATGGCATGGCTCATAGCTTCATTGTGTTACGCAAGACTGTGATCCATGTGTTCATTTTGGTTAGCTTTCTGTGATTGAGGTTTGTGCTGTCTTTGTTAAAAAGGGAGTTTAGCAAATGTTCTAAAGGAGTGTGTCAACTCCATAGAAACACTTAAACTTACTTCTCAGAAGGATTGAAAGAGAACAGAAACACTAAATGACTAGAATTAGTGGATAATAGTCCTAACATTATGAATATTCTTTCTTGGGAACTTTTTAAAATTTCATTTTAATAATTGTGTACTCGGTAACAGAAAAATTTGTGGAATTGGACTTTCTACAACAAGACAACTGAATCCTTAGGTGAAATATTGTGGTCTCACAGTTAATAACTGGTATGGCTAGAAGCAGAACAAAGGCTTACTGACGTTGGATTCATAAACATTTTTATGAACTATGGAGATTATCACAATACATTTTATCTCTATTTGACTCAACTGAATTCTGAAATTGGTCACATTTATGGGAATGCCGGGCCTGTATGATCACAGAGTGGCAGGGAAATCATGGTCAGTTTCTTTCTTTCTCTCTCTCTCTCTCTTTTTTTTTTTTTGCCAGAAAGTGTGCTTTATTTTTAACAGTATGTTTTCCAAAAAATAGAATTTTTTAATATTTATTATTATTTTTTTTTACTTTACAATATTGTATTGGTTTTGCCACATACATAATCATAAAAGACTTTTAAAGGTGTATAGCAAGTTTAGTGGTTGGCTTCTACAGAAAAGAATTACCAAAAAAATAAAATGAAATAAAAGGAACTCAGAATAGTGTTGAAATTTCTAAAAAAAGAAAAGTAATTAGAACGAGATTACTCATAGAATCTATTAAAATGCATTATAAGTCTGTCTATGATAATTAAGACAGTGTGGTACTGGCACATGTATTGACAGTCATGTTGATTAACTAAAACATAATCCAGAAATAGATGTAAACACATGTGGGAGTTTAATATTTGATAAAGTTACTATTTATATCAGTGAGAGAAACACAGATTCATTAGTAAAACCTATTTCGACAACTGCATAGCCATAGGGAGAATAATTATCATAATTTCATATGTGTACTTATATATGTGCTTGTAGATATATAGAATGTCTTTAAGAAAATACGTAAGAAATTGATGACAGCGGTTGCTTCAAGAAAGGAATATCAAAATAAATAAATAAAATGTTTTAAAAAAAGAAAGGGATACCACGTGGTTGACACACCATATGCTTGTATTATTATTTAATAAATAATTTTAAAAACAATAAATATCATGCAATAACACTGATGACTTCACATGACTAAACATCCCCAGGCAGCTTAGAATTTCTTTTTCTAGTATTCTAGTACTCTAACATTTTTCTAGTATTACTAAAGTTTTGAAAATATTTTCTGTTTTTATTGTCTCCTTTGTTTATATCTGGAGACTTTATGCCTATGACTCTATTCTGAGATCATTGAGTCTCCCAAAGCAGCCTCCTCTTCTTGACACTCTGAGACACCGACACCTGTTTCCAGACTCAGACAGTCCTTAGGCTATTTGGCCACTGAGTTGACTCATTGGAAAAGACTCTGATGCTGGGAGGGATTGGGGGCAGGAGGAGAAGGGGACGACAGAGGATGAGATGGCTGGATGGCATCACCGACTCGATGGACGTGAGTCTGAGTGAACTCCAGGAGTTGGAGATGGACAGGGAGGCCTGGTGTGTTGCGATTCATGGAGTCGCAAAGAGTCGGACACGACTGAGCGACTGAACTGAAATGCAAATTTTAATAACATAGGAATTCATAACAGCCCTCATCTTATATTTCTCTAAACTATAAATATTGCCCAATGACTCCAAAAAAGTATGGTTCTAGCATTTTGGAGCATCAAGAGGGCAGATGAACATTTTCTGAAAAGGTATGAAAATTTTTCTATTAAAATGTTGATTTTTCAATCTCTTGGCAAGTCTATCTCAGAATAGATAATCCCTTTTGTAGGTATGGTTGCTCTAAATGAGCCCAAAGGGAGCAGGGGCAGAAAGGAAGGGAGGAGACAAGAGATCATCTAAATGTTCTCAACTTTAGCTCATTTAGCTTTTGTAAATTGCACATTACATACCCCTAATTTATCAAAATACGGTAGCTCAACCATTTCTCATCTTTGCCACTTTTATCACCACACTTTCCGTACTGTATCAAAACCTAACTAAATAGCTGTTGCCCCAGTGAAACTATGACTTCTCAAAAGCAGATACTATATGATTCATCTCTGACTACCTAAGGCTTTAACACAGTGCCTAGAATATGGTAAATGTTCTGTGAATGAATGAACAAACGGATGACTGAACAAGGGAAGGATTTCTCTTCAACTGAACTGAGTCATAATAATGCATTCACAAAGTAAATTTTCTCTCAACTAAACAAAATAATGCTATTCACAGAGGTAGAAAATTAGGTGTGGAATTTATAAGAAAGACATTTGCAAGTGTAATTGGACATTGATATTTACACTCTGGATTTCCTCTGATCTTGCTTGAGATCCTGGTTCTGAGCTTACTCACCTTTGGTCCAAAGGGGGACAATTCCAGGAAGGCATTTGCTATAGCCCCAGCTGCTGAGCATACAATGAAGAACCTGGTGATTCTTTACTTGCAGCGTTCAGGAGATGAGAAAAGAGAGAGACAAAAGCCAACTGGGCAGAGGTAAATGAATGAACACTAACTAACTCTCTCCACCCCAGCCAGTAGCAAGTTACCAGCTGTGCCTTTATTTAGTCCTTTGTCTTCCCTAGAAAGGCCAAGGCCATTGTGCTTGAAAAGAAGGCTCCTCTAGAAATCTGTTCAAAAGCAGAGAAGGAAATTACAGGGGATAGAAGGGATGATATTTATTAAGGGAAAATAGTCTTCTCAAAATGCAATGAAGGGACACTATATGAGAAGGAAAAAATACTTGAGGAAAATTGGGTCATTTGACTGCATTTTTTTTTCTGTAGTTTAAAAACCCAGCTCAAAAGACAACTGGGATATATTTGAAAGGTTAGGATCTTGTTCTCCTATTGATAAGATTTAATAACAACCATAGAGATAGCTTGGTGAATGAGAAAACTAAACAAGGCCTGAAGGGAAGCACCCCACAGAACCAAACCCCAAGAGGAGCCATCATAGGGTGGTAAAAACCAATGTTCAGTTAAGGTTTCCGTATTTTCCTCTGGGGAGGAAAAAAGAAATTATTAATTAGTACTGGTTTGCTATTTGTTTTGAAAAAGAAGCAGTTTAAACACTGAGAGACAATACATATAAGGCACTTAGCACAGTGCTTGAAACACAGCATGTGCTCAGTAGAAGTTAGCCATTTGTATTAATATTATAATATACATACTATATATTATATATACATATATAGTATATAATACACAACACAGTATAAAGGGAGCTGACTCTGATTTCAGCTGCAATTAAAGGAGTGATCACTGGGCTGGAAATAGGCTATTATACAATTGTAGTCCTGGCTCAACCACTGTCTGTCTGACCTTAAGCAAGTCACTTCCCCTCCTGGGGACTCAATCTCCCCATGGGTAAAAAGGGCTAAGTAATGCATAAGGTCCTTGCAAACTCCTGGATTCTATACAAACAACCTAAACAAATGTAAAAGTCTTCACTTTTACTTTCCTTCTTGGAAGCCCCAAAGGCTGTAGGAAGGGTTGCATCAGCTTGTCTGCCTTCCCAGAGCAACCTGCACAGCATTCATCCTGCAACCCTTTTAACAAAGGAAGGAGCAACCTGGGACAACAACCTTGGGCTGCCATTTCTCCACAAATCACTTATCTGAGGAAGAACAGTCGCAGATCCATCTGAATTCCAAACAACAGCAATGGAAACAGCATTCATTGACCCTGAAGAATCTGGCTGGTGGGCCTAAGATTTCCTTTCCTCGTGGAAAATGGACCCACTGGGAAGGAGGTTTCCTGTGCATATAAAGCTCTAACATGTTAGCACAGAATGTTTTGGTCTAAATGTTGCTCTCTGAAGAATGAATATGGTTGAAGCAGGAAACAGCCACTCATGTGCCTCCTGGAGGAGAAAAGGGACCCACAGGGCTCTGTCCTGGCTCTGATGCTAATTTACAGGGTCACCTTGGCTGTGTTGCTTAAGCTCTCTGTAACAGTGTCCTAATTGGTACATGGAAATGATAGCTCCTCTGCCAAACTCAGAAAGAGGTTGTGAGACTGAAATGAAATAACATATGTGAAACTACTTTGAAGAGCAGAACGGTTACACAAATGTATTCTCTCTCCACGTGTCTAGAATGCATGCGTATGGCTAATCCCATTAGGAAAGGAAGGGAGCTTCCCTGAATGTAATTACTCATTATTCTTGAACTAGCATTTGGTGCACAACATCATTACGTTCTCTTTATCATTGACAATCAGATGATCACAATTTCACATAAGCATTCACAGTCATTAAAAAAAGTTTTACTGCTCAAGGATTAAAGCAAGACCATTGCCATAGTGAGAAAACTCATTTAAATCTCTGTTTAAAGCTGCTTTAAACTAATCATGAAAAGAAACAGGCAATCTTTATTTCACAAAAGCAGCTGTGACATAAGCCAAAGTCTCACCAGGTAGTTAATGCATAGTTTTAAGCAACTTGCGATACTCTGTCCTTTATGCAAAATTTCAGTTCAAGCCAAAGCTATATTGAGGGTCTACTATATGCCAGACACCATGATGGTATGTGGGATCAAATGGTGATAAGAAACAACCCCTGTGCTCAGAGGGGAAAGTCTGCTAGACAGGATAGTTCTAAGGCACACATGATCCAAGCTAAAATAGGCTTGTAAAGTGGCAGTGAGTATCAGAGACCTGAGAGAGGCTAGATTCACCAGGGCTCCCAGTGAAGCAGGCTCTTGATTAGAGACAGACCAGGATGAGGCTTTGCCTCTGGAACTGGCTCTTTGGTGGTGGGGGCGGTGGGTGTGTGGAGCCATCTTACCTCTGCAGAAACTCCTCAGTCTGCAGTGGCAATATTTCAGAAGGCCAGCAGATACGGGTGTTACTCTGTGAAAATGGACCGTGCTACCGACACTGAAGACTGTCTTCCAGAGCAGAAAGTTAGGAATTTTCTCTATTGAAGCCTGGGAAAATGGAGTAGTGAGAATATCCAAAGGTACAAGCCTTCTTATGAATAAAACATTCACTTTAGCCACCCAATGCAAAGAACTGACTCAATGGAAAAGATCCTGATGCTGGGAAAGATTGAAGGCAGGAGGAGAAGGGGATGACAGAGGATGAGATGGTTGGATGGCATCACTGACATGAGTTTGAGTAAGCTTCGGGAATTGGTGATGGACAGGGAAGCCTGATGTGCTGCAGTCAGTGGGGTCACAAAGAGACACAAATGAGTGAGTGAATTGAAAGCATTTTAAATAACAAACTTGGCACAGTGTATCTGATTCAGAAAATCGAGTCTCATTACAAGTAGTATTAGATTCACCAGGGCTCCCAGTGAAGCAGGCTCTTGATTAGAGACAGACCAGGATGAGGCTTTGCCTCTGGAACTGGCTCTTTGGTGGTGGGGGCGGTGGGTGTGTGGAGCCATCTTACCTCTGCAGAAACTCCTCAGTCTGCAGTGGCAATATTTCAGAAGGCCAGCAGATACGGGTGTTACTCTGTGAAAATGGACCGTGCTACCGACACTGAAGACTGTCTTCCAGAGCAGAAAGTTAGGAATTTTCTCTATTGAAGCCTGGGAAAATGGAGTAGTGAGAATATCCAAAGGTACAAGCCTTCTTATGAATAAAACATTCACTTTAGCCACCCAATGCAAAGAACTGACTCAATGGAAAAGATCCTGATGCTGGGAAAGATTGAAGGCAGGAGGAGAAGGGGATGACAGAGGATGAGATGGTTGGATGGCATCACTGACATGAGTTTGAGTAAGCTTCGGGAATTGGTGATGGACAGGGAAGCCTGATGTGCTGCAGTCAGTGGGGTCACAAAGAGACACAAATGAGTGAGTGAATTGAAAGCATTTTAAATAACAAACTTGGCACAGTGTATCTGATTCAGAAAATCGAGTCTCATTACAAGTAGTATTAGAAGTTGAAATAAGATATTGCTTCTTTTTCATTCATCCATCAATTTTTTCACCTTATCTATTGATTGTTTCTCTCTCTTTAATTTCATTAATTGCTCATAGTTTAGAATGAAAAGGGATTTTTTAGAAAGGATGGTGTGTTTTAGGAAATGTCAGAAGTCTTGTGTTGCTGGAGTAAAGTAATTAAGGGGAAAAATGGCACATGGTGTATTTGGAGAGGGCCTTTTGGGTCTCATAAAGAGTTTGAGTTTTATTATAGATACAAATGACTCAGATATCTTAATGACCCAGATAACCACGATGGTGTGCTCACTCACCTAGAGCCAGACATCCTGAAGTCAAGTGGGCCTTAGAAAGCAT
>SJXQ01005264.1:41669-52416 GCA_006408695.1 Aepyceros melampus
AGCCTTTGACTATGTGGATCACCATAAACTGTGGAAAATTCTGAAAGAGATACCAGAACACCTTACCTGCCTCCTGAGAAACCTGTATGAAGGTCAAGAAGCAATAGTTAGAACTGGACATGGAATAATGGACTGGTTCTAAATCGGGAAAGGAGTATGTCAAGGCTGTATATTGTCACCCTGCTTATTTAACTTATATGCAGAGTACATCACGTGAAATGCCAGGCTGGATGAAGCACAAGCTGGAATCAAGATTTCCAGGAGAAACATCAATAACCTCAGATACGCAGATGACACCACCCTTATAGCAGAAAGCAAAGAGGAACTAAAAAGCCTCTTGATGAAAGTGAAAGAGGAGAATGAAAAAATTGGCTTAAAACTCCACATTCAGAAAACAAAGATCATGGCATCTGGTCCCATCACTTCATGGCAAATAGATAGGGAAACAATGGAAACAGTGACAGATTTTATTTTGTTGGGCCCCAAAATCACTGCAGATGGTGACTGAAGCCATGAAATTAAAAGACGTTTGCTCCTTGGAAGAAAAGCTATGACAAACCTAGTCAGCCTATTAAAAAGCAGAGACATTATTTTACCAACAAAGGTCCGTCTAGTCAAAGCTATGGTTTTTCCAGTAGTCATGTTTGGATGTGAGAGTTGGACCATAAAGAAGGCTGAGCACCAAAGAATTGATGCTTTTGAACTGTGGTGTTGGAGAAGACTCTTGAGAGTTCCTTAGACTGCAAGAAGATCCAACCAGTCCATCCTAAAGGAGATCAGTCCTGAATATTCACTGGAAGAACCGATGCTGAATCTCCAATACTTTGGCCACCTGATGCAAAGAACTGACTCATTGGAAAAGACCTTGATGCTGGGGATATGGTTTTTCCAGTAGTCATGTTTGGATGTGAGAGTTGGACCATAAAGAAGGCTGAGCACCAAAGAATTGATGCTTTTGAACTGTGGTGTTGGAGAAGACTCTTGAGAGTTCCTTAGACTGCAAGAAGATCCAACCAGTCCATCCTAAAGGAGATCAGTCCTGAATATTCACTGGAAGAACCGATGCTGAATCTCCAATACTTTGGCCACCTGATGCAAAGAACTGACTCATTGGAAAAGACCTTGATGCTGGGGAAGATTGAAGGCAGGAGAAGAAGGAGACGACAGAGGACAAGATGGTTGGATGGCATCACTGACTCGGTGGACATGAGTTTGAGCAAGCTCTAGGAGTTGGTGATGGACAGGGAAGCCTGGCGTGCTGCAGTCCATGGAGTCGCAAAGAGCTGGACACGAGTGAGCAACTGACCTGACTGATTTTTGGTTGCACTGGCTCTTCACTGTTGCAGTAGGCTTTCTCTAGTTCCAGTGAGTGGGGGCTACTGTTGGTTGCAGAGCACAGGCTTCAGTAGTTGCAGCACACGGGCTCAACAGCTGCATCGCTCGGGCTCAGTAGTGTAGCATGTCGGCTTTAGTTGCCCCACTGCATGTGGGATCTTCCCAGAGCAGGAAATGAACCTGTGTCCCCTGTATTGCCAGGCAGACTCCCATCCACTGTACCACCAGAGAAGTCCTCTGGCTTAATAGTTTAAAATTAAACCTTAGTTTGGAATAATTTTAGATTCACAGGAAAGTTACAAAGATTGTACAAAGTTTCTCTACTCTTCATCCAATATTCCCCATTGTTAACATCTTAAAATACCATGGTATATTTGTCAGAACTAATAAATTCACACTGGTACACAAATGTTAACTAACCCCAAGACTCTATTTGGACTTCACCAGTTTTCCCATTAATGTTCTTTTGCTGTTCTAGGATCTAACCCAGGATACCACATTGCATTTAGTCAACATGTCTGCCCTGTTTTTCCTGGTCTGTGATAATTTCTCAGCCTTTCGTGTTTCATGACCTTACCGATTTTGAAGACTACTGGTCAGGTACTCTGTATTCTGTAGTATACCCCCAAGTCTAGGTTTGTCTGATATTTTTCTCTTATGGCTAGACTCAGGTGATAGGTGTTTGGAAAGACTGCCACAGAGATGATGTGCTCTTTCCATCCCATCATATTATAGCTTATGGTGAACTGTGTCGGATTTGTGACCTCCAAAGAAGATTTCACTTTGGGACCAGGGACCGGGCTTGATCACTCAAGAGCTTTCATGCAGCAAAGTTTTATTAAAATAAGAAAGGGGACAGAGAAAGTTTCTGACACAGACATCAGAAGGGGGCTGGAGAGTGCCCCCCTCGCTAGTCTTATCAAGGCCTTATATGCTTTTACCAGATCTACTCCCACAACATACATCTCAAGACAACAAGATTAGTCAGAAGGTTCTTGTTAAGGAGAAACATGTCCTTGAGCAAGATATATTTTATATTGACTAACACAAAGCAATGTAGAAGAAAAAAAAATTGTCCTTTTCTTCTTGAGAGCTCCAGACCCCTTTCTCCTCCTCAGGGACCCTGGACTTCTTATCAACCTACCTAGGAATTGACTCTCTCAATATCAAGAGTACCTGATATCCACATGATATTACTGTTAATATTAACCTTCATCACCTTGTTAAGGTGCTGTCTGCCGGGTTTCTCCAATATAAAGTTATTATTTTCCTTTTCCATACTTCGTCCTTTGGAAGCAAGTCACTAAGTCTAGCCCCTCCTCAAGGAGATGGGGAAAGAGAATCAAGCTTCACCTCCTAGATGAAGAAGCATCTACATATATTATTTCAAATTCTTCTGTAAGGAACATGTGTTGATTGATTGATTTTTCCAATCATTTATATCATTTGAGAGCCATGGGTATTTATTTTATACTTTGGGTTATCCAAATGTTAAATTATTTATTTTATTGTTGAAATTATTCCAGGTTTGACCATTGGGACCTTTCTCAGGTGAGCTCCTATATTCCTTTGACTTACCCCTATCCATTTTTTTTTTCTTTAAAAAAAATATTTTCTTACTCTGCGGCACTATCAGTTGCTCTATGCTCATCTTGTATACTTCCTTTTCAGTCCTAGAATCAGCCATTTCTCCAAGGAACCTGGTACCTTTTATTGAAAAATAGTATTAGAAACCAAGATCTATGCACTGGATGTTCTGTTAGTAGGGTTTCATTGCTCCCAGGCCCTCTCAGCTGACATAGCTAGGAAATATATGATATATGTGTAGTAACCCACATATATACACATCAATAATTATTTCTTTATCTATCTGTATCTATAGTAAACTAAATATGAGTTCATCCTGATATCTCCAACCCTATGGTTCAGTACCTGAGGGTTCATTGAAGCACATTTTAAAAAGATTGCTCTTAAAACATTTTATAAAAGAACAACAATGGAAAAGAATAACTCCAGCTGCTCCAAGAGTGGAGGCAGTGGGACCAGCTTGGACTTTGCTATTGTCTAAGCAGGAGGAGATGTAGGTTTCAATTAGGACAGTGGCAAATGAGAAGGTGAGGAGTACAGTGATTCCAGGCAGACGTTGAAGATATCCTGGCAGGGTGTGATGGTAGTTCAGATATGGAGTGAGGGTAGGGGAATTAGGGAAATCGACCTGGATTTGGGGGTCTGAGAAACTATGTGCCTGGTGATGTCATTTGCCGAGTTGAGGAAGGCTGAGGGAAGAGCAGGTTTGGAGGGGAGAGAACAGAGATCAAAAGTTCTGCCTTTCCTTTGTGAAGTTTGAGATCTCCTTTAGATATCCCAAGTGGAGATGTCAAATAAGCAGACATGCATTGGAGCATGGAGCTCAAAGGTGTGATCTGGGCTGGAGATATCAATTTGGGTGTTATCAGCATTTAGATAGTAATTTAAGCCAGGGGCTGGATGGGAGAAACTAGGGAGAAAGTGAGGGTGATGACAGAGGAACCAAAGAAAGGACCAGGGCTAAATCCCAAGACACCTGAGTTTAAACCAAGGAGAAGCCATCAAAGGCAATTTAACTTCTCTACTGTAGTTCCAGACTCACAGTGTTTCTCATCTGAGACATGCATTTCCTCACTGCTCAAGAGAGTCAGCTGACAAGCAGGGGGATATCTATTTTTAGTATTTATTATTTATTTGGCTATGCCAGGTCTTAATTGCAGCATGCGGGATCTTTATAAAAAGCAGAAGAACAGTGATTGTGAAGACCCCAGAGGAGAAGGACCTTAGCATGGTGAAAGAACAGATTACAGTGGTCTGGGGCACATGGAAGGAGCCCTGAGTACCTGTGTTCTCTTCTCACTGGGCATACAGCCAGACTCCATCTCCCAGCCTTCTGTGCCATATACGAGGGCATATGGCTGAATTCTGGCCAGTGGAACGTGAGCAGAGGCAAACTACCCCCATTTCCAGGACTGGCCTACGAAACCCATGAAACCGCGCTGCAGTGATTTTTTTTTCTTCTTTCACCTCCTTGCTGGCTGCAAAAGAACAACAGACAATTACCAGTCCCTTGAAGATTTCAGAGGCACAAAATGGAAGGCATCTGGTCCATGAGTACATGGAGAGAGGCCCAGAGTGAGAACTGGAGGGTGATCAGTTCTGCACTAGCACTTCCTATGTGAACACCAGGAACACAGGGCGGGCTGAGGGCAAAAGGAAAGAAAGGGCTGATTTTCCCTAAAACAACCTTTCCACCATCTATCCTATTCCCTAGAGTCCACATTCCCCAGTGTATTCCATGAGGCCCCTTTTGACACATGTGAGTTTCTTTGTTTTGTAGGCTTGGTGATAGGAGTGGAGAAGACAGGTCCTATGCTTCTTCTGGATGCCTCACAAGGCCTAGCAGAATGTTCAACACATCGCAGGTATTCAACACATGCTTGATTACCCGCATCAAGCTCTTTTGAGACAGGGTCTCACTTGCTGCACTCATAGGTGAAGGTGCCTATCTTGAAAGCCATTAAACCGGGTGTTTGTGATGATGCGCGGGTTCCATCCCTGGGTCAGGAAGATCCCCTGGAGGAGGAAATGGCAACCTACTGCAGTATTCTTGCCAGAAAAATCCCCTGGACAGAGGAACCTGGCGGCTGCAGTCCATGAAATCCAGCTGAGCAACTGAGCACACGCGCTGGGACCATGCAGCTTGCACAGAGGAGCCGCAACAAATGTTCCTGCCACAGCACCGACTCCCTGCTGGGAGGAGGAGGCTGCATTTACCTGGCATGCTCTTCCCAGAAGCTTCAGAATAAGAGCCTCTGCCATTACTGAGACCACCGAAGCCTCTAGCTCACAGCAAACCTCAGAAAACAAGTATCACAGAACTCCCACTTTTGAGATGTCTTAAAAGCTGGCTGACTTGGCTCCCAGCTCTGCATCTGACACAGCACCTGTTCTCCTTAGCTTTGATCTTGTTTGAATTCCCCTTTTCATCATTCCAAATTGGGCATTTTGAGCCCTGAACCTCTGAGCAAAGTGGCGAGTTCCAGTCCAACCCTGTTTGCCAAGAACTCACCTCTCTTAACACACTCAGACATCTCAGCCGTGGAAACTAATCAGGCCTCAACCAGCCGAGCCATGGCTCAGGGAGCAGTGCAAATTTTGTCAAGAATCAACTCCATCCTGATAACTAAGGGATCAAGAAAATATTCAGAAGATATCAATGTAGATTGGTTTGATTTCTGAGGCAAGTGGCCCTCATTCCAGAAACAGACAGCCTCTGGAGTTGGCATTTATGAGGGCAAGAAGAGGAATGGGCTGGGGACACTCACTCCACCCTGCCATTAACCTGCGTCTTAGAGGGGCAGCAGCAGTGGCTGGGGCTTCAGCTCTAAATCAGGATATTTATCCCAGATGATGCTGTCAGTGTGGGGAATGTGGGTTCTAGTAACCAACAATCAGGGTTGGCTTTTTTGCTCAGAAGACATTTCTCACTCTGGAGTTTGGGCCTGAGCCCAGAATGAAATTATTCACATCTCCCAGACAGAGAAGCCAGTGAGCTACAGTCCATGGGGTCGCAAAAGAGTCGAACACGACTGAAGCAACTTAGCACATCTACCTTTCTTTCCCTTTCCTTCTGTTCGTCCATATACTTTCTATGATGCCTACCATTTGGATTTTCCCCAGTCCCTTCACCTTTTTTTATTCACAACCACTATCCCATAATGGGATAGAGTTGGCATTTGTTAAGTTTCAACTCAAGTACTGTGCTAAGTTTGAGGTAGATAGATAGATACTCTTTCATAACAACCTTGTGAGCTAGTTATTATCACTCTTATTTTCAATATGAGGAAACTGAGGATCAGTTAAGAGCAAGGCCTGGCCTGGGGTCAAATCACAGAGCTGGGATTTATGTCCACTTCTGCTGCTGCTGCTGCTAAGTTGCTTCAGTCGTGTCCGACTCTGTGCGACCCCATAGACGGAAGCCCACCAGGCTCCCCCATCCCTGGGATTCTCCAGGCAAGAACACTGGAGTGGGTTGCCATTTCCTTCTCCAATGCACGACAGTGAAAAGTGAAAGTGAAGTCGCTCAGTCAGTGCGACTCTTTGCGACCCCTTGGACTGTAGCCTACCAGCCTCCCCTGCCCATGGGATTTTCCAGGCAAGAGTACTGGAGTGGGGTGCCATTGCCTTCTAGTTGGCTTTAAAGCTCTTGTCCTTTGCACTATGACTACATCATGTTCCCAAGGACATCGCATGCAGACAATAGTGTTGTTGAAAGCTTCCTTGCTCCAGTGCTTCCATCAATATCAGAAGGAGAGATTATTTCCACAATGCACCTGTGTGATCTTCTCCTGGGGAATGAAATAGCAAGTGCCTATTGAAAAGCTACTTTTTGCCAGTGTTCAGCTAAGACCAAGGCTCGGCAAAATGATTCCAGAATATTACTGTGCAGAGTCAATTGAGACTTCAGTTGCCAGAAAAACAGAAGGTACCCAGGAACAGGCTATTCAGAATAGCGTAGTGGACAAATGCACAGGCCAGGCTCAGGAATCAGACTACCTGTTTTCATCATCCGCACCACTCAGCAGCTATGGGAGGCTAAACAAGTTATTAAGTCCAGATGCTCACATCTGTAAAAGAACTCTAATACCTATTGAGCCCCTCTATGTGCCAGGCATTGTTCTAAGTACTTTGCATATATTAAATCATTCACTATTCATATTAACTCTATAAAGTAGGTGACTTTTTATTACTTTTCTAATCGATAGGTTACATCTATCCATTTTATAGATGAGAAAATGGAGGCATAGAGAACTTAGGTAAATTGCCCAGATCTACTGGGCTGGATGACAGCACTACTGGGTTCAAAGCAGGCAGTCCTCTTCCAGACCTTGTACTCCTCAACATTACTGTCCTTATGATAATAATACCTACCTCATAGGTATTATGGGTTTGGACAAAAGGTAAGCCTCAGTATTATGAAGATCCAAGCCATACAAATCATCCTACTACTACTACTAAGTCACTTCAGTCGTGTCCGACTCTGTGCAACCCCATAGACAGCAGCCCACCAGGCTCCCCCGTCCTTGGAATTCTCCAGGCAAGAACACTGGAGGGGTTGCCATTTCCTTCTCCAATGCATGAAAGTGAAAAGTGAAAGTGAAGTCACTCAGTCGTGTCCAACCCTCAGCGACCCCATGGACTGCAGCCTACCAGGCTCCTCCGTCCATGGGACAAATCATCCTAGCCATTCTGATAATGGTTCTCCACCTCCATCTGATCTAAGCATTGATCTTCCTGCTTTTCTGGTTGGGGTGGCAAAATGTATGGTATTCCCAATGCTAGCTTTCTCTCCAGAAAGAAGATGAAGCAAAAGGTCTTAGGACACTCTTACAGCAGCTTTATTTCTCTGCCAGAGTATGGAACACATTTGTAGGTAATTATTTGTATAATTCTGGAGAAGGAAATGGCAACATATGTATAATTAATTATGTGTTTATTATCCTCTCTCCCCCTAAATCAGACTGCAAACTCCTTGAGGGCAAGAGCCATTTTCCACCACCATATCTCTAGGCCTGGCACAGAATCAAGGTTGAGGCATGAATGTTTGTAGAATGGATGAATGATTGATGCTGCTGCCCTAGGGCTATAGAAAACATTTGGGATTGCATTTCCTCTCTAAATGCTGGGAGAGGCCAGAGGTGCAATTCCTAGGTACAGCCAAAAGGTGGCAGAGTCAGTCTGTAAACAATCACTTCTCAGCATCCAGAGGAGAAAATGACCCAGCCCGGCTGCTGGGTAGTCGTCAGAGATTGATGGATCATCTCTTTTGCCCCCACATTGTTTAGCACAGGGCACTGCACATTGTACATGCTCAAAAATACTTGCTGAACCTTTCAGCAAGGATTTTTATTCGTTTATCTTTCTTCAATAAGAGCTGCTTTTCAAGAAATATTTATTGAGTGCCTAAATGGCAACCCACTCCAGTACTCTTGCCTGGAGAATCCCATGGAGGGAGGAGCCTGGTAGGCTACAGTCCACGGGGTCGCAAAGAGTCGGACATGACTGAGAGATTTCACTTCACTTCACTCCCTATGTAGATAGTGAAGCTATAATGATGAGCAAGGAAGATCAAATTCTGCCCTCTTAGAGTTTACATCTAGCAGAGAGGAGATGAGTAAAGAGACAAATAAATACAAAGTGCTATGGAGCAGGGCTGCCTGTCCTGGTCCAGGACGGTCAGGAGAGCTCTTTGGAAGTATCGTGAATCTTAACTTAAAGTATCATTAATTAAATTAAAATTAATAAAGTATCATTAAAGCTAAGAGGTAATTATATATTTATGCACCCATATGAGTACATATCCTTAAGAAAGAGATAATTCCTTGGTTATATAAAGTGTTTCCAGGTAGAGAGAATGTCAAACATACATAAGTTTAGGAAATTCCACCATTGGCCTTTTTCAAATTCACAACCTAAACTAAATGTAACTATTTTTAACAGAAGACATTTGTTGAAAAGAAATTACAAATACAGGTCAAATCCCAAGATGCACACAGACTTCCCTGAATTCTCATCTAGCATTTCTTATATGTGTCCAGGGCTTTTCATTTCATACAGTGTTGGCTTATTTGATTCACACTACAGATCTGTGAGGTAGGAAAAGCAAACATCACTAGCTGCGTTTTAGAGGCGCTAGTGTTTTACAGGGTGAAATGGAAGTTCAGGGAAGTTACATGACTTGCTCAAATCCCACTGCACTGAGAGGCAGAGCTGGCACTATAACGCGCTCCACTGACTCTCAGTCAGATGAGCTGTCTGTTTATTATAATGATGTGCTAGTACAAAGACATAAAGTGGAAACTTCATAGGTACCTTACATTGGCATGAGACCTTCATTTCTGTGTCTTCTCCTTCATGTTCAGGGAAAGTTTACATAAGAAAGAAATTAGGAATCTTCTAAATTTCTCCTATGATAACAGAGCTATTCATATTTTAAAGCCCTCCTGGAGTAAACTTCAGAACTATATTTTCCAAGAAACTCGTCCCTAAACAGTCAAATTTATTTGCATGCAGTAGTAAATGGTAATTCTTAAAAAAAGAATTTGGCAATATTTTTCTACATTTGCTTTACCTCTTCATGAATATCTGTATGTATTTGTTTTGCCTGAACCATGGTAAGATTGAATAGCAGCAATTAATAACCCTCTACTACCCCCAAACCTCAGCATATATCTACTAAAAATAAGGAATTTTTTCATATAGCAACAATAAAATGATCAAATTCAAGACCTTTACCATTGATAAAATACCTAACATATATCCCAAATTGTAATTTTAACAGTTCTTCCAATTAAGGCCTTTATAGCAATTAATTTTCCAATCCAGGCTCATACATTGCATTTAGTTGTCCTGTCCCTTTAACTTCCTGGAATAGTTCCTCATCCTTTCTTTATATTTCATCACATTGTCATTTTGAAGAGTACAAGTCAGTGGTATTGTAGAGTGGCTGTCAGTTGGGTTTTGCCTAATGTTTCCAAATGACTGTATTCAAGTGATGCATTTTAATCAGGAAGACCACAGAAGTGATGCTGTGCCTTTCTCAGTGCATCACAGCAGGAAACACATGCTATCCGTTTGTCCCATCTTTTTAGTGGATGTTCACTTTAATTACTTCATTAAGGTGGTGTCTATCAGATTTCTCCACCATAGTTATACCTTTTCCCCATTTATAATTAATAAATAATCTGTAGGGAAATAACTCATTCTCTTCAACAAACTCGCACCCAATGATTTTAGCTTCTTGCCTAAATCAATTATTACCATGTTAATTGCAAAACACTGATTTCAAACTCTATTATTCCCACTACGTTTATTAGTGAGCATTTTATTGTGAAGAAGCATTTTTCCCTCTCTCCTTTTTTAATGTACTGATTTATTATTTTTTGCTTTTAGTTTTCAGTATCAGTTTGGATTTGTGGATTCTGCTCTATTCAATATGTTAAATCTGGTACTTTGATGATTCATTTTGGTGGTAAAATTGTCCACAATTTGGTTGTAGATGCCCTTAAAGCCAGCCCCTATATCCTTTTGACATGTCCCACCAGACCACCTGACCTGCCTCTTGAGAAATCTGTATGCAGGTCAGGAAGCAACAGTTAGAACTAGACATGGAACAACAGACTGGTTCCAAATAGGAAAAGGAGTATGTCAAGGCTGTATATTGTCACCCTGCTTATTTAACTTATATGCAGAGTACATCATGAGAAACGCTGGACTGGAAGAAACACAAGCTGGAATCAAGGTTGCTGGGAGAAATATCAATAACCTCAGATATGCAGATGACACCACCCTTATGGCAGAAAGTGAAGAGGAACTAAAGAGC
>SJXQ01005264.1:52523-76245 GCA_006408695.1 Aepyceros melampus
AAGACCCTGATGCTGGGAGGGATTGGGGGCAGGAGGAGAAGGGGACGACCGAGGATGAGATGGCTGGATGGCATCACTGACTCCACGGGTGTGGGTCTGGGTGAATTCCGGGAGTTGGTGATGGACAGGGGGTCCTGGCGTGCTGCAATTCATGGGGTCGCAAAGAGTCGGACACGACTGAGCGACTGAACGGAACTGATGAATGTTTCATCACCATGTTACTTTTTTGCATAATGAGATGCTCCCAGTTTCTGTAGCCTTATGGAAACCAGCCATTTCACCAAAAGGCTCTGGTTCCTTTTATTGGAAAATGGTATTTAGAAACCAAGTACTTGGCACTAATTGTGCTTATTGCTACTGGGGTGTTACTACTTTTAGGTACTTTCAGTGAACAGAGTTAGGGATGACTTCATACTGATACCTCTAAATCCAACCAACGCCACAGGGCTCTTACTCTTCTTCCTGAATTGCAAAGATGTATCTTCCTTCTGCCAACAGTGACAGCCCTAATTCTCAACAACTTTAATATAATCACTCATTTGTTTAATCCTACACACACAAAATAGTTTTGGAATTGCTAAACTGACATTACTACCATCAACAAACCCAAGAAAAGTTCAAAATTTGCTTAAGTTATTTTTATCTTTAAACTGAGGGTATATGGTCAAAAGTTACTTGGATTATATTTTTTTCTCTGTTGGTTATGTTATCAATTTGGGACCTAGTTAGTTCATTTGTTTGTATTCAATTTTAGTGTTTTTCTCATTCTTACTGATTTAATTTACTTTTTGAATGCATAAAATAGTAACATGATTTAAAAAATCAAAACTATACCCAAAAGGTATACTCAGGTCTCTGAAAATGTTTTGATTTTTCCATTTCTATTATGTGCACCTTCTTGTTGCAAGGACTGCTTACTTGATCTCTTACTTTTTTTCTTAATTAGACTTGCTGAAGGTTTAGGAGTTTTTGTTTGGTTGGTTAACTGGTTTGTTGGTCTTTTTAAAGAATTAGTCTTTGGTTTTATTAGTCAAATCTATTTTTGTTTATTTTTTATTTCAGTAATGCTTGTATCTTTCTTAATTCCTTCCATCTACTTTCCTTGGGTATGTGTTACTGTTTTTCTCCTAGCATCTTGAGTTAGATACTTATTCCATTAATTTTCAGGTTTGCTTCTTTTAAAAGCACTTTTCTTCTGTCCTCTTTAAGCCACCCATCAAAGATTTTGATATGGAGTTCCTTTGAAAAGTGAAAGTGTTAGCTGCTAAGTTGTGTCCAACTCTTTGGGACCCCATGGACTGTAGCCCACCAGGCTCCTCTGTCCATAGAATTCTCCAGCCAAGAATATTGGGGTGGGTTGCCATTCCCTTCTCCAAGGGATCTTCCTGACCCAGGGATCAAACCCGGGTCTCCCACACTGCAGACAAACTCTTTACTATATGAGCCACCAGGGAAGCCCTTGTAGTTCCTTTAGTTTCATTCAATTCCAAATGTTGTTTATCTTTTGTTTTTCCCAAGTCATTTTCAAACTTTCTTTATCATCTAATTTTAGCTATGTGTAATTTATAAACTCCATATGCTGTTTTTAACTCAGTCTGAAAGTAATAGTGGAATTTAATTCTTTCACATTTATTGGAACTATTGATATGTTTGAACTCATGCCTCCCATATCATGTTCCTCTTTATCATGACTTTTTCTTTTTTCTTTCATTTCTTTTCCTCTTCTACTTTTTTGTTAGTGTAGCAATCAAAAAACTTTTAGTTGCAAAAAACAAGAAATTCACTATAGCTAGTTTAAAACAATAATGAATTTTTTAAAGTATTTCAGATAGATCACAGAATCTCTGGGAAAGTAAGAGAAACAAGCTTAGAGTCAACATAGTAACAACATTCAAATCACACTGCAGAACTCCTTCAGTGGAGAACTTTCTGTTGCTGCTGCTGAGCTCTGAGTACTCAACATTTACCATACTACCTCTGGCAAACTGTATAGATGTTTCTACCACAATCCTGCCTAGAATGTCTGCATAGTGCTTCCTCCTTCTTCTGATTCAAAAAGTGTCATGCGGGTGCATTTGACTGAATTGACATCACATGTCTGCACCCTGGCTGCAAGGGATGCTGGGAAAGCATCTTTGTGACTTCTGCATTAAAAGGCTCAGACTTGAGGTGAGGCAATTTCCCATATAGGAAGACTACTCAAAGGTAATTCAAATCACACTGCAGAACTCCTTCAGTGGAGAACTTTCTGTTGCTGCTGCTGAGCTCTGAGTACTCAACATTTACCATACTACCTCTGGCAAACTGTATAGATGTTTCTACCACAATCCTGCCTAGAATGTCTGCATAGTGCTTCCTCCTTCTTCTGATTCAAAAAGTGTCATGCGGGTGCATTTGCTGAATTGACATCACATGTCTGCACCCTGGCTGCAAGGGATGCTGGGAAAGCATCTTTGTGACTTCTGCATTAAAAGGCTCAGACTTGAGGTGAGGCAATTTCCCATATAGGAAGACTACTCAAAGGTACTGGACATCCAAAAAAGAATGATGAATGTCTACTACAGTTGCACTGATTGATTTTCTTTTTTCCATTTTTCACCCTCTGAAGTGAAGTGAAATGAAAATCACTTAGTTGTGTCCGACTCTTTGCGACCCCATGGACTATACAGTTCATGGAATTCTCCAGGCCAGAATACTGGAGTAGCCTTTCTCTTCTCCAGGGGATCTTCCCAACCCAGGGATCAAACCCAGGTCTCCCGCATTGCAGGTGGATTCTTTACCAGCTGAGTTTACCCTCTAGTGGTTTTGAAAATAAGCATCCTATTTCTATCTCTCTAGTAGTTACCCACTCCAGTGTTCTTGCCTGGAGAATCCCAGGGACGGGGGAGCTTGGTGGGCTGCCGTCTATGGGGTCGCACAGAGTCGGACACGACTGAAACGACTTAGCAGCAGCAGCAGCAGCAGTAGTTACTTTAAAATTTTAAACTCTCAAAAAAAAAAGAAAGAAAAAAAATTTAACTCTCAAGTTTATACTATTCTAAAAACATTTGAATTAATAAACCTCTATATCCTTTCTCTAAATAAGGGAAGAAGTCCACAATATTTATCATAATTTCATTCACCGGCACTTGATCTTTAGCATGCTACCACTAACCTCTCTGTCCTCATTGTCCCCTCACCTTTCTCAAAGTGTGATAACTGGAGATTTAATCCCAGATTCCTATGAGGTGTTTTTGCCATAGGCATTCACAATTATTTAGACTTAACTCAATTTTTTGCCTTTTCATTGTTGTTGTTCATCACTGCTTCCTGCAACGGTGTGATGGAGCCAGCTTGCACTGACTCACAAGAACCAATTTGTTACCAATTCTTTCAATTCTGTATTCAGTGACATCATGTTGGTAGTTTGATGTCAGCCACATGGGAAAATGTATACCACAGAAATCAGCAAACACTACAAATCAGGGCTTTCCCCCCAGGGAATCAGTTATTGAACATTTATAAACACACCACTGGTTTCTTGTATGTCATGTCTTTCTCTTTATTGTATTACTTTTTAACTTTAGCACACTCTTGAGTATTTCAGAGAGGATCTATGAATGATAAATCTTTTAAGTATGTATTTGCCCTCATACTTGAATGCCAGTTTGCCTAATAATAGGACTTATTGAAGAGACTGCTAACTGCCTAACTGAAGTCCAGTTTTCCCCTTTTCCTTAGGAACTAAACCTCAATTTTCAGCATAGTACACTGCTTCTCGCAGTAAATACTATATTTGTCAGTCACTTTTTTTTAGCCAAGTGTGGCTACAAGATCAGGAGCTGGCCAATGACATAATAATAAATGCTGAGTGGAACTTCTAGGAAGTCTCCTTAAAGAGACCTGTCAAAATTGAGAGGTCTTCCTCTACTCTCTCTCCTGCTTCTTTCATCTGCCTGTTTGGAATATGGATAAGATGGCTGGAGCCCCAGTAGCTACAATGGACTGTGAGGTAAACTGTGGATAGAAGCTATACCTTGAGAATGGTGACAACAGGACAGAAGGAGTCTGAGCACCGATAACTTCATGAAGTTGGGTTGATCTTACATGCCTCAACTTTGATAGTTTCCATATATTTGTTTGCTTTCTATTTTGGGAGATTTCTCCACCTGAGTTTCCAATAATTAATTCTTTAACTACACTCATTCTATCATTCAGCCCTTTGCTGAATTTTTTTTTATTTTATCAAGTTGTTAATATCCAAAATCACTCTCCTACTCTCTGATTGTAGATTAAATATTGTAACAAGCTCTTATTCTTCCTCTTGCTCAGCTCTGCTCTAAATGGATATTTAACATTCACAGAGTACCAAAATTCTGGATCTCAGCTTCCAAATTACTATTTAGTGCTCTATCTCTGTGAGTCCCTTGGGGATAGAGAAAATAGCAGTTGCTGAGTTAATCTTACATTAAAGTCACTGGTAAAGATTTTTATCAAAGAATCAATTAATTGAAATGATACTTATTCATTTCATCCTCCTCTAAATAACTTCAGGTTTGGAGTTTGATGATGTGAACTGATAAACAGTTATCAATAAAAACCAAATAAGCATTAATCATTCTAGCAGAGGAATTGATGTTCTCTTTCAAAAGGGTTATATATTGAATATTTACAGTTTTGCAGGCCATATAGCCTCTGCCTTCAATTCCTCTGCCACTGTAGGGTGAAAGCAGCCATATGAAATACATAAATGAATGGATGTGTCATTTACTTTAAAGTAAATAAAACTTTACTTAAGAACACTAACATTTGAATTTCATATAATTTTCAAGGGTCATGAAATATTCTTACTTTTATTTGTCTTAATTATTTAAAAATGTAAAAACCATTCTAGCTAATCTGGCCATATAAAATTAGGTAGCAGGCTGGATTTAATCTGCCAACCATAGTCTGCTGATCTCTGTTCTAGCTATTATTTTCAGTGCCTGTTTTAGCCAGACAATCCCTGCAGTGTTTATAGCTCTTCCTCTTTCACCTAAATTTCATCAACTAATGGATATTTGGGAAGAGATCACAGGTGTTCCCTTTCTGTTGCTTCCTTTCTACTTAGCCTCATTTAGGCCAATTTGCATACTATATATTGAAAGCTTATAGACTGGCCCCAGCATAATTGCTTTACTTTGACTGTTCTTCATCATGATTTTATTTTTAACTTAACAATGATATAAGCTACACACACACACACACACACACACACACACACACACACACACAGAAGTTAAGAAAGATATCGAGGTAACTATCGTTCCTTATTACTATGAAAAATTGGAATTGGCTTGGCCCATTAACTTTTTGAATTTTGGTACTCCAGACAAGGAATAAAGTCTGTCTGTCTTTAGATAAGAAAGGCAAGCAGTATGTCCTAATCCCGAAAGTATAAGTTTTAGAGTCAAAAAGGATTAGAATATTCATTCATGCAGATCATCGATCCGATGGAACTTAGCTAGTTCTCATGTTGTGCTTCAGACAGAAATATTTCTCTTTAGAATATGAGTCCTGGCATTTGCAGACTGAGAATTCTAATCCTTCATTACACTAATTCCCTTAGACACTTGGGTTTTACTTTTCTAGCTTTACTTTCCTGAATAAGGCCAGCCAATTTAATGATAAATAATAATAATAAGGGATCAAACTTCCCTCACTAGTGTTGTTAAGGAAATGAGGAGAAAGTGTGTCAGTTTCACCAAAATATTTGCCAAAGCACGTTGTCCCTTTGCACCTGATATCATATTTGCATAAGAATAAATGATCTGATGTCAATTGTCTTTATTGTCCAAACAACAAGGCATTTGTAAAGGGTTCAAGCTTATTCTCTCCTTGACACATCCTTGGTAGAACAGAATTAAGGTAAATCTGCGGAGAAAGCAGATGCAGTTGCTTCAGGCTGAGCCACGTTACTGAGGTCACCATGAATGCTAGCGTCTGGTCCTCTAGCTTAACAAATTTTGAAACTTGATTTTTATGGCATTCACACTGTGGTGATCAGGCTTCAGGGGACTGACTCACGCTAACCAAATTTACAGGCGACTAACTGATTAAACAGGAAGCCAATTGATTAATTTAAACTGAAAAATAGAACTGCCAGCTAGCCAGTGCATTCTCTGCCAGAAGAAAAGACAACTTGAAAAATCAAATTGAAGTCCAAAGGTTGAAGAGTAAGAAATCAGGACAAGAGTTACTAGATGGATTCAAAGTATATTCACCATGCTATGGCAGCCTGCTGAGTTCTGCTTCTCTAATGGAGTGACAGACCTTTCCAGCAGATCCCAGGATTTATGTTGATTGACTAGGGACCCCTCTCTTATGGCTACTGCTAGAGAGTGACTATGAGTTACAGCACTCCTTTGTCAAGTCTCTGAGAAAACTATGTGATATGAAACATAGCTCAGGACACACAGACAGTAAGTATTCTGCTGCCACCATCCAATGGGCCAAATATTAATATTCCACATCAAAGCCCGCTCCCCTTTCACTCATCTGTCTTTCCTATAATCTTAGTCTCTTCTCTGAAAATTTCCTTCCCCTTCTAGCTGTAATTGAAATGCAGCTCTCCCCTGAGAATGTCCTTTCCTCCATTGCCTTCTTAGGTGATGGTTTTCTTTTTCTACCAAACCCTCCATATGACTGGATCTGGAGGGGCACAGGTGTGTCCATTTTGTTTTCTATTGCCATTTCCAGGCAATGCTCCTTCCCTCCAGCAAAACACCTTCATTTTGAATCTCATGTCATCAGACCAAACTACTTACTTGGTGCAGTCATCCATAGGCCCTTGATTCCTTGAATATTTTAGCTCTTGGCACACTGTCTCTCTCTCCAATGCTGCATCTGCCTTAATTGCTGGGGATTTCAATAATGCACACAGATAATACTACCTGCACCCTGAACCCTCCATTTCTTGACCTCCTCTTCTCCAGGGACCTTGCCCTCCCCTACCACTTCAGCCACTGATTCTCATGATCTAACCCTAGAACTAGTCATTATCAGTAATGACACTGCCTCCATGATCTGAACTGTATGCATCCCACTACCTCATCACCACTTATTTTTCCACTCCTTCTCTCTAGTATCCCATCACCATCAATCCTTCGATCCAATCAAGACATTAAATGCATTAATCCTCTCACCTTTTCACTATCTCTCATCCCCTCCTTCACTTTCTTTAGTATACAGCTTAGATTCTATGGCTAATCACCGTAATTTCTTGCATATCTGTACCCATGACTCTCTTGCCCTTGTGCTGCTTCATCACACCCATTTGGCAAAGTCTCCACTCTATTATAATCAGATTTTCTGCCTCCTCTAAACCTGCATCTGTGCAGCTAAACATGCCTGGGGGAAACATACCAAATGCCTACTGGTTTCACTTTAATTTCATGACCACCATCCTCAAGTGGTCCTTTAAAGCTGCTTAGTAATTTTATTCCATTTGCTCATTCATTTATTCTCCCACTCTTCTATTCAAATAATACTTCATTTCTTCCCCAACTCCGAGCACCTCTCTCATCCTTCTTCTCAGCTGATGATCTTCTTTATTTCACTAGAAATTAGAAGCAATCAGATGAGAAGTTGTTTCCCATCCTTCTGCCACCAGTTGACCTTTACCTGTATATACACACCCCCCATTACTATAGATGAATTCTCTGTGCTCCTAGCTAAGACCAGTTCCTTCACTTGTGTACTCAACCCCATTCCATTTCACGTACTTAAACTCCGATTCCACCAATTCACTTCTGTTTCTCCTACATCATCAATGTTTTCATCATTACTGGGTCCACACATCAGAATACAAATAGCATGTTGTTATTTCTCCCGTCTTAAAAAAAAATGCTTTTTAATTTGATATTGTCCTCCAATTATTACTACTACCCATTTTTCCCAATTCCTCCCTCCAATTCTCTCTTAAACCCATTGCAATCAGACTTTCATCTCCATGACTTCACTAAAACTACCCTTGTCAACGTTATCAAGGACCTCTGCCTTGGTGAGTCCAGTGGTCACCTCTCAGTCCTCACTGTATCTGATTTACCAGAAGCATTTGACTCTGAGTACCACTTCCTCCTGAAAATATTTGCTGTGGTTGGTCTCCAGGACTCCATACTCTCCTGGTCCTCTTCCACCTCACTGGCAATCATTCCTTGGGCCCTTTATTCTTTCTCTACACTCATATCCTTGGGCTTCCCTGGTGGTCCATGACTTAACGACTAAACAACACTCACTTCCTTAGTGATCTCACCCAGCCTCATGACTTAAAATGCCATCTACACATTGACAACTCGCAAAATTAGATCTTCAGCCTAGATCCCTTCCCTGAATTTCAGACTCATGTAACCAATTTCCTATACTTCAGAGCTCCACTGAGATATATGACATCTCAAGATTAACATGTACAAAATCAAACCCTAGACATACCTACTCCACACGTGTCTATTGCTGAAGCTTGCTCCTCCTGTGGTTTTACTATGTCAGTAAATGGCATCTCCACTCTTCCAGTTGCTCAGGCCTCAAACCTTGGTATCTCCTTCGATTCCACCCTTTCTCAAATGTGTGTGCTCAGTCGATCAGTCATGTCTGACTCTTTGCGACCCCATGGACTGTAGCCCACCAGGCTCCTCTGTCCATGAGATTTCCCAGGCAGAATACTGGAGTGGGTTGCCATGTTCTCCTCCAGGGGATCTTTCTGACTCAGGGATCAAGTAAATGTCTCCTGCATCTCCTGCGCTGGCAGGTGAATTCTTTACCACTGAGCCACCTGGGAAGCTCCCCTTTCTCAAATACTCACATCCATTTATGAGTATACTCTGTTGACTCTCCTCCAAAATATAACTAGAATCTAACCTCCTCTCAGTATCTCCCTTATTACCATGATCTAAACCACTGTTATCTCTTGCCTGGATTATTGCAATAGCTTCCTAACTGGTTTTCCTGCAACCTTTGCCCCATTACAGTTTGTTTTCAACACAGTATACAGAGTCAATTTGGAAAATCTGAAAAATCAGATCATGTCCCTCCACTCAAAACTTCCCCAAAGCTTCCCATCACCCTCAGAGTCAAAGCCAATGTGCTTGCAATGGTTTATAAGACTACATAATCACCTTCACTCTCTTCCAACAATCCTGGCTTCCTTGTTCTTTTATATAACTTACAGTCAGCTCCTACCTTAGGGGCTTTGCCCCAACTATTTTCTCTGCCTAAAGTGGTCTTATCCCAGGGATCCCCAAGGCTCACTCACTCTTCTCTTTCAGGCTTTACATACATGAGACACTAACTTAAATTGCTCTACACACAGAGAATTCTCTATCTTCTTCCCTGCTTCTTAAAAAATGCTTACTACGGCTTTTTTTTCTGGACTGCATTTACTATCATCATACAAACCATATTCCACCTGTTTGTTTTGTTTACTGTCTGTTCCCTACCACCACCACCATCCCTACTAGAATAAAAGCTACATGAGGTCAGGGGATTTTGTCTGGTTAATTCACTTCTGTATCCCCAGAGCCTAGAAAGACCCTTAGTCATAGAAAGAACTTAAGAAATATGTTTAAGGTGGGGAGAGAAAAAAGAACGCTTAAAGTGCAAAGGATATCAGTCTATTTTGTCTCCATGGGAAATTTTTAAATGAATTAAATCAGTTTCTTGGAAATAGGTACATATTTTGTCATAGAAATAATAGTATATAAGATTTTAATTAAAAGTAATAGCGCTCTAAATGCAATATCATATCCTATATTAGATCTTGAAACACCAAAAGGACATTACTGGCAATCCTAATAAGGTCTGCAGTTTAGGTAATAGTAATATACTAGTATTTGTTTCTTAATTGTGACAGACGTGCCATGTTGATGTAAGATGCTAACATTAGGAGAAAAATGGGTACGGGGATTCGAGAACCCACTGTATTGCCTTCATATTTGTTTCTGCAAATTTAAATTTATTTAAAAAATGTTTTCAGTTTATTATGTATGTATATTAGGAAAGACAACGAGCCCCCCACATTTCTACATCCTTTCCCTTGGAAACTGTGAATATGTTAGATAACATGGAAAAGGGGAATTAGGTTGCAGATGGAATTAAGATTGCTAATAAACTGCCCTTTGTGTGTGGGGACAGTAGCCTGGATTATCCAGGTGAGTCCAATATAATCAGAAGAGTCCTAAAAAGTGGAAGAGCAGACAAGAGAAAGAGGAAGGTTTACTATGAAAGAATGCCCCAAGAAATACAACACTGCTAGCTATGAAGATGGAGGGAGGAGCTAAGAATACAGGAAACCTTTGGAAGCTGAAAAGGGCAGGTGAACAGATTCTGCTAGAGAGAGAATCAGAAGGGAATATAGCCCTGCTGACACTTTGATTTTAGCCCACTGAGTCCCAGATCAGACTCCTAACCTACAGAAATTGTGAGATAAAAAATGTGTGTTGTCTTAAGAGGTCATTCGTTATGGTAGGAATAGGAAACTGAATATACATGATCTACAGGCATTACTACAATCCAGAAAGGTAGGCATCATCCCCATTTCATAGAGTAGAAAACTGAGCTTACAAAAACTAAGGTCACAGAACTGAGACTCAAACCAAGTTCGGACTCCTAACTTATGCTCTATTATCCATATGCTGCGTCTCTAGTTAGGGTCTAAGGCTTAGCCCACAAAACCACAGGCCACTCATTGGATGGCTGAAATATCGTATGTCCAAAACTTTTTATTTTAACTTGGAATACAAAAGTGGTTATAGAGCTACTTTATATTTTAAACATCAAAAAGTATATTTTAAAAGGGCATATGTAGATACTTTAAAAAATGCATATGTACCAGTTCTCTACCATTTTCTAATATCAGCAAATGAAATGCCATATACTTGCAGAAGTAGTGCTTGTTTCTCTTGAAGACTGCTTAAAAGTAAGTCAGATGTAATTAAGAAAAATAAGGAGGCAGATGAGACTTCTGTGGAGAGGCTGAAGGTGAGTTTGGGCCATTTCCCAGGGCTTCAGAGATTACGCGCTGCTTTTTCTTAACGTCTAATTTTACTTCAAAGCTTATGGATATGGACACATCACTAGTGCTGCTCTTACCTAGCCTTGATCAAGATTGTTTTCAGCTCACAAAAGAACATTGCTTTCACTCATAAACAACAAAAAAAAATTGCCCCAAGCCTCAAAGCAAAATTTGATAATTTTGTTTACTCTCTCCTGGGTCCTGGATTTCTCTGGGTCCTGGGTTTGTCTTGGGCTCTGTGTTTTTCTATCTCCACTCAGGATAAGGGTATATGTGTTTGGAGTTGGAAAAGTAGTTTCTTCTCCATTAACTCAGTTTGATTTTGCTAGTCTCAAAAACCCTTTGAGGTAGGCAAAACAGGCATTACTATTCATGCTTTATACATAAGTAAATCAAACTCAGAGAGATGGAGCTGGGATGCAAACCCAAGAAAGTCTGAGCCAAAGTTGCATTCACTTTCCATCACAGCCTGTGACTTCATCCCCAAGTGTGGAGCCATGCACCACTAGAACCTAGGCTGAGGAAGAGCTGAAAATGAGAGATGCTGTCTCCAATGGGGGGAGATTTTGGGAAGGGAAACCAGGAGAACAATGATGCTGTTGCTCCTATAGAGAGGGAGTGATAGAGGGAGAAGAGAAAGATGGCACCTATGGGATCAAGGATGAGTGCATGAGTCAAACATCTTTGCTACTGATGGATGGTAGATGGGAAAGGTGGGGACCCAAGGCCTGGGAAGGAAAAGAGACTCACAGTTGGCAGCATCAGAGGGGAAAGAGGAAGATAGGGAAGCCACTCAGAAGTAATGGATGTTCATCACTTAGGATTCATCTGTTAGGGATGTTTGAAGGAAATGGCAACCCACTCCAGTATTCTTGCCTGGAGAATTCCATGGACAGAGGAGCCTGGTGGGCTACAGTCCATGGGGTCACAAAGAGTCAGATATGACTGAGCAACTAACACACTATAATTATAAGCTGGGGCTAGATTCTCTGAGGAACTCCCGAAGCAAACGACATTCAAACTCTTTAAACTGCAAGGGATTCTAACAGATCTCCCTAGTTTTACTTTCTCGCCCGTCCTTGCTTTCAACTGTAGTCCAAAGGTAGTTCCCTTAGGCATTGGGAAGCAAGGGCCTTTAGGTTTGGAGCCCATGCTTACCCTTCAGTCTTAGCCACCCAAAGGCTGACTCAGATGGGTCCCTGGATTATGTTTGCTAGGATTCCTGATCCAAATGTTGTTCACCTCTTGGTTGGATCTCAGTCCAAGGGACTCTCAATAGTCTTCTCCACCACCACAGTTCAAAAGCATCAGTTCTTCAGTGCTCAGCTTTCTTTATAGTCCAACTCTCACATCCACACATGACTACTGGAAACACCATAGCCTTGACTAGATGGACCTCTGTTGGCACAGTAATACAGTTTAGTCATCAGCTTTCCTGGTAGCAAAAAGCTCATACTTTTCTAGACCTTATTGTATTTTCTAAACAAACATCAGCACATCTTCAACTGTATATTTTAGTTACTATTGTCTACTCAACTGAGATTTCCCTTTCATCTAGAATAATACTGAAGGAGTGCTTACAGCATCAGGACATGATATATGATCTCTTTATTCCTAACCTTTATAAAATCTTGTTTGAGAAAAACAAGTCATCATCCTTCTGTAAAACACTTAGCACAATGCTTGGTGATTATCATTATTTCTCAATAACATTTCTTCAATTTCACATCACCATGCCCAAATCCATAGATTAATTTAGGGTATTTGCTTCCTGATTATATGTATAAATATCCAAACCTCAAATCATGAGGTATTTCTCATAAAGTTTCCTATAAACAATTAACCCTATCATGGCATGAAGGTTCTCATTACTTAAATCCCAGAGCTCTTCCCCTTTCTCTTCATCATCCTTTGCTGTACACTGCAGGCCCCATCTGACTTGGAAGACCTCTAGTTCTCTGCATATCACCTAGACATTTCTGATTGTATTTGTCAAACACTTAATGATTTTGGTTTCAAAACAGACATAGAGAATAGATTTATGGACATGGAGAGAGAGGAGGAGAGGGTGAGATGTCTGGAAAGAGTAATATGGAAACTTACATTACCATGTGTGAAATAGATAGCCAATGTGAATTTGCTGTATGGCTCAGGAAGCTCAAACAGGGGCTCTGTATCAACCTAGGGGGGTGGGATGGAGAGGGAGATGGGAGGGAGGTTCAAAAGGGAAGGGATATATGTATACGTATGGCTGATTCATGTTAGGTTTGACAGAAAACAACAAAATTCTGTAAAACAATTATCCTTCAATTAAAAATGAATTAATTTAAAAAATTTTAAGTTTAATTTAGTGAATTACAAGAACCATATAGAACTGCTTCAGTTACCTGAAGGTGGAACTTCCAGCAGCGTTAACCATCGAGAACACGGCTTTAAACCCAGAAAGAAACAAAAAAGGTCTAGGAGCACTGAGGCCCATACCCAGGGAAAAGGTCAGCCCTAGGGATCAGAATGGGTGTCAAGTATGAGATTTGTTTCACAAAAGTGATGGCCAGATTTATGTGTCAGCTTGGCTAGGCCACAATCCCTTGGTTTGTGGGGTTTGCTGGGAAAAAGAAATTCTTTGAAGGTTCCCTGAGAAAGAGGAAATTCTGCTTGTAAACTATACTGTCAGCTCCTGCCCCAGAGTCTCCAGCCTGCCCTTCCTGGTGGCCTGCTCTACACATTTCACACTTGCCTAGCCAGCCTCCATAATCATGTAAGTCAATTCGTATTATTTATTTCAGATATATAAAATACATGTTTTATGTATATAACATATAAACACACACATGCATTCATTCAAAAATACACTAAAATGGAGACAATGAGGGGGAATGTTTGAAGCTGACACACTAATAAGTGAAAAGTGAAAGTGAAAGTTGCTCAGTCGTGTCTGACTCTTTGCAACCCCTTGGACAACAGTCCATGGAATTCTCCAGGCCAGAATACTGGAATGGGTAGCCCTTCCCTTCTCCAGGGGATCTTTCCAACCCATGGATCAAACCCAGGTCTCCTGCACGGCAGGTGGATTCTTTACCAGCTGAGCCACCAGGGAAGCCCAGTTAATAGTAAGAGAGAAGATGCCAGAATCACCAAATCATCTATCAAAAGAGAGGGAGATAACATGGAAGTGGAGAGTTCAATTAAGAAACTTTCAAGCACAGAGAATATATTCATATCTTATGATAAACCATAATGGAAAAGAATATTTTAAGAAAGAATGTACATATATATATATATGTATGTATATATGTATATACATATTCACATATAATATGCATATAATATATTCATATATACACACATACACATATATAATTGAATCAGTTTGCTGTACAGCAGGAATTAACACGTTGTAAATCAACTACACTTCACTAAAAATATTGGTTAAATATTTTTATTTAAATTAAATAGAAAAATAAATTAGATTCAACCCTTCCCCAATTTTTTAAAATTAAACCTTAAAAACTTTAAAAAGTAAAAATCACTCAAAGAAAAAAAAAACTTGCAATGATTCAGATCAGGTGAGAAAAGATAGTGGCTGGGACTACGGCTGTGGCAACAGCAGTAGAGAGAAGTGGGCAGATATGGCTATATTTTGCAAGTTGAATTGGTGGTTGGGACTTCCTGAGGGACTGGATACGAGGGGGAATGAGTGGGATGTGTCGCTGATGACTGCTAGGTTTTCCAGCTNTCCAGTACTTTGGCCACCTCATGCGAAGAGTTGACTCATTGGAAAAGACCCTGATGCTGGGAGGGATTGGGGGCAGGAGGAGAAGGGGACGACCGAGGATGAGATGGCTGGATGGCATCACGGACTCAATGGACATGAGTCTGAGTGAACTGCGGGAGTTGGTGATGGACAGGGAGGCCTGGCGTGCTGCGATTCATGGGGTTGCAAAGAGTCGGACACGACTGCGCGACTGAACTGAACTGAACTGAACTGAGGTTTCTGGCTAATAGAACAAGACAGATGAAGGTGTCATCAGTTGAGACTCACCAGGTGAGACAGAGAACACTGGAAGAAGGCCAAGGTTGGTTGAAGGGGATGATAGAGAGAGAGAAAAGTATAAGTTCTTTTGAAGATCTGTTTCATTTGAAATTTCTGGAAACCATCTAAGAGGAGATGTCATGCTGACAGCTAGATGTATAGGTCTCAGAGCAAAGTTCTGGTCTGTAGATACAAACATGTGAGTCATCTGCCTACGGGTGGTAATTGAAGCAGAGGCTGTAAATGAAATTACCTAAAGAGAGAGTCTAAAGTAAGAAGAAGTGAATAGCCTAGAATTGAGCATGGAGGAGCTTCAATGTTTAACAGCTGGACACATATGCCTGCCCATGATATAGGCTCAATAAATTTTTATTGAACTACTCTTATGAAAAAGGTTCTGATGCCCCCGTTGTTGATGACTGAACCTATAGAGATCCCAAACACATATATTTAAATGCTAGAGTGGAATCTGGCCTGGAATAGCCTCCATCCACTTGGCACCAATCCAGGCTTTCCCACAGAGATCTGGGAGATTGCCAAGTGGTACTGAGCTTCATTCACACTACATCTGTTTCTCTCTTGCTTTCCTCTTCAGCTCAAGATACAATCCACACAGACTAGTTTACTCATGTACTTTCTTTGTGCTGTGCTGTGCTGTGCTTAGTCGCTCAGTCGTGTCCAACTCTTTGCAAACCCACCAGGCTGCTCTGTCCATGAAGATTCTCCAGGCAAGAATACTGGAGTGGGTTGCCATGCCCTCCTCCAGGGGATCTTCCCAACCCAGGGATTGAACCCAGGTCTCCTGCATTGCAGGTGGATTTTTTACCATCTGAGCCACCAGGGAGGGATGTAAAGTAACTTCCTTTACACCCTTCCAAACTCTACCTTCTACCAAGTGTAATAGGTAGCTAGAGTCCTGGTATTATGATTAAAAATAACTTTAGACTGGTGATTCATTTCTTACATGATAGTATACATGTTTCAAGACCCAGAGAGATGATATGGGGAGAGAGGTGGGAGGGGGGTTCAGGATTGGGAACTCATGTATACCCTTGGCAGATTCATGTCAATGTATGGCAAAACCAATACAGTATTGTAAAGTAAAATAAAAAATTAAAAAATAAATAAAATAACTTTAGTTTTTTAAAAGAAAGACACACAATATACATTTTATAAGACACATGCTGGCATTTTATAAAATTACTTTGACCACACATCCATGACTTAATCAAATATCTATTGAATGCCTGGTCTTTGCACAGCCCTGTGTGGAATAGGAGAAAAATCAAAAGATAAGATCTCTACCTTTGAAGAACTTTCAGCCTATTTAGAGAGACAAAAGTAACACTCAAGACACAAGTGAAGAAAGAAAGACCATATGAATCAAGCATATGTGTCAAAGCAGAGAGCACTAAGGTCTATCAGAGTCAGAGCAAAGAGCTCTAATTCACACAAAGTAAGGCATCAGAGAGCCTTGATGGAGTTGTGCTGCTCTCCCAGTACCACTACTCTTGCTCATAGGAGGAACTGGATGGGAACCATATTTGACAGACATATCTCTAGGGGAGAAAGTTGCACAACCACCTGCAGAAACCAATTCAATCTCACATAATAGAATTTGAACTTCTTTTAAATGATTTAGGCCACTTGAGAGTTTTACAAGTCAGTTCCCAAATTAATTTAGCATTTATCTTCCAGACAGGCTATTACAGCTAACAATAAACTCCCGTTAAAGGAATTCAGATGAATGTGGTTGAAGAAAGGAGTTCTTCATTTCTCACTCCTCCTTGACTTTCCTGAAGCAGCTGACACCGTTGACCTGCTCCCTACCCTACCCAGCGCAGCAGTCTTCTGGTTCCCTTCTGACTTCTCTGATTGCTCAGCTTTAGCCAAGGATCAGGCACATAGTAGGCACTCAACAAATTTTCTGGATGATTAAATGCTTCCTAGTCTCTTCTCCACTGACTCTTTCATTTTCATCCAAGTGTCCATTGCTGCCTGTCTTCTCTTCTACTGTATCTGCTCCTCAAGAGTGATCCTGTCTATTCCCACAGCTTCAGCTGTCACCTGCACACCAATAACATCCAAATTGCCTATCTCTTTTCTCTAAGCCCCATCTTTCAACTGCCTGTAGGAACTCTCCCAGGTGCATTGCAGGGATTTCAAGTCAATACATCCAAAGCTGAACTCATTATCTTTCTCCTTAAAGTCATATTCATTCCTGTTAAGAATGTAGGTTCACAGTCCCACTAGCCCTTCTGTCACTAGGGTTAAACCCTCAAAAGCATCTTCAATGCAGGTAAAAGAAACCCCAAGTAACTTGGACAAATAGAGGGCTATTTTTCTCACATAAGAATAAGTCCAGAGGTAACTGGTTGCTGGCATTCATCTGCTGGTGCCATCAAGGGCTCAGACTCTCTTCTGATAGTTCTGCACTGCCATCCATCCTCAACATGCTGCTTTTTATCTTCATTGATGCCAATAATTCAGCTACAAGATGACTATTAGAGCCCCAGGTATTGTGTCTGCATTCAAGGCAGAAACTAGAGTGAAACAGACAGCATTAGCAATGTCTGTATATTTTCTTCAGGAAAGATAAATGCTGCTAGATGCCCCTCAGCAGCCTTTTGTCTATGTGTCATTAGCCATAAGAATATTACTGTCAGTTGGCCACCTTGAGCACTAAGGGAGACTAACCATGTATTTGGTTTTTTAAGCTCTGTTTCAGATGCAGGCAAGAGAGACTGGGATTGAGAACAGATGTTGGATTATTCAGCTCACAGTGTCTGCCAAGTTCCCCTTTCATTTGATCAATACTAAAACCTTGCATGCATGCATGCTAAGTCGCTTCAGTGGTGTCCAACTCTGCTACACTATGGACTGTAGCCCTCCAGGCTCCTCTGTTCATGGGATTCTCCAGGCAAGAACACTGAAGTGGGTCACCATTCCTTTTCCAGGGGATCTTCCCAACCCAGGGATCAAACCGTGGTCTACTGCATTGTAGGTAGATCCTTTACCACCTGAGCCACCAGGGAAGCTCCCGAAAAACACCCTGAGGCTTTGTTTATTGAATTGAATTCTTATTCATACCTCAAGATCCAGGTTAAAATTCTGCCTTAGAGCTGAGGCATTCTTTAATTGTATCAGTCATTATTCATTCTTTCTGCCAGAAGCCCCAAGGTCTATTATAGCCCTTTCCTGTACTCCATCATGATAGTTGCTTCCTTTCCCATTTGCCTCCATCACAAACCCCTTGAAGGCTCCTGAGTCCTAGTTATCTCCATACGCATACCCCGAGCACCTAGTAAAGCATAGGCCACAGAAAACTGGGCCAGTATGCATTTTTTTTAGAACAGCTTTCAGTTCGGTCACTCAGTCATGTCTGACTCTTTGCAACCCCATGAACTGCAGGATGCCAGGCCTCCCTGTCCATCACCAACTCCCGGAGTTCACCCTAAGTCATGTCCATCGAGTCGGTGATGCCATCCAACCATCTCGTCCTCTGTTGTCCCCTTCTCCTCCTGCCCCCAATCCCTCCCAGCGTCAGAGTCTTATCCAATGAGTCAACTCTTCGCACGAGGTGGCCAAAGTATTGGAGTTTCAGCTTTAGCATCAGTCCTTCCAATGAACACCCAGCACTGATCTCCTTTAGAATGGACTGGTTGGATCTCCTTGCAGTCCAAGGGACTCTCAAGAGTCTTCTAAAACACCACAGTTCAAAGCATCAATTCTTTGGCGCTCAGCGTTCTTGACAGTCCAACTCTCACATCCATACACGACCACTGTTGAAATATAATTCACATATCATGCAATTCACCCATTTAAGGTATATAACTCAATGGTTTTTAGTATATTCACAGAGTCATGCAACAATTATCATAGTTTTAAAATGTCTCCACTACCTCAAAAGGAATCTCATACCCTTTAACTATCACCCCATAATTCCCCATTGCCCCCCGCCCATCCCACCCTAGGTGACCACTACTCTACTTTCTACCTCTAGTGATTTGCCTATTCTAGATATTTCATATAAATAGAATTATATATGTGATGTTCTGTGCCTGATTTTTGCACTTAACATGTTTTTGTTATCGAGTCCAAGCTCACTATGCTTGCTGCAAGACAGGTCAATGAATCCAAGACAAAATGTTGGAACAAGGAAGGGATGGTATTCAGGAGCTGGCTGACCAAGAAGATGGCAGTCTAGTGGCTCAAAATAACCATATTTTTGGGGCCTGGATGTTAGGTTCTTTTATGGATCAGAGATGGGGGAGGTGAGGAAACAAAGTAAAAAGACTATTCAATTCTTGCAAATGTCCCCTTGAATGGCAAGCCTCAGGCAAGGGAATGTGTTAGTTCCATTTCCTTACAGTCCTTCCAGGTGGGCAGCTCAGGTTATCTCATGAGGCAGGCCATTATCTATGCCTACAATAACAAAAGTAGCAGGATGAGGGTTAAAGTCACAGAAGCAGATCCAAAATAAATTCAAAATTAACCCTTCCCAGTTACATTTTCCGGAGAAGGCAATGGCACCCCACTCCAGTACTCTTGCCTGGAAAATCCCATGGATGGAGGAGCCTGGAAGGCTGCAGTCCATGGGGTCGCCAAGAGTCAGACACGACTGAGCGACTTCACTTTCACTTTTCACTTTCATGCACTGGGGAAGGAAATGGCAACCCACTCCAGTGTTCTTGCCTGCAGAATACCAGGGACAGGGGAGCCTAGTGGGCTGCCATCTTTGGGGTCGCACAGAGTCGGACACGACTGAAGCGACTTAGCAGACTTAGCAGCAGTTACATTTTCAAGGTTCATCCATGTTATAACATAAATCAGTACTCTATTCCTTTTTATGACCAAATGATATTCCATTATATGGATATACCATATTATTTTATCCATTCACCAGCTGATGGACATTTGGGTTGTTTCCACTGTGAGAAATGCTGTTGTTAACAATGGTGTTGAACTATCTGTTTGATACCTTGCTTTCATCATTCTGGGTATATTCCCAAAAGTGGAATTACTGGGTCATAATGGTAACTCTATGTTTAACTATTTGAGGAACCGCCAGCCTGTTTTCTATAAAAACTGTTTCATTTTACTTTCTCACCAAAAATGTATGAGGGCTACAATTTCTCCACATCCTTGCTAATGCTTGTAACTGTCTGACCTTTTCGTTACAGCCATCTTAATGGGTGTGAAGTAGAATCCCATTGTGGTATTTATTTTCTAACCCCAAATGACTAATGATACTCAAATGATGTTGAGCATCATTTCATATGCTCATTAGGAACTTATATAGTACCTTTGGGGAAATATCTATTCAAATTCTTCGTGTATTTTTTTTATAATTCAAAAAGACACATGCACTCCAATGTTTATTCCAGCACTATTTACCATAGCCAGGACATGAAAACAACCTAGATGTCCATCTACATATGAATGGTACATATCTGCAATCAAATATTACTCGACCACAAGAAGGAACAAATTTGAGTCAGTTCTAATGAGGTGGATGAACCTAAAGCCTGTTATACAAAGTAAAGTAAGTCCGATAGAGAAAAACAAATATTGTATACTAACAAATGTATATGGAATCTAGAAAAATAGTATTGATGAACCTATTTACAGAGAATAAATGGAGAGCAGAAGTAGAGAATGGACTGGTAGACACAGCAGGGAAAGGAAAGAGTAGGACAAATTAAGAAACTAGCATTGACATGTAGTATAAAATAGATAGGTACTGGGAAGTTGCTATATAACACAGGGAGCCCAGCCTGGCACTCTGTGATGATCTAGAGGGATGGGATGGGAGGGTAGAGACCTAAGAGGAAGAGGATATATGTATAACTATGACTGATTCACATTGGTGTATGGCAGAGACCACCACAAAACTGTAAAGCAATTATACTCCAATAAAAAATATAATTAAATTAAAAATACTTTGTGTATTTTTAAGCAAGTTGTTTATCTTTTCATTATTGAATTGTAAGAGCACTTTTTGTATTCTAGTACAGTTCCCTTATCAGATGTAGGATTTGCAAATGTAGGCCAGGAAAACTTTTAAAATAAAGGAATTCCAAAATTTCTATTTAAATGTTTAGATGTTCCTTGAAAAAGCTAACATTCCAGCAAACTTTGTTTTAAACTTCTCATAAAATTGGAGCTGATACTCCAAAGGGAAACTTGACCGCTGAATGTAAGCAAAGCATAGTCAAAAATGCTACAAATCTTCTAAACAGGTTTATTTATGTTCTGATAAAATATAGCAGAATATCAACAACCTCAAATATTATCAGTTCCCCTAAATTAGTTGCAAAATGGAAATAGTAAAACAGAACTAGAAGGAAACCTCTAGCCATGGACTTCCCAGCCCCTTCTGGCCACACAGAGCATTCCCACTCCAGGAAGAGCCAATCTTATATAGTCTTAGCAGTTTGGCAAGTTGTTCATCAGCCTCAAGGTACCACAAGACTTCCACAGACTTTCATCTAAGTCCTAACACTTTCTTTTATTTTCTATATCACTCACTGGCCTTTTCCAAGAAATATCTGGTCAATAGCATGTAATTATTTCAACAATGTGATTGAAGGGAAGAGGGTAGTTGCATATAAAACCAAACTCTGAATTCCCCAGGCCATGTTACAGCTTTGAGGGCATGACCACATAAATGTTGACACAGGCAGCCAGTGAGGGTCTCAGGATCATGAATAAGACAGAAGACCTTACTTATACTAATTGTTATATTCAGTTTTTCATTCAGTTAATAATTGATATAGTTTCCCAATAAGTGTATTTTGCTACAGATATGTTATCCTGATGTTTCTAGTTCAATAGCTGGATATTCCAATCAGTAGGGGGATTCCAGTATTTTAGGTCACAGCAATAGTTAAGGATGAGACAGCTGGCTTAATTCAATACACTTAGAGGACTTCCTGTCTTGGGGGAAATGTGTGAATGTTTAGTGTGTTCCTTTCAGCTTTGTAATCATCTTCCAGGAGAGTGGAAAGAAGCCAGAATCAATAGTCATAAAACTCAGTCTCAACCATGCTCAGTGTGAGCTCAGTTCTACCTATGCTGTTGCTGGCAAGTCTCTGTGCCTCAATTTTCATATCTTTAAAATGAAAATGATGACTATACTTGATTAAATTGAATTGTGTAGTGGAGGAAATCCCTGGAGAAGGAAATGGCAACCCACTCCAGTATTCTTGCCTGGGAAATCCCATGGACAGAGGAGCCTGGTGGGCTACAGTCCATGGGGTCACAAAGAGTCAGACTAAACAAAAACAAGTGGAGGAAATACAGGCACACCTCATTTTATTTCATTTCACTTTACTGCACTTCACAGATACTGCATTTGTTACAAGTTGAAGGTTTGTGGCAACGCTGCACTGTCAGATAACTCATGTTCAGTTACTCAGTCATGTCTGACTCTTTGTGACCCCATGGACTGCAGCACTCCAGGCTTCCCTGTCCTTCATTATCTCCCATAGTTTGCTCAAACTCATATCCATTCAGTCAGTGATGCCATCCAACCATATCATCCTCTGTCACCCCCTTCTCCTGCCCTCAATCTTTCCCAGCATCATGGTCTTTTCCAACGAGTCAGCTCTTTGCATCAGGTGGCCAAATTATTGGAGTATCAGCATCAGTCTTTCCAATGAATATTCAGGGTTGATTTCCTTTAGGATGGACTGGTTTGATCTCCTTGCAGTCCAAAGGACTCTCAAGAGTTTTCTCCAACATCACAGCTCAAAAGCATGAGTTCTTAGGTTCTCAGCCTTCTTTATGGTCCAACTCTCACATTCGTAGACGATCACTTGAAAAACCATAGCTTTGACTATATGGACCTTTGTTGGCAAAGTTATGCCTCAGTTTTTAATATGCAGTCTAGGTTTGTCATAGCTTTTCTTCCAGGGAGCAAGTGTCTTTTAATTTTGTGTTTGCAGTCACTGTTTACAGTGATTTTGGAGCCCAAGAAAAAAATCTGCCACTGTTTCCATTTTCCCCCATCTACTTGTGATGTATAAAACCTAATTAAAAGAATATGTTGCATTTAGGAAAAAGTGAATAGTTTACTTGCAGGAGAGGGGGGTGAATAGAAAAAGTGGAGAGGATTAGAAACAAGGCTCCAATAGAGAGCCTAATTATAAGCTTAGAGGGCCATGCTAAGGAGTTTAAATATGATCTTGTCAAAATTGAGAAGTTTTATGCAGAAGGGTACTGACTCCTATCTGTGTTGTTTAGAAAGATCACTCTTATAGCAGTATGCAGAATAGGGGGAGATCAAGAACAGTTAGAATAGGTGGGAAGCAATTTGTTGATCTCATACAAACTTAAGATAGTGATAGTTAGTGTAGAGAAAAGACAAATATGGGTGGTATTTAGGAAGAATGGAGAGTGCTTGATGTGTGATTCAATACGGGGGGATGTGCAAGGGGAGGAGTAAAGGACCTTAACTTAGACAAGTGGATGAATTATGGAATCATTAACAAGAAAGGGGATACAAAAGGCTTGAGAGCACATAATTTTGTCTGGGATATGTTGAGCTCCAAGTGCTCACAGCCCATCCATCTAGAGAAGCCTAGAAAAGTCAAATAGGTATTTACAGCTTGAAGAAAAGGGGCAAGAAGAGATCCGGATTGGATTTAATTATAGATATC
>SJXQ01005265.1:0-66531 GCA_006408695.1 Aepyceros melampus
GGTCAACACCGAAATCAGATTGATTATATTCTGGAAATTCACGTTTCACGTATTGCAGAAGCTTGGCTTGGAGAATTTTGAGCATTACTTTATTAGCCTGAGAGATGAGTGCAATTGTGTGGTAGTTTGTGCATTCCTTGGCATTGCCCTTCTATGGGATTGAAATGAAAACTGACTTTTTCCAGTCCTGTGGCTACTCCTCAGTTTTCCAAATGTACTGACATATTGAGTGCACACTTTCACAGCATATTCTTTTAGATTTTGCAATAGCTCAACTGGAATTTCATCACCTCCACTAGCTCTGTTTGTAGTGATGCTTCCTAAGGCCCACTTGATTTCACTTTCCAGGATGTCTGGCTCTAGGTGAGTGATTACACCATCGTGATTATCTGGGTCATGAAGATCTTTTTTGTACAGTTCTTCTGTGTATTCTTGCCACCTCTTTTTAATATCTTCTGCTTCTGTCAGGTCCTTACCATTTCTGTCCTTTATTGAGCCCATCTTTGCATGAAATGTTCCCTTGGTATCTCTAATTTTCTTGAAGAGATCTCTGGTCTTTCCCATTCTATTGTTTTCCTCTATTTCTTTGCATTGTTCACTGTGGAAGGCTTTCTTATCTCTGTTTGCTATTCTTTGCAACTCTGCATTCAAATGGGTTACCTTTCCTTTTCTCCTTTGCTTTTTGTTTTTCTTCTTTTCACAGCTACCTGTAAGGCCTCCCCAGACAGCCATTTTGCTTTTTTGCATTTCTTTTTCTTAAGGATAGTCTTGATCACTGCCTCCTATACAGTGTCATGAACCTCTGTCCATAGTCCATTGAGCAGTCTGTCTATCAGATATAGTCCCTTAAATCTATTTCTCACTTCAATTGTATAATCATAAGGGATTTTATTTAGGTCACATCTGAATGGCTTAATGGTTTCCTCCACTTTTTCAATTTCAGTCTGAATTTTGCATTAAGGAGTTCATGATCTGAGCCACAGTCAGCTCCCACTCTTGTTTTTGCTGACTGTATACAACTTCTCCATCTTTGGCTGCAAAGAATATAATCAATCTGATTTCAGTGTTGGCCGTCTAGTGATGTCCGTTTGTAGAGTCTTCTCTTGTGTTGTTTGAAGAGGATGTCTGCTATGACTAGTTTGTTCTCTTGGCAAAACTCTATTAGCCTTTGCCCTGCTTCATTTTGTACTCCAAAGCCAAATTTGCCTGTTACTCCAGGTATTTCTTGACTTCCTACTTTCGCATTCCAGTGCCCTATAATGAAAAGGACATCTTTTGGGGATGTTAGTTCTAACAGGTCTTGTAGGTATTCCTAGAACCATTTAAATTCAGCTTCTTCACTGTTACTTATCAGGGCATGGAGTTGGGTTTCCATTATATAGAATGGTTCGCTTTGGAAAAGAACAGATCATTCTGTCATTTCAGAGGTTACATCCAAGTACTGCACTTTGGAGTCTTTTTGTTGACTATGATGGCTACTCCGTTTCTTCTGAGGGATTCCTGCCCACAGTAGTAGATATAATGGTCATCTGAGTTAAATTCACCCATTCCAGTCCATTTTAGTTTGCTGATTCCTAGAATGTTGACATTCACTCTTGCCATCTCCTGTTTGACCACTTCCAATTTGCCTTGATTCATGGACCTAACATTTCAGGTTCCTATGCAATATTGCTCTTTACGCATTGGACTTTGCTTCTATCAGCAGTCACATCCACAACTGGGTGTTGTTTTCGCTTTGACTCCATCCTTTCATTCTTTCTGGAGTTATTTCTTCACTGATCTCCAGTATCATACTGTGCACCTACCGACCTGGGTAGTTCATCTTCAGTGTTCTATCTTCTTGCCTTTTCATACTGATCATGGGGTTCTCAAGGCAAGAATACTGAAGTGGTTTGCCATTTCCTTCTCCAGTGGACCACATTCTGTCAGACCTCTCCACCATGACCTGTCCGTCTTGGGTGGCCCCACACGACATGGCTTAGTTTCACTGAGTTACACAAGGCTGTGGTCTATGTGATCAGATTGGCTAGTTTTCTGTGATTATGGTTTCAGTCTATCTGCCCTCTGATGCCCTCTCTTAGCACCTTCTGTCTTACTTGGCTAATGTTTTCAAATTTACTTACCCTGTTCTTTGTTTATATTGGTGTTTTTCTCATCACAAATCCACCAGAGATTGTTTTACATTTCTTTCCAGAAAAATATTGACACAATGCAGAATTTGTGGTTGTTTATTTTCATCTTTTTTAATTTTGGGGTAGTGTAAGTACTTTCCCACCTAGTTTGTCTGTACATTTGTGGAAATAGTGTTCATACATTTCTGATTTTTCTATCTAGTTGCTCTGTCTAAAAATTATACTACAATAATGTCATCTTGCCATATAACTCTTCAATGGAATTATATTTGATTCTGTTCCACTTTAACTTCATTGATGTCAATGTTTGACATCTGATGGCCTCTTTGGGAACTCAAGGAAGTATTTGAAGTGACTTGGGTATTGAATTCATATTTGTATTTTAAAGCAGCATATTTAAAATTTAGTTTTCATATAATACATTTAATATTATTACAAAATCTTGGTATTTTAATTAGTAACCTAATAATTCATATGTAACAAATATTTGTTTGTTTTTGTTGCTTCTAGGTGAAAAATACAGACCAAATAATCCTTAGATCCATTTTCAATCTTAGTCAATAAAATTTTTTAAATAGGTGGAACCATTTATACAGCAGTTTACTATTAATGTATTTGTTGTTAATATTATAAATATCTAATTGAGCAACTTTATATCCAAATAATCTACCTACACAAATATTTAACAACTCATAAATGTCATGGGGGGATTTAAAATTCAAGTAAATCTAATTAATTTATATATATAAACAAAAATTTCAGATGTGCTTCAAACAAATTATTTGACATATTTCTACTTAAAACCCATTTAGATTAAACTATACTTCAACTACAATGAAAATATGTATTTTTAATATATTTAATAACTTACATAACTTCATCTCACATTATAATAATTTTAATTTTAAATATATTTCTAATTTTAAAACAAAACTATTAATATGAAGACAATTATAGCAATTTTAATAATGTCATTAGAGGGTTGGAAAGAGGAATCTGTTAAGGAGAGGATCAAAATTTGGTATCTTAAGAGCTTCATTACTGAGTCAATGATACATGACTACAAAATCTGATAGGCTGAGGATGTATACTGATCAGAATTTTTTACTATTATTATCAAATTTGATCTAGTATATAACCAGTATGATCAATTCTGATTGGAAATATTAAATAATTTTTATAGTCATTGCTCAAAAATGTATTACTTTATAAACTGTTAAAGAACTCAGTTTCACAACTTGTGTCTTCTGAATTCTAGTTACAACTGTATACTATTCTTCTGATTTAAGTCAAAGGAAATCTATTCATCAGCCTAGATTGTATCATCATTTCGGCTAGATACATAATGGTGAATCGTGGGTTAAATAAATGGGAGTGAATTGTTGCATAGACTGTACTATTTTGTTGCATAGTAGATATTTCTCATACATTATAATGAAAGTGAAGGTGAACGTCACTCCTCGTGTATGACTCTTTGCAACCCATGGACTATACAATCCATGGAATTCTCCAGGCCAGAATACTGGAGTGGGTAGCCATTCCCTTGTCCAGGAGATCTTTTAAACCCAGGCACTGAACCCAGGTCTCCCACTTACAGGCAGATTCTTTACTAGCTGAGCCACCAGGGAAGCCCAAGAATACTGGAATGGGTAGCCTATCCGTTCTCCAGCAGATATCTCTGACCTTAGCATTGAATCGGGGTCCACTGCATTGCAGCTGGATTCTTTACCAGCTGAACTACTAGGGAAGCACTAAGTGGTTACAATTTGTAATTTGTGCTTATGATTTATTTCTTAGATGAATATCCCAGTATCTATTACACTGGGACAATATATGTGCTACTATTTAAGGTAGTGCTGCCAAAAAGTGACTTTTGTTGGCTGGGTGCTTTTGTTTGACTAGTCAACCATAAATGCCTTCAAAAAGAAATGGTAAAGCCTTTGTAATATGTAAGGGTTTGGAAAGAAACATTTTACTTGTTATGTATATATAGGTACATATATATATATATATATATATATATATATATTTTTTTTTTTTTTCTGTAGCTTTTGGGAGCAAACCATAAACTACCTCAAAGTTTTTCATATTACCCAAGTGAAGCACAATAAAATATGGTTTGATAAAATATGTATTGGTGACATGCCTAAATTTAAACCTCTATAATGAGGTAAAATAAAGAAAAGTCTGAATTACAGTGTATCTGAAAATTGAAGCTTGTAGGTGTTCCCCTAAAGACAAAAATGGCAGAAGAGTCAGTGGCCTGATAATTGCACCCCATGAAGATCAAAGACCTAAAATATAAAAAGGGATCCTCTCAGAGAGCCTAAACAGGTCCTTCAGGACAATGATTGACAAAATCATTCTTCACCTTAGACACACATTGGGAAGATAATGAGGTCACCAGAGAGGACTCGGCATACTTCTTGGGTTTTGTATAAAGGGTTCTGAGAATAGAATTTTCTGGGAACACTTAATCCAAACCCTTATCTGAAATGTAGTGGTCGATCATTTCACTAATGAAATCATTCAGTTATTTTGAGATTTCTGGGTAAGTTATTAAATATATGAATAAGATCAAATATGTTGCTAATTGTAATCTCTTGCTATCTTAGCCTTTATCCTTTGATGAAAAAATAGCTTTGTATCATGAAGAAATGGATCCAGAATATTGAGTTTAATATGGTGACTAAGGAATTGGATAGTTTTAAGTGGTGAGAGCGTTTGTGTGGGTGTCTGTGTGTGTTTGTGTAAGGACCATTAACCAAATATTTAGTGATCAGAAACATGAAACAAAGTCATTAGTGCTTTCACAAAAGACTTTAAAATATCCACAATCACTTTAAAGGTTGAACTTCTCTGTTATGTGTAACATGTTGACTTCCCATTGGACAATACAACATGAGCATAAATGACGTATGTCATTTCTAGGTGGAAGTTAGAATAGGCAGTTCATGATTAGCATCATCTAGAATAGAGCTTGTAGATGGCTTTTACCTCCCGTTGAAATACCGAGAAAAAGAAAATCACATCAGGTCAGCCTTCTACTGACCAATTTAATATTATATTACAGCAGCATGGTATGAAATCTAGAAGCCCTCTGAGAGAGCATTTAAAGATAACTTCATCTCCTGGAGGGCATAGCATGCTGAAAAATTAGCACAACATCTCACTATTAGAATAATGAGATTTACACCCTGACAAGTCTTTGAAGGGGGGGAAATTACTTTATAAGAAAAGGAGTGGAATCCTAAAATACATGGAGACACTTAGGTAGATGCTCCTAAAATTTTGAAAATTCAGAATATCTGAATTGTCTGGGCTAAAATATTTATTTGCTTCCATCTTGGTATAGGTGAGCAGATTCTCTTTTTTATAAACTATGAGGAGGTTACCTTTAAAAGTACTTCTTGCCTTCCTCCTGTGCTAACATTCTCTTGTTCCTTTTACTCAGGCCATTTGTAAAGTATACTAGCAACATCAAATTTACTTGAAAATATATTGGAAATACCAATTCTTAGGTCCTGTCCCAAATCTAATAATGGGGGAAGAGTTGTCAATCTATATTTTACCAAAGTTTCTAAGTCTTTCTGATGTATGACACAGTTTGAGAACCTCTGTTTTATTTTTTTTAAATCTTATTGGAGTAGATTTGATTTGCAATTTTGTATTAGTTTCATGTGTGCAGCAAAGTGAATTGGTTATATGCATACATATATCCACAATTTTTTTTTTTTAGATTTGCTTTCCATAGAGGGCATTTCAGTGTACTGAGTAGAGTTTCTTGTACTATACAGTAGGTGCAATCTTTATTAGTTATCTATTTTATATATAGTAGTGTGTGTATGTAAATCCCAATCTCCCATTTTATCCCTGCTTATCCCCTGGTAACCATACTTTTGTTTTCTGCATCCATGACTTTGCCTCTGTTTTGTAAATATGTTCATTTGTTCAGAACCTCTGCTTTAAGTAGAGTAGCACTTCCCCTGCTTTGGAGGAGAAGGCATTATACCTTTACAGATATTTGTCATAAGACATCAGTCGTGTCTGACTCTGTGAGACCCTATGGACGGCAGCCTGCCAGGATCTTCTGTCCATGGGATTCTCCAGGCAAGAATACTAAAGTGGGTTGCCATGCCTTCCTCCATGGGATCTTCCTTACCCAGGGGTCAAACCTGCATCTGTTACATCTAGCCTGAATTTGCAGGTGGCTTCTTTACCAATGGTGCCACCTGGAAAGCCCTTACAGATATTTATGACCTGGCTCATATAGAAAATGGAAGAAATGCCTGAAAATGAATCTTTACGGTGCTAAATTGGAGCTGATTTAGAGACTATAAAGCTGGGTAGTAGATAACTTTTATATGAGGTCTCTTTTATGGTTTAAAAAGCCTGAAATGAGTTTAATATTCTTTTGGAATAGTTTCTAAAAACTTGAAAATGGCTTATAGTAACTAGGTGGAAATTTGGGGGCCTGTCTTGTTAAAAAAGAGGGTGGGAATAAATATACAAATAGAACATTTTTTGTTTATATAAAGCCAGATAGCCTGTTGTTGTTCAATCACTAGATCATGTCTGATTCTTTGTGACCCAGTGGATTGTAGAATACCAGGCTCCTCTGTCCTATACCATCTCCTGGAGTTTGCCCAAATTAATCCCATTGAATGAGTGATGCTTTCTAACTATCTCATCCTCTGCTGCCCCCTTCTCCTCCTGCCTACAGTCTTTCCCAGCATCAGAGTCTTTACTAATGAGTTGACTCTTCACACCAGGTGACCAATTTGAGCTTCAGCTTCAGCAATAGTCCTTCCAAAGAATATTCAGAGTTTTTTTTTTTTTTAAACCATTGATTTGGTTTGATCTCCTTAACAGTACAAGGAACTCTCAAGAATCATCTATAGCACCACAGTTTGAAAACATGGATTCTTTGGTGCTCAGCCTTCTTTAGGGTCCAACTCTTAAATCCATACGTTCCTACTGAAAAACCATCACTTTGACTATATGCACCTTTGTCAGGAAAGTGATATATCTGCTTTTTAATATGTTGTTTAAGTTTGTCATAGTTTTCCTTCTAGATAATCTACCACCTGACTGTATTCCATAGGTGAGATCTAGACAAAAGAACCAGAACTGGATAATAGTCAAAGCATCAAAAACAGATTTATTTTAGTAATTATTATAATAGTGGAAAGAGATTTCAGTATAGAACTGAGCTCAGCTTCAAATATAGCAAAGAGATCTGGGGATTCATCACAGAGGAATAGGCTGATTGATGTAATTGGATGGAAAATTGCTAATAGGACACACAAGGATAGGACCAACTTAACAGTATCCTTGCTGAACACAGGCCAAAGTGAGGATGGCTTAATATGATTCTTTGCCAGTACTGGGCTGGGAAGGCCACAAGCAGAACAGGGTCCATGGTTAAGATCTAGTAGAGAAGAGGGCTCAGAGGAACTTGACTAAACTTTGGTCAAGAAATCTATATTGGTCCAGAGGATCTCCTTTACTTAAGTGATAAGGAATTCAAAGGTAGCTGTCTCTTGTAGCTCAAGGTTGATGGAATTGGAAATGTAATCATGGAGCCGGACTCATTATGACAATGGAATGACAGGGTTTTAGAGTAAAAGTAGTCACAAAGTGGCACTGAACTCTTTATGATGCAAGGTAAAAATAATTTCAAAATAAGCAGCAAGACTAGAAATGCAATCAAGAAGTTCTGCAGAGAGTTAATGTATCATTGTGTGTCTCAACACAAAAAAATCATTCAGACAATAAGAATATTTCTTGATTTCTATAACTTAAAAAGATCAGAAGCCAATACTTGACTGTAAATTACTGTAAGGGAAAAGAAGAATTCAGTTTCCAAACATGAACCAGTCCTTAACTACTGAGTCTCACTGTGATATGATTGATCCAAGAACTATGTCTTCTTTAATATTCATCAGAGATGAGCATCAAAAGCAGTCCTCATATACTTAAATGGATAGCAGTATATACATTCTTACCAGGACTTTATTATCTTATTTCTCTCATAAAATAGCATGAAGGACTATTCATTATCTGGAAATTATTAAGAACTTCATGCTAGTTTATTATATTGACAACATCATGTTGAGCAGACCTGAAAGATAGGGAGTTGAATGTTCTCTAGTTGGGTACCATCGGTAGATATATAGACATCAGAGAGTGACAGACACATTTGACGAGTCTTGATTAGAATTGTAAAATTTATAGGAGTCAGTTGTAATGCATTATACTGAGATATCCTCCCTAAGGTAAAGGAAAAGGTATTGCATCTTGACCTGTCACTATGAAAGAGGCACTGCAATTGGTAAGCTTTCTTCAGCTTGCTTGGGCTTTCCACAGATCAAGCAGGAATACTAAACAGTTAATGTTCCCAGAGGCAGCTCTCAACAAATGTCAGACATTGATTTGGTTGATAAATATCCCAGCTTCCTTGTTCTTTGGTGGAATCGCTCAAAGCATGTTCTATTCTATTTCCTCACACTTGTACAGTGGAATTAAGCTTTATTTCCCCTCAATGGTAACTTGCTTAATAATATATTCCTTTAGGATTTTCCTCCTCGTCTCACATCCCCAAACTCCTATCAGTGTTATCTGGGATTACCTCCTAAATATTGAAAAATTGCATCTACTGTAATCTTTGTCCCAGTGTCTGCTTCTGTGGAATTCTGTTGTAAGTTGCTTCAGTCATGTCCGACTCTGTGTGACCCCATAGACGGCAGCCCACCAGGCTCCCCTCTCCTTGGGATTCTCCAGGCAAGAATACTGGAGTGGATTGGCATTTCCTTCTCCAATGCATGAAGGTGAAAGTGAATGTGAAGTCACTCAGTCACATCCGACTCTTAGTAACCCCATGGACTGCAGCCTACCAGGTTCCTCTGTCCAAGGGATTTTCCAGGCAAGAGTACTGGAGTGGGGTACCATTACCTTCTCCTGTATGAGATAACCTTTAGTGAAGAATAGTAGCCCTGATTATGGGAAAATATGTAGTTATACTAGAATTTTTAACATTCACCTTTAGTAAGATTTATAATGTAACTTTGCTAAAATTGTAGTGATAAATTAAAGACATCCCTTCTCTATTCCCACCCAAATGCTAGATGCAATTGTTATCTCCTTAAATCTTTTACTATTGAATCTCTCTTAGATGCCATTTTATTCCCTTTTGTACTTACATTCATTCTCCACATGATAATATACTTCTTGAAGACAAAGATGTACTCATTATTGTCTATATAATTTTTAACAACTTTCCACAGTGTCTAATACATTCTGTGTTTGGTAGATTGATTGAATTAATAAATACATTGACTTTAATATTACTAAACCAATAATGCTAACAAATACATTTAATACAGTTTTTACAAAAAGACATTTTTCATTTTTGTGAAAATGTGACAAGAAGACAGGGATTAATTTACAAATAACTCTATAACTATCTCCATCTCCAATGCATAGGTAAATGTTATTGCTTTCAGCTAAGTTCAGTCGCTCAGTCATGTCCCACTCTTTGCAACCCTATGAACTGCGGCATGCAGGCCTCCCAGTCTATCACCAACTCCTGGAGTAAATCTAAACTCGTGTCCATTGAATCAGTGATCGCATCCAACCATCTCATCCTCTGTCATCCCCTTCTCCTCCTGCCCTCAATCTTTCCCAGCATCAGGGTCTTTTCCAATGAGTCAGCTCTTTGCATAGGTGACCAAAGTATTGGAATTTCAGTTCAACATCAGTCCTACCAATGAACACCCAGAACTGATCTCCTTTAGGATAGACTGGTTGGATCTCCTTGCAGTTCAAGGGACTCTCAAAAGTCTTCTCTAACATCACTGTTCAAAAGCATCAATTCTTCTGTGCTCAGCTTTCATTATAGTCCATCTCTCACATCCACACATGAGTACTTGAAAAACCATAGCCTTGACTAGACAGACCTTTGTTGACAAAGTAATGTCTCTGCTTTTTATGTGCTGTCTAGGTTGGTCATAACTTCCCTTCCATGGAGTAAGGGTCTTTTAATTTCATGGCTTCAATCACAATCTGCAGTGATTTTGGAACCCCCCAAAATAAAGTCAGCCACTGTTTCCCCACGTATTGGCCATGAAGTCATGAGACCGGGTGCCATGATCTTTGTTTCCTGATGTTGAGCTTAAAGCCAACTATTTCACTCTCCTCTTTCACTTTCATCAAGACGCTCTTTAGTTCTTCTTCACTTTTTGCCATAAGGGTGGCGTCATCTGCATATCTGAGGTTATTGATATTTCTCCCGGCATTCTTGATTCCAGTTTGTGCTTCATTCAGCCCAGCGTTTCTTGTACTCTGCATATAAGTTAAATAAGCAGGGTGACAATATACAACCTTGACATACTCCTTTTCCTATTTGGAACCAGTCCGTTGTTCCATGTCCAGTTCTAACTGTTGCTTCCTGATCTACATACAGGTTTCTCAAGAGGCAGGTCAGGTGGTCTGGTATTCCCATCTCTTTCAGAATTTCCCATAATTTATGGCATCACAGACTCAATGGACGTGAGTCTGAGTGAACTCCGGGAGTTGGTGATGGACAGGGAGGCCTGGTGTGCTGCGATTCATGGGGTCGCAAAGAGTTGGACACGACTGAGCGACTGAACAGAACGGAACAGAACTGTGATCCACACAGTCAAAGGCTTTAGCATAGTCAATAAAGCAGAAATAGATGTTTTCCGGAACTCTCTTGTTTTTCGAGGTCCAGCAGATGTTGGCAATTTGATCTCTGGTTCCTCTGCCTTTTCTAAACCCAGTTTGAACATCTGGAAGTTCACGGTTCATGTATTGCTGAAGGCTGGCTTGGAGAATTTTGAGCATTACTTTACTAGCATGTGAAATGAGTGCAATTGTGTGTTAGTTTGAGCATTCTTTGGCATTGCCTTTCTTTGGGATTGTAATGAAAACTGACCTTTTCCAGTCCTGTGGCCACTGCTGAGTTTTCCAAATTTGCTGACATGTTGAGTACAGCACTTTATTGCTTTAGTAAAATCAAATAAATTAAATCAGTTATATGGAAAGATGATGACCATGACCAAACACTTGGGAAGTTGAGAGTATGATATTGTGTTGAGTCATGCACATGACCAAAACTACCCTGTGGAGAGTGTTCCGGTGACATACTTAGGGTAAATATAGAGGCAGGGTTATTATAATCAAATGGTCAATATAAGTTTGAACTAAAATTGCCTTCTTGTCACTTGATTGCTGGATGCCACAAACAAGCCACTTAGCATTTTGAAGCTCAATTTCTTTATTTGCCTTGGTGATAACGGTGATATGTACACTTGAAATTTTCATCAGTAATTAAATAAATTGTTTGTGTAAGTTATTGGAAAGGAACAATTTCATTCAAGAGTTTGGAAATAAATTTTATTTTAATTTACAATTTTGTAACCATGTAAGAAATTCATGTTCTTTTCAAAATTATTCAGAATTTACTATGATACTTTCTTAGCTCCTTATTTTTAAATTATTTTGTGAACAGTCCTTTAATCAAAGTTGCTACCACTAAAAGAGACCTTTCACATATGTGTTTCTGACTTTCTTATAAGCCGTTCTCGTTTAGTCGCTCACTCACGTCCGACTCTTTGTGACCCCATGTATTGCAGCACACCAGGCTTCCCTGTCCTTTGCTGTTTGCTGGAGTTTGTTCAAATTCATGTCCATTGAGTCAATGATGCCATCCAACCATCTCATCCTTTACCATCCTCTTCTTCTGTCTCAGTCTTTCCCAGCATCAGGGTCTTTTCCAATTGTCAGCTCTTTGCATCAGGGGGCCATAAGTATTGGGGCTTCAACTTCAGCATCAGTCCTTCCAATGAGTATTCAGGGTTGATTTCCCTTAGGATTGACTGGTTTGATTTCTTTGCTGTCCAAGGGACCCTCGAGAGTCTTCTCCAGCACCACAGTTCAAAAGCATCAACTATTTGGCACTCAGCCTTCTTTATGGTCTAACTTTTGTATCTGTACATGACTACTGGAAAAAATAATAGTTTTGACTATACAAAGCTTTGTCAGAAAGGTGATGTCACTGCTTTTCAATACACTGTCTAGGTTTGTCATAGCTTTCAATCAAAGGAGAAAGCATCTTTTATTTCATGGATGTCACTGTCTGCAGTGATTTGGAGACCAAGAAAATAAAGTCTGTCACTGTTTCCATTTTCTCCTCATCTATTTGCCATGAAATGATGGGATCGAATGTCATGATCTTTGGTTTTTGAATGTTGAGTTTTAAGCCAGCTTTTTCACTCTCCTCTTTCACCTTCATCAAGATGCTCTTTAGTTCCTGTTTATTTTCTGCCATGAGGGTGGTGTCACTTGTGTATTGGAGGTTATTGATATTTCTCCTAGCAATCCTGATTCCAAGTTGTCCTTCATCTAACTTGGCATTTCTCATGATGTACTCCGCGTGTGTGTTAAATCACTTCAGGTATGTCCAAGTTTATGCAACACTATAGACTATAACTCACCAGGCTCTTCTGTCCATTGAATTCTCCAGGCAAAAATACAGGAGTGGGTTGACATGCCCTACTCTAGGAAATTTTCCTGACCCAGGGATCAAACCTTCATCTCTGAAGTCTCCTTCATTTGCCAGTAGCACCACCTGGGAAGCCCTGCATGTAAGTTAAATAAGCAAAGTGACAACATACAGCCTTGATGTATGCCTTTCCCAACTTTGAACCAGTCCATTGTTCCATGTCCGGTTCTAACTGTTGCTTCTTGACCTGCTTACAGGTTTCACGGGGGCAGATAAGGTGGTCTGATTCCCATCTCTTTAAGAATTTTCCACAATTTGTTGTGATCCACACAGTTAAAAACTTTAGTGTAGTCAGTGAAGCAGAAATAGATATTTTTTCCTAGAATTTCTTTGCTTTTTCTATGATCTAATGAATGTTGGCCAGTTGATCTCTGGTTCCTCTGCCTTTTCTAAATCCAGCTCATACATCTGGACATTCTCGGTCCATGTACTGTTGAAGCCTAGCTTGAAGGATTCTGAACAGTACCTTGCTAGCATGTAAAATGAGTGCAATCATGTGGTAGTTTGGACATTGTTATAGCCTTTCTTTGGGACTGGAATGATAACTGACCTTTTCCAGTTCTGTTGCCACTACTGAATTTTCCAAATTTGCTCATATGCTGTTTGCAGTGCTTTAACAACGTCATCTTTTAGGATTTTAAATAGTTCTGCTGGCATTCCATCACCTCTGCTAGCTTTGTTCATAGTAATGCTTCCTAAAGCCCACTTGACTTCCCACACCAGAATGTCTGACTCTAGATGAGTGATCCCAGCTGCATGGGATCATTAAGACCAGATCATTATCCAGATCATTAAGACCTTTTTTGTTAGTTCTTTGCGTATTCTTGCAACCTCATTTTGATATCTTCTGCTTCTGATAGGTCCATACCATATTTGTCTTTTATTGTGCCCATTTTTGTATGAAATGTTCCCTTGGTATCTTTTATTTTTTTGAAGAAATCTTGAGTCTTTCCAATTCTGTTGTTTTCCTCTATTTCTTTGCACTTTTCACTTAAGAAGGCTTTCTTATCTTTCCTTACTATTCTTTGGAACTCTGCATTCAGACAGATATATCTTTACCCTTTCACCTTTGCTTTTCACTTTTCTTCTTTTCTCAGCTCTCTGTAAGGCCTCCTCAGACAACCATTTTGCCTTGTTACATACATATCTGTTTCTTGGGGATGGTTTTGGTCACCACCTTCTGTACAGTGTTATGAACCTCTGTCCTTATTTCTTCAGGCACTCTGCTATCAGATCTAATTCCTTGAATCCTTTTGTCACTTCCATTGTATAACTGTAAGGGATTTGATTTGATCATATCTAAATGACCTAGTGTTTAAGATGCTTCTTAAATATAAGATTTAAATGAGTTATCATTCCTTTCTCATTCCATCTGAATGATACATTTTAAAAATTTATTATAACATACATATAGAAAATGCACACATGTTAAGAAAGGTATTCTATAAACAATAAATTTATACAGATATAATTGCTAAAAATTAAAATCAATCAAACGTCCATTAGCACTAGAATAACTAAAATGTGTTATATGTATTCCTAAATAGCAGTAATACTGGTCTACTGCTATACTTATATACTCAGATTAAGACAGATGAAAATATTATGATAAGTGGGGGGGGGGAACACATCCAATAGTACATAGTGCTCTATTTCATTTATATATGCAGTTCAAATTCAGGCAAAATTAATATATTATACTTCCCTGGTGGCTCAGAGGTTAAAGCATCTGCCTACAATGCGGGAGACCTGGGTTCAATCCCTGGGTCGGGAAGATCCTCTGGAGAAGGCAATGGCAACCCATTCCAGTACCCTTGCCTGGAAAATCCAATAGACAGAGGAGTGTGCTAGACTACAGTCTATGGGGTCGCAAAGAGTTGGACATGACTGAGCGACTTCACTTCACTTCACTTCACAAATCAGAATATCTGTGAGCTTTATATAGGAATTATTGACTGGAATGTGACATGAAAACTTTACATTACATAATGTGAAGTTCATATTACATAATGTGAATTCTATTATGAATGAAATTCTTCATAGATTAGTTCCATGGCTAATTAGATAATGTTATTTAAATAGATGTCTTATAATATGGGTCTCAATAGACATATTTTTAATGGTTAATGTTTGCATCAATTAATTTTTCATCCAAAAATTTAAATAGATATTTTTAAAACATAGCAGAATCATAAGTTATTCAATTTCTTTTGTGAATTTAGGCATGTTTATTCCTAGCTCTAGTTAAAATGTTATAAAATTACACTGTTGATTCTAAAAATGTATTAAAATATTTTAGTGATAACACATATTATTGACAGAATTTTAGGTTGCATGTCCTGGAAAAAATGAACAAATAACTCTGCTTAGAGGAGAAATAAGCTCTTCTATTTTCCAGAGTTCTAATCCTAAAATCATGAAGCTGTGGTGATTCAGAGAAGTAAAAGATACTGTTTTAAAAAAAGCTAACCATAGAGATGGAATTAGCTGGAGAGTAATATCATAATTCACAAACAAATGATTGCAGAATTTAGAGAAAAGTAGAATATATATAAGATTTTATAACATAAATTTGGTTTGATATTTAAAAGGCATGAAATATATTTCAGGTAATTCAATAAATATGAACAGTAACATGGATGCAAAAATTTCAATGATATTAATAGGCATTCTTAGCTTACAGTTATAGATTAAAGAATCTACATTATTAAACCTTCATATTTTCATTCAAAATATTCCTTCAGTTTAACATTCTAATCAACAAATGCATGTTTGTATAAAATACTGTGATTTTCAAATGTGATTTGTTTACATTTTTTCCTAGGGCACATCCAAAAAAAAAAATAAAAAAGCAAGTAAACAGAAAAACAAATATATTGCTACAGTTTATGTGTTCTACCTGTGTTCTTTTCTAGGTGTTTTGTAGTTTCAGGTTTAGGTCTTCAGTCCCTTTTGAGTTCATTTTTGTTTATGATATGAGGAAATGTTCTAATCTCAGTCTTTCACATGTAGTTCAATTTTCCCAGCACCATTTATTGAATAGACTGTCTTTTCTCCATTGTATATTCTTACCTCATTGTCTTGGATTAATTGACCATATGTTTATGAGTTTATTTTTGGGCTCTCTATTCTGTTTCATTGATTCTCGTATCTTTTTGTGTGTGCCAGTACCATATTGTTCAGAGTATTGTAGCTTTGTAGTACTGTATAATTCAGCAATGATAATTTTGGGTAAATATTTGGAAAAAACAAAAACTCTGAATCAAAAAGTACATGCATCCTGATGTTCACAGTAGCACTATTTACAACAGTCAAGATAGAGAAGTAACCTAAGTGTCCATCAACAGATGAATGAATAAAGATATGATTCATGCACATATACATACATACAATAGAATTTCACTCTGCTTTAAACAAATAATGAAAGTCCACCATTTGTAGCAATGTGGATGGATCTATAAATATTATGCTTAATGAAATAAGTCAGACAGAGAAAGAAAATATTGCACGATACTACTTCTATGTAAAATCTAAAAAAATGAATATATTCAGTGAAACAGAAACTCATTCACAGATATTGTAAACTAGTGGCTACCAGTGGAAAAGTGAAAGGGGGAGGTATAAAATAGGGGTATGGAACTAAGAGACACAGACTACTATGTATAAGTTAGATAAGCAATAAGGATATATTGTCCAGCACAGGGAATTATTACCAATATTTTTTTAATACTTTTAGTGGAGTGTAATCTATAAAACTACTGAATAACTATGCTGCACACCTTAAGCAAATATAATATTTTAAATTAATTGTACTTCAATGGAAATTAAAAAATAAAAGAGCAAGATTAGATTACTATCTTATGATTCAGTAAAAAAAATAACCCCGTGACAAATGGGAAAATATATAAACTAAAAAAATAAAAATGACTACTCATGATATAAATTACACAGAGTAGGAATTAAGGAGGAGGAAATTGAAGCAATAGTAGATATTAATTTTGTGAACTATTCTGATAATATCTTCTAGGACAGGTTTGAATATACAGGAATGGTCATTGTAGCCATTTTTTGCTCTATAGGAAAACTGAAAACAATCTTCCATTTTAAGAATTTGGGCATAAATGAATGAAGGCAGTTTCTGCATTACAGTGTTCTATAGAATACTGTGCACAAGAACAAGTTGTAAGGGAAAAAAATGATAGAAAAAGAAAATGACAGTGATAAAGGAGAGATGAATTTCTTCGTACATTTTGTTAAATGCATTGTGGAAACAGCAACTCATAAATACAACAATAGGCTATGATCCTATTTACAGAAACAAAACAACATATTTATTTTATATATATGTGTACACATTCCTGTATGTAAGATACTTAGAAATTACACACAAGTTTTGAGCATTCTTCTAGGGAGTATTTGATCAGAATGTTTCTGGTGTGCCCTTTTTCTTGTTCCTTACACACTAATTGGAGAAGGAAATGGCAACCCACTCCAGTACTCTTGCATGGAAAATTCCATGGACTGAGGAGCCTGGTAGGCTACAGTCCATGAGGTCACAAAAAGGTCGGACATGACTGAGTGACTTCATTTTCTCACTTTCTCACTTTCTCACTTTACACACTAATACACAGATACAACTATGAAATTTGTAGGAAAGAAGGAAGGAAAGAAAATGAAGGAGAGAACCAAGGTGGTGGGGGCAGGGTGTGGGGGAGATGAAAGCCTATTGTGAGGTGATCTAAGTTTTTATGTTTCTTATTTTCCTCTTAGAATAGACAAATGTCGATACAACTGTCTTGAGATTATGAGTACTATAGTGCCATAACTTTATTCATGTGGATTTTGGCCAACATTCCTAGGAGTTGAAACTGGGTAAGTTGACAAACTCAAAGGTATTATAAACTCAGATGCACATGAGTCAGATACCTACTCAGCATTACATATTACTACTAATTTCAAGAAGACAAGCAATTAAGGAGCAAAGGAAAAGCAGATGTCTGGGACAGTGAAGGCAGCACCCAGAGTCTCTTGCTTTTGAACCAAACACAAACATCTCTAGGTAAGAGAACCATCATGGGATATTTAGTTTATCAAATATCTCTGTTTTGTATAACAAATAGTAGCATAATTTATGTGATCTTATTTGGGAATTCTGTCTCATAAACCAATATTATCAAGATTTGTTTGTAGTAATCAATGCTAAAATAAGACCAAAAGTATTATATAGAAAAGCATTCTTTTCTTATACAACACATCATTTATCTACTTCTCAGAAGTTACAGTGATCATGTTTACAAAACATGACATCAAACCTTCCTAGTTTTCCCCCTGAAGCCTCTGTATTGAGAGGTAAATAGGTCCCAGGTCAGTTACTTTAACTTTTTTTTCCTTATTGGGTATAGAGCATGATTCAAGCAAGATCCACATCCTGGGGGTAGAATGATAAGAATATCTTTTTTTTCCTGAGATTTTAGCAAAGTTTCATAGACAAGTAACATTCATGAATCATATGATATACTGTGGTGTAGCACAGTAATTTAAAGACTTTCAAACTTCAAAATCTAATAAATGATTGTTCTGTTATTTCAGAATGATGCAAATGCATGCATTATCATTGGGCCATGGCAAACATTATTAGTCTATTAATATAAGTATGTCAAAATTGACAGGTAGAAGGATAAGTTCTATCGATTATTAGGCCTTTTCTTTGTGTCACCACAAAACTAAGTCAAACAGAAGCGCTTGTGTTCTGGGATGCTAGGAAAGCATTCATGTTTATTTAAATATGATTCCAATCTTTAGGTGTTTATAAGAATCATACTTGAATACATTTCATGATAGGAATTTATATTTACATCTTCAATGTGACACAGATAAGATTGTTTGATGCATGAAATAGCAATAATTCACAACCCATGTCCTAAAAATAATTCTAATACAAATATGCAAATAACACAGAAGACACAATTTAAAAGATAACCCTGTGGAAAATCATAATTTACTTGAACAAGATCAAATGAATCTTTTATAATCACATAAAATTCTCTGGGATAAATGAAAAGAAAAAATAATTAACTCAGCACCAGAGCTTACATGATGTTAGAAATGAATGCAATAAGTGAACATACTCTATGAACTAGTCAAATAACTAGAAAAATATTTAAAACTATAGTAGAATCAAACTCACCAATTTCTTTGTCAACTCTCTCAAAATTGGTTCCTGGTCTAATAAATCTGAAGTTTCTTTTTGAGAAGTATACATAATATTCATAGACATATTATTAGAGTAAAAAAAAAAATACACCAAACTTCAAATATAGTAGTATTTTTCTGAGGGCTGCTTTAAAATCATTAATAACAATGCCAGTATGAAAATTCAAGGATATAGAACAAAGTACACTCTAATGGAAAACATTGAATATAGAATTGTCTTTTAAAACTAAGGTAAAGAGGGCTTAGTTCTGAAGAATAAAAATCTAGCAATTTTTCTCTTAAATTCATCAATTTATACAATATATGTGTGTGCCTTTGTACTCAGTCATGTCTGACTCTTTGCAACACTGTGGACTGCACTTCACTTGGCTCGTCTGTCCAAGGAATTTTGCCGGCAATAAAACTGAGTGAGTTGCCATTTCCTTCTCCAGGGGATATTCCCAAGCCAGGGATCAAACCTGTGTCTCCTGCGTCTCCTGCATTGGCATGCAGATTCTTTACCTCTGAGCCACGTGGAAAACCAACTAAGTGTACCTATTATGGGCTAGGATCTATTCTAGGTACTAGGTTATAGTAAGAAATGAGACAGAGAATGTCTCTACTCTTTCACTGTAAAGTCCATTAAGAGATCATGGAAAACAAGCAAACAAAAAGCACTGTCAAAAGAAAAATGACTGAAAATGTTTGTGCAGAGATGCTACAGAGAATGATACAATAGGCAGTGTTTTAGAACTATTTTGAATGAGAGGAGAAAGCCCTTCTGATATGGTAACCTAAAGCTGAGATTTGAATGCCATGAAATTGGCAACATAAGACATTCCAACCAGAGAGGATACAAAAGCCCTGAGGAGAGAATGCATTTAACATGATCAGTGTACTAAAATAAAACTAATATAGTGAGAATAAGGGAGGCTACTTAAAGAGACAGAGTTGAGCCCAGAAAAGTCATTAGGGTCTTTGTACTAGGAAGAGAATAATACATCACTATATTCTTCAAGTGCATCAATCATAAATGTTTAATTCAGTTCATTAGCTCAGTCATGTCTGACTCTTTGCGGCCCCATGAATCACAGCACGCCAGGCCTCCCTGTCCATCACCATCTCCCGGAGTTCACTCAGACTCACATCCATCAAGTCGGTGATGCCATCCAGCCATCTCATCTTCTGTCATTCCCTTTTCCTCCTGCCCCCAATCCCTCCCAGCATCAGAGTCTTTTCCAATGAGTCAACTCTGCACATGAAGTGGCCAAAGTACTGGAGTTTCAGCTTTAGCATCATTCCTTCCAAAGAAAACCCAGGGCTGATCTCTTTCAGAATGGACTGGTTGGATCTCCTTTCTGTCCAAGGGACTCTCTAGAGTCTTCACCAACACCACAGTTCAAAAGCATCAATTCTTTGGCGCTCAGCTTTCTTCACAGTCCAACTCTGCATCCGTACATGACTACTGGAAAAACCATAGCCTTGACTAAACAGATCTTTGTTGCCAAAGTAGTGTTTACTTAGGTAGTGGTAAATTATTTAAATAAAGTTCAAAATTGCTAATGCATTTGTTTTCTCTGATTTCATTGATCCCATCACTCTTCTTACTCTTTTTTGTGTATGCTTACTAATCTTGCTATATGCTGTGCTTAGTAGTCAGTAGTATCTGATTTTTTGTAACCCCATGGACTGTAGCCTGCCAGGATCTCCTGTCTATTGGGATTTTCCAATCAAGAATACTGGAGTGGGTTGTCATGCCCTCCTCCAGGGGATCTTCCCAACCTGGGGACTGAACCAAGGTCTTCTGCAATGCAAACAGATTCTTTAACAACTAAGCCACCAGGAAAACCAGTGAATACTGGAACATGTAGACTATCCCTTCTCTAGGGGATCACCTAGGAATCTAACTCAGGTCTCCTGCATTGCAGGCAGATTCTTTATCAGCTTAGCTACAAGGGAAGCCCATCTTGATATATAGCTGTGATATGTAGTTTTTAGACTGAAAGACTTAAGTTGTATTATTTATTTTTATGATATGAGTATAGTATTTGCATATAGTTGGAAACAAAAGAAGGTAAGACATAATTGAAATGACTTCCCTTGTAGTTCAATCAGTAAAGAATCTGCCTGCAATGCAGGAGAGCCGGTTCAATCCCCAAGTCTGGAAGATACCCTGGAGAAGAAAATTGCAGCCCATTCTAGTATTCTTGCCTGGAGAATTGCATGGACAGAGGAGCCTGGCAGGCTACAGGCCATCGGGTTGCAAGAGTTGGACATGACTTAATGACTAAACCACCAGCACAATAAAAAAAAATGACATTGAGTGCCTACAAGTCAGATCAGAAAATGTACTTTCTAAAACAGTTATATCTTATCCATTTTCTATTGGTGGTGGTGGTTTAGTAACTAAGTCATGTCCAACTGTTTGCCAACCTATGGAATGTAGCATACCAGGCTCCTCTGCCCATAGGATTATCCCAGCAAGAATACTGGAGTGCACTGCCATTTCCTTTTCCAGCGTTCTTCCCTAACCAGGGATCAAATTTGTGTCTCCTGAATTGCAGGTCAATTATTTAACAAATTAATACCCACTCAGCAGTTTAAGACTAAAAAAAAAAAAAAGCAAACTTTTTTATCTGTCAGTTCTTGAAGGTCAGACATTGGGGCAGAGCTTATTTGGGTTTGTTACTCAGGGTTACAGAAGGCTCAGAAGAAAGTGTTTGTTGGCCTGTTTTTTCACTAGCATCTTGACTAGGAAAGGATAGTTCTACAGACTCCTTCAGTTTGTTGGCAAAATTCATTTCCCTGTATTTGTAAGAGTGAATACACCATTTGCTTGCTGGATTTCAGATGGAAGCTTTTCTTAGCCTATTGAGGAGGAACACACAGCTCTTTGCTGTATGACCTCATGATATAGCAGCTTGCTCCCTCAAAAACAGAGAATCGCTTGAATTCTGTCTTCTAAGCTAGAGCCCCCAATCACTCCCAGCATCAGAGCCTTTTCCAATGAGTCAGCTCTCCACATGAGGTAGCCAAAGTACTGGAGCTTCAGCTTCAGCATCATTCCTTCCAAAGAAATCCCAGGGCTGATCTCCTTCAGAATGGACTGGTTGGATCTCCTTGCAGTCCAAGGGACTCTCAAGAGTCTTCTCCAACATCACAGTTCAAAAGCATCAGTTCTTCAGTGCTCAGCCTTCTTCACAGTTCAACTTTCACATCCATACATGACTACTGGAAAAACCATAGCCTTGACTAGATGGACCTTTGCTGGCAAAGTAATGTCTCTGCTTTTGAATATGCTTTCTAGGTTGGTCATAACTTTTCTTCCAAGGAGTAAGCATCTCTGCCATAAACATACCTTAATCAAAGGAGTAACATCTATTACTGTCACTTCTACCTACAGACTTCTACATTTCTGTCACAGACTCTACCTACATTTAAAGATTTATAAAGAATGTAATACCTGTGTGCTATCATGGGACTGTCTTAGGACTTGCCCAGCATACATATTTGCATTATTATAGATGTTATCACAATTGATAATCTTCCCTTCAATTGAAGAATTTAGTTTATTTACATGTCATTTAATTTCTGATATAATTTGACTTAATGTCTGTCATGTTTCTATTTATCTTCTGTTGCCTATTATTCTTTAGTTCTCTTTTATTCTATACTTTCAGTATAATTGTTCTGTGCTCAGGTGCTCAGTCTTGTCCAACTCTCTGAGACCCTGTGGACAATAGCCTCATCAGACTCCTCTATCCATGGGATTCTCCTGGCAAGAATATTGGAGTGGGTTGCCATTTCTTCTTCCAGGAGATCTTCCTGACCCAGGGATCAAACCCATATCTCTTGTGTCTCTTGCTTTGGAAGGTGGATTCTTTCCCACAAGTGCCATCAGAGGAGCCCTTTGGCAGAACTGGGCATTTTAAATTCTCTCATTATTTTAAAATTATTTTTCAGTTTTATATTTTGAAATATTCCCTAGTAATCACACCAGATATTTGCATATGCATCTTGCCTTACTATAGTCTATCCTCAATTAGTATTTAAATCATTTCCTTCAAGGGTAAGAACTTTAAAACAATTTAAAAACCTAATTGTACTTTTAAGACCTCATTCTTGGCTTTGACTATTTTTTTTAATTTTTGATCAATTATTTTATCTATACATTACTTCTATATCTCATGAGACATATTTATTGTATTTGTTTTAAAGACAGTATCTTTCATATTTGTTCATACATTTATCCATAATGTGCATGCTAAGTCTCTTCAGTCATGTCCAACACTTTGCGACACTATGGACTGTAGACCATCATGCCCCTCTGTCCATGAGATTCTCCAGGCAAGAATACTGGAGTGGGTTGCCATGCCCTCCTCCAGGGTATCTTCCTGACCCAGGGATCAAATCCAAGTCTCTTACATCTCCTCCATAGCAGGCAGATTCTTTACCACTAGCACCACTTGGGAAGCCTGTTTATCCATAATACTGACTTCTTTGCTTTCTATAGTTAATGTTTCTAGCTGACATTATTTTCTCACAGTCTTAAGACCTTCTTTAGTAATTCTCAGAGAGAATGTCTACTGACAATTTGCCATCTTTTTAAAAAAAAAACTATTTATTTCACCTTTTATATTTTCAAAAAAACTTCCTCTGAGAATTTTTATTGTGATAAAATTTTCATGATATAAAATTAAACAGTTTACCAATTTTTAAGTGTAAAATTTAGTGATGTTCACAGTGCTGTGAAACCATCATCACTATGAAATTCAAGAGTATTTTCACAACTCCAGAAAGAACTCCCAAACCTGTAAACAGGCAGTTGCAATGTTCTCCTTCCTCTGTCCTTTGAAAACCGCTAGTGTATTTTTTTGTCTCTATGGTTTTTCCTATTCTGGATATCTTATAGAAGTGCAATCATATAATGTGTGGCCTTTTGTTCTGGCTTCACTCCTTTAGCATTTTGGAGATATGTTGCTGTTGTTCAGTCACTAAGTCAATCCAACTCTTTGAGACCCCATGGGCTGTAGCAGGCCAGGCTCCTCTGTCCTTCATCATCTCCCGAAATTTTTTTCAAATTCATGTCTATTGAGGTGGTAATGTGATCTAACCATCTCATCCTCTGCTGCCTCTTTCTCTTTTTGCCTTCAGTATTTCCCACCATCAGAGTCTTTCCAGAGTCAGCTCTTCACATCAGCTGATCAAAGTATTAAAGCTTTAGCAACAGCCCTTCCAGTGAATATTCAGGGCTGATTTCCTTTAGGATTGATTGATTTGATCTCCTTGCAGTCCAGGGGCCTCAAGAGTGTTCTCTAGCACCACATCAAAAACATCAAGGAGATTCATTAGGGTTTTTTTATATATAAAGATTTTTCAACAGTGAATAGAGATACTATTCCTTCTTCTTTTCAAATTTAGGTGATGCTTTTTCTTTCTTTTCTGTGTCTTTTTGCTCTCATTAGAAATCCTAGTATAATAAATAATAGAAATAGCAAAAGTGACTTTCTTGTCTTCTTTTTCATTTTAGGGGAATGTTTTTAATCCTGCATCATTGAATATAATGTTAACTGAGTTTATCTACTCCAAGAATGATTTTACCATAATAAAGATTTGAATTAAGTGTTTTTTTCTCTCCTATTGAGATAATCCATGCCATTATTAATTCTGTTAGAATGGTATATTACATTTATTGAGCTATGGATATTGGACTAACCTTTCTTTCCTGTTGTAAATGGCTTCTTGGTCATTGTATAATCTTTTAAATATGTTGATATGTATGTTCTGGTATGTATCTTTAAGATTTTTGTGTCAATAGTCATAAAGAATTTTGGTCTCTAGTTTTGAATTCTGATGATGACTTTATCAGATTTTGTCTTCAGAGTAATATTGGCCCTCACAGAGAAATTAAGAAGTATTTTTTTCATTCTCTTTTTTGGGAAAAGTGTCATCATAATTAGATGGCTATTAATTCATCTTTAAATGTTTAGTGCAATTTATAAATGAAGCCATCTTGTTTTGAAGTTTCCTTTGAAGATTTTTGATTTTGATATTTCCTACCTAAATATCAGTTTTTTATAGGTCTTTTCAGATTCTCTATTATTTATTCAGTTTTGTTAGATGATGTGTTTAAGATATATATTTTTTCATTTTGTCTAGGTTATCCAGTTTGTGGAACAAAATTGTTCATTATGTCTCATAATCCTTTGTGTTTCTGTAAGATGGCTGCTTTTTATCTCAATTTTAATAATTTGAATCTTCATTTTTACCAAAATAAAGGTTTATCAATTTTGTTGTTTCCAAAAGATAAAAACCCATAAATCACTGTTTTATTTGTTTCTATTGTTATTCTGTATTTAGTTTATATCCACTATAATATTGTTTTCTTCTTATTGTTTTATGTTTAGTTATTTTATTTTTCCTAGTTTGTTAGGATAAAATTTTAGGTTATTGTTGTGTTTCTTTTTTTAATTTTTTATTTATTTTTATTATTTTTTTAAATTAATTTTTATTTTTTAGTTTGTTTTGCTTTACAATACTGTATTCATTTTGCTATACANCCCCCACCTCCCCCCTCCCCCCCCACACCATCTCTCTGGATTATCCCCGTGCATCTATGTGTGTTTATTTTAATATGCACATTCTTCACCCAGAGGACTTCCTCAGTGGCTCAGAGGGTAAAGCGTCTGTCTACAATGTGGGATACCTGGGTTCGATCCCTGGGTCGGGAAGATCCCCTGGAGAAGGAAATGGCAACCCACTCCAGTACTATTGCCTGGAAAATCCCATGGACAGAGGAGCTTAGTAGGCTACAGTCCATGGGGTAGCAAAGAGTCGGACATGACTGAGCGACTTCACTCACTCACTTCACTAACTCACCCCAAATCCCCAAGTAATATTTTGACTCCAGGTGTACGTTTTATTTTCTTTCTCTTCCCCAGCAGCCAAATATGTGAACAAAGGGGCAAGGACACTGGAATTAAATGGAGTAACTGCAGACCTTGGGGTAGAAAGAGAGAGAGAGGCAGATGCCCACACTCAGTGAGCCAGAGGAGGTGTTGGTGTTGTAAGTACCAGGAAGTTGGTATCTGGAAGCAGAAAGGAAGGACACTGGATGGTGTGAGGAGTGTGGATCTTTAGCTAAAAATTCCAGGACTTTGACCCTCATTCCAGAGACCTTTGAGCAGGTCACTTTCAGGTGAGTAAAAGTCTTAGGCTTTACTCACCTGAAAATACAAAGAGAAACAGGAAACCTCCATTTTAGGAAGTGATGTCTTTAAGAGGAATTAGGAGTCTCTTGAGTTGGAGGTTGAGAGAATGTTTAGGAAAACTGTGATGAATGGAGGAATCTGAAACAAGGGCTTCGTGGTAAAAAATAAATCCATTATTTCTGACAACACAAGCAGGTGGAAAATCCTAATCCCAATCCCTGTGCCAGACTGCAATCACCAAAGGCAGAAAATGTTCTCATCAGGTGAAAACAAATACCCACTTCACTCATAAAACACCCCAAGAGAACACTGTGTAGCTTTTCATCTATGAGACAACCTTGTCTACAATTCAGGATAATCCAGTTATCTTGTTCTTCTTTAGTATTCAGAGATCTTAAGTTAGCTGTATTTTTAGGGGAATCTCAAACTTACTTACAATGCCCAAAAGAGATTTGAACCTTTCCCCAAGCTCCTGATCTACCAATACTCCAATCCATATATATACACTCTTTTTTTCTGGAGAACCTTGACTTATACATGGGGTGATGTATCCCATTTGCCTTCCAAATCCCCAAGGAAGGGTAAGGATGAGGGGCAAGAATATGTACTGAGCCTATGTTCTGAAGGTTAGAGGATTGAACTCAAATGATTGAAAACCTGGACTCCTTTTGGCACATTTTATGAGTTCAAGTAACCTTTATTTTGCTTAACAGGGCCCCAAAGCACAAGACTAGTGATGACAGCAGTTGGGATATTCTCTGACTGTGGCACACTTTTTTTGATTCCGTGTCTTGAGTGCATTTTTGGTCTTCTCTGGAAACCTCTTAAACTGTGGCTCTTTCTTGCTGCACCCACACAACTGTGTCAACAGGGCAAGAGGTTGCCATTCTTTCTTCAAGAGGGCAGCATGGTGAGGCTCAGGGAATAAGGAGCTACTTCGATTTATGTTACTAAAGCAAAAATATTCTCACAATTTAATTCATGTTACTAAAATTATTTATACACAAAGGTAATATAAAATTCTTAAGGTAGAAGTTAAAAATAAGATAGCCAGGATATCTCTGTTTTATACCTTTGGAAATAATATAACCTAGCCCTGTTTTGGTTTTTTTTTTTTTTTTTTGAGTATTTTGATTCTTTTGGTATTATTATTGATACATGATTTTGTGTCACATTCAACTATCAATGAGTTAACTGCACTATAATTGGCATGAGTTGGATTTAGGTATACTCCGGTGTTCCTGAGATGAACCAAGACAGCAAACAGAAAACAGCCTTTGAACAGCAGGAAGAAACATCACAGCAGCGAGGTGGGTCTGGGGTTTCCCAAGGAAGGGGTCTCCTCAATCTTTCTGATTTAGAAGGAATGTCACATTGGCATCAGGGCCTGGAAGGAAACAGCCCGTGGATGGGAGCGGTGACAGGGGATAGAACTGCGAGTAGTTGAATGTCATTTTTAATGAGTTAACTGCACTATAATTGGCATGAGTTGGATTTAGGTATACTCCGGTGTTCCTGAGATGAACCAAGACAGCAAACAGAAAACAGCCTTTGAACAGCAGGAAGAAACATCACAGCAGCGAGGTGGGTCTGGGGTTTCCCAAGGAAGGGGTCTCCTCAATCTTTCTGATTTAGAAGGAATGTCACATTGGCATCAGGGCCTGGAAGGAAACAGCCCGTGGATGGGAGCGGTGACAGGGGATAGAACTGCGAGTAGTTGAATGTCATTTTTGTCCAAGGCACTTATTCATGCATTTAATTTTGATTTGCATAGCCACCTGAGGTAGACATTTTCTCTTTTTACAGGTGACAATACAGACACAGAATGATAAATTCTCTCATCTCAGATTATACAGTGGGTGAGCAGTATATGTGGAACTCAAACATCTCTGTCTCCAGGTCCTTTATTTGTTTAAATTTTCCCTCCCTAAGGGGAAATGCAGGGGACCCACCCAGCCCCAGACTGAGAGTGTATCTTGGGAAGGAAGCTGCCTTGTTCTTTGCTTGAAGCTATAGGTAATACTAAAGTCAAGAGGATGCAAAGAACAGAGAGGAAAGGTGGAAACAAAGGTCAGATAAGGGTAATAAGGCAGGTCACCAAGACTGAGAAGGGTCAGAGCAGAGACAGAAACCAGAGTAAACATGGGGGTTGGAGAAGCAAAGTGAGACGTGCAGGGGACCATGGGCCAAGGCAGATTAGCAGCGGAGTGTTTTCTGGATGAATATTTGGAAGGGTCCTTTCACCACAGCTTTCATTTAACAACCCTTCCCCCAGCACAGTGTGTCACCAAGTCAGCCATACTGAAAGTTCCAGAGGTAGGTTCTTTTCTTTGATGATTTACTTATTTAATTAAACCCTTTCCCATTTCAGGGTAGTGAAGAGATACAAGTTCTCAGGGGTGGGTTTGAAGGAACTTTATCACTCAGCTAGCAGCTTGGCTGCCAGTATGCAGAATCAGATATCGAGCAGCAACTATTCAGCTATAGATATGGGCTTCCTGTGTTTGGAAAAGGTAAGGAAATTGTTCATTCATTCTACAAATATTTGTGGAGGATGCAGAAATGGAAAAAGGCCATGATGGAAGTTCACATAAAATGCTGGGACATTTTAGAGGAAGAAACTGGCATTTTAGTGGGGACTAAAACCCACCTCAGCCCTCGTGTGTGTGTATATATGTGTATATATGTGTATATTTTCAATTCCTTTTTATAGGACTGACAGTTGCACTGATCACACTGCATTATAATTATCCAGTTGTTTGTCTGCCTCCATCAATTAAACTAAATTCTTCTAAAGGACACAGACTGGACTTTACCATTAATCATCTGTCGCTAGTTGTAGTACACATTTAAAAAATATTCATTAAATTTTAATTTATTTTAAGTTAATAATCCGACCCCGAGTTTGGGAATCATGATTCCTATTAGAAAGCCCATCTCTATAATTTTCAGTCCATCACTTAAAACTCTCTGTATGACAGAGGAGCCTAGCAGGCTGAAATCCATGAGGTCGCAAAGAGTCGGACATGACTGAACTAAGCACAATATACAAAGACAGAGCTTGTGAAGAAGTTCATTTTATCTCTCTGAGCAGGGATTACATCATGACTTTCTTGAACTTCCTATAGGATTAAAAGCAGTGCAACACACATGGGAAAATTTTTTAAAAAGCATTTGTTTAGAATAACCAAATGATTCTACTAACAGCAAAATACAAATTAATGTGATTTCAGAAAATGTTTTCATCATACTCTGTCATTTTTTCCATCATATTCTCTAACAAAGAAAACAGAGCACATGTGGACTGTCTACACAAGGCTTCCCATGAGTTTCATTTGACAAGATGTAAATATTACATGGACTATCTGTACATGAGAAGCATATGTTTCATTTACACTTAGATATTTCCAGTAGAAATAAACCAAAAGCCTTAAGAAATGCATTAAATCATTTTAATTGACACAGTCTTAGAATATTGAGGCAAATCATTTTCCAAGCACCAAATGCAAAGGTCAGTATATCCACTGAAGGGTTATAAATAATAATGAAGAACAGTTAGGATAGGACTAGAAGGATCTGGAGCATATGAAAACCATAAGGGGTTAGATTGAGATGAATCAAATTTCAGTTAGCATGTTTGAGACCATCTCACGTACCAGTTGTTGAAAACTGATTCACTCATTTACTACGCCATTTCACTTTCATGACAGCCATATACGGGCTTCAGTTGTGTCCGACTCTGTGTGACCACAGAGATGGCAGCCCACCAGGCTCCCCCGTCCCTGGGATTCTCCAGGCAAGAACACTGGAGTGGGTTGCCATTTCCTTCTCCAATGCATGAAAGTGAAAAGTGAAAGTGAAGTCACTCAATCGTGTCATGACAGCCATATAGGGAGATTAATTAAATCGCATTGTACAGAAAAGAAAGAGGCTAAGCTGACTTGGCCTTGCACCCACAGCTAGGAAATCTGCATCAGGTTTCAAGTTCAGGTCTTGTGACTCCCTGACCAGTGCTCTATAGCAGACGAGGAATGGAAGAACTGAAGAGTCAGATGAGTCCCCTATTGTCTATAGCAAGACTCCAGAGTCAGCATGACCAGCCCAAGTAGCAAGAATCACCAACAGGAACTGATTAAAAGGCCACTGAAGAGAGTGTCCAGTACTTACAATATTAAATACCTGAGTTTTTTGGTAAACCCTAATCCCTGAACTGGAGAAAGCGGTGGCACCCCACTCCAGTACTCTTGCCTGGAAAATCCCATGGATGGAGGAGCCTGGTAGGCTGCAGTCCATGGGGTCGCTAAGAGTTGGACATGACTGAGTGACTTCACTTTCACTTTTCACTTTCATGCATTGGAGAAGGACATGGCAACCCACTCCAGTGTTCTTGCCTGGAGAATCTCAGGGACAGGGGAGCCTGGTGGGCTGCCATCTGTGGGGCCACACGAGTCAGACACGACTGAAGCGACTTAGCAGCAATTCCTGAACACTAGCAGGGCAAGGTTGCCATCGTTCTGGTGAAGGCAAGAGTTTACCCTCTGGAGTTAACCCTCTGGAGTTCTGGCCATTTTGATTCAGTATAAGTGACAAATCCTGGCATAGAGGATTTGATCCTTAAGAAGAGCCAACCTCCAAGAAAAAATCAAATAACCTGGTCTATCCTGCTATGTTTACAGACTTAGAGTAGATACATTTTTGCCAGCTCCAAAAGAATTGTTCCATTTTGAGCAGAAGGAGTTAATCCTTTGGGAATGAGATGGGAAGCTGAGTTGGTTAGGCTGTGAAAAAACACAGCATCCAGCATCCAGCTCACCGAAACAGAGAAAGCGCCTGTAAGTCTCTGTTGTTTCACACTGGGGCAGGAAATAGTTTATTGTACAACATTCAATAAGCATTTTCTTCAAAGGAAGTGTGCTGTAAGTGTGTCAAACAACAGTGATGGGTCTCTATGGAGAGAGGCATTGTGTTTGAAATATGTTGTAGTTGTTCAGTCACTATGTCCAACTCTTTGCAGCCCCATGGACTGCAGCACACCAGGCTTCTTTGTCCTTCACTATCTCTCAGAGCTGGCTCAAACTCATATCCATTGAGTCAGTGATCCCATCCAACCACCTCATCTCCTGTCACCCCCTTCTCCTCCTGCCCTCAATCTTTCCCAGCATCACGTTCTTTTCCAATGAGATAGCTATTCACATCAGGTGACAAAAATATTGGAGCTTCAGCTTGAGCATCAGTCCTTCCAGTGAATATTCAGGGTTGATTTCCTTTAGGATTGACTGATTGGATCTCCTTGCAGTTCAAGGGACTCTCAGTTTTCTCCAGCACCACAAATCAAAAGCCTCAAATCTTCAGCCCTCAGCCATCTTTATGGTCCAACTCTCACATCTGTACATGGCTATTGGAAAAATCATGGTTTTGATTATATGAACCTTTGTCAGAGAATTATGTTTCTGCTTTTTAACATGCTAGTTTGTCATAGCTTTTCTTCCAAAGAGAAAAATGTCTTTTAATTTCATGGCTGCAGTCACCATCTACAGATTTTGGAGCCCCCCAAAATAAAATCTGTCACAGTTTCCACTTTTTCCCCATCTATTTGCCATGAAGTGATGGGCCTGGATGCCATGATCTTAGTGTTTTGAATGCTGAGTTTTAATCCAGCTTTTTCACTCTCCTCTTTCACACCCATCAAGAGGCTCTTTAGTTCCTCTTCACTTTTCTGCCATTAGAGTGGTATCACCTGCATATCTGAGCTTGTTTTCATTTCTCCCGACAGTCTTGATTCCAGCTTGTGCTTCATCTAGCCCAGAGTTTCTTATGATGTACTCTGCATATAAGTTAAATAAGCAGGGTGACAATAGTCTTAATATACTCCTTTCCTAGTTTTGAATCAGTCCATGTCCCATGTCTGGTTCTAACTGTTGCTTCTTGTCCTGCATACAGGTTTCTCAGGAGACAGGTCAGGTGGTCTGGTATTCCCATCTTTTGAAGAATTTTCCAGTTTGTTGTGATCCACACAGTCAAAGGCTTTGGCACAGTTGATGAAGCAGAAGTAGATGTTTTTCTGTAATTCTCTTGCTTTTCTTATGATCTAATGAGTGTTGGCCATTTGATCTCTAGTTCCTCTGCCTTTTCTAAATTCAGCTTGTACATCTGGAATTTCCTGGTTCACATACTGTTAAAGCCTGCTTCAAGGATTTTGGGCATTATCTTGCTAGTAGGTGAAACAAGAGCAATTGTACACTAGCTTTAATGTTCTTTGGCATTGCCTTTCTTTGAGATTGGAATGAAAACTGACCTTTTCTATCCCTGTGACCACTGAGTTTTCTAAGTTTTCTGGCATATTGAGTGCAGCACTTTAACAGTGTCATCTTTTAGGATTTGAAATAGTTAGTGGAATTCCATCATTTCCACTAGCTTTGTTTGTAGTGATGCTTCCTAAGGCCCACTTGACTTCACACTCCAGAATGTCCGGCTCTAGGTGTGTAACCACGCATCATCATTAAAAACTTTTTGTATAGTTTTTCTGTGTATTCTTGCCACCTCTTTTTAATCTCTTCTGCTTCTGTTAGGTCCTTGCTGTTTGTGGAGAGAGACATTGTGCTTGAAATGTGTTACTTGAAGAATAGACTGAGGAACTGAAGGTGAATGTCTCTGAGTTACATACACCTAGAGCAGTGTTGACTCATCTAGACAAGGAGACATCAGGAATAGTATTTCCATGCATTTGTGTGGTTCTTTACATGTCTTCAAGGTACATTCATACTCACCATTGTTCTTGACCACTCTTTTTTTCTCTTTCTTTTTTATTTTTTAAATTATGAAAGTATGATAACACACTTACAGGATACTTGGAAAATACAGAACAAGGTTTACATATACTTCCACTATATATTGCAATTGTTATTTAAGTAGATAAATTAAAATTTTTAGTTGGAGTTAAAATATCAAACTCTCAAAACTGAATAGAATGAATATACAGAAAAGTAAAAGGGTATAGTGGACCTGAAAAACACCATGAACCAATTCAACATAATTAAGATTTATACAATTTTCACACAATAGTAGGAACAAATTCTATTCAGGGTCCAATAGACTATATACTAGGAGATGTTGGAACATATTCAGGGACCTAAAACAAGGTGGAAATTTAGATTTAAAGGTATTGAAATCAACAGTCTCTTCTCTTATCACTATGGAATTATGTTAGAAATCAATATCAAAAGATATTTGAAAATAACCCACACATTTTCAAGTACAATGTGACATTTACCAAGAGAGATCTTTGATTTAGCCATTGAAATCTTCAATAAAGTTCAGTTCAGTTCAGTCACTCAGTCGTGTCCAACTCTTTGCGACCCCATGAATCGCAGCACGCCAGGCCTCCCTGTCCATCACCAATTCCTGGAGTTCACTCAGACTCACATCCATTGAGTCAGTGATGCCATCCAGCCATCTCATCCTCGGTCGTCCCCTTCTCCTCCTGTCCCCAATCCCTCCCAGCCTCAGGGTCTTTCCAGTGAGTCAACTCCGCACGAGGTGGCCAAAGTACTGGAGCTTCAGCTTCAGTATCATTCCTTCCAAAGAAATCCCAGGGTTGATCTCCTTCAGAATGGACTGGTTGGATCTCCTTGCAGTCCGAGGCACTCCCAAGAGTCTTCTCCAACACCACAGTTCAAAAGCATCAATTCTTCTGCGCTCAGCCTTCTTCACAGTCCAACTCTCACATCCATACATGACCACAGGAAAAACCATAGCCTTGACTAGACGGACCTTAGTCGGCAAAGTAATGTCTCTGCTTTTGAATATACTATCTAGGTTGGTCATAACTTTTCTTCCAAGGAGTAAGCGTCTTTTAATTTCATGGGTAGTTTTAGTGATATGGAATTCTGCTATTTTCTCTTGACCAATCACGATAGAATGCTGTTAAGTGAATAATAGTTATATAATCATAATATTAAAAAAATATTTGTAGGTTTTCTCAAAGGATAGCCAGATAAAAAGTAAAAGATAATCACAATTGCAAGCCATAATGGAATTATGATTAACCTAACAATATAAAATATTAACATACAATTTAGAGGGATTAAGTAGAGTGATGTCATAAATGGAAGTGCATACATGCACATGTTTTCATCTGTGTAGCCAGTCTATGTCTTTTGGTTGGTTTGTTTAGCGTATTTACATTTAAGGTAATTATCAATATGTGGCTCCTGGTGGTAAAGAATAGTCTGCCAATGCAGGAGACGTAAGAGACATGGGTCCAATTCCTGGGTCAGGAAGATCCCCTGGAGGAGAGCATGTCAACCCACTCCAGTATTCTTGCCTGGAGTATCCCCATGGACAGAAGAGCCTGGTGGGCTACAGTCCACAGGGTTGCAAAGAGTTGGACATGACTGAAGAGACTTAGCATGCATGCACATACACATATGATCTTACCACTTTCTAAATTATTTTGGGTTTATTTTGTGTAGGTCTTTTCCTTCTCTTGTGTTTCCTGCCTAGAGAAGTTCCTTTAGCATTTGTTGTAAAGTTGGTTGTCGGTGTTGGTCAAATCTGAACAAGAGTCTTGCTGGGTAGAGTATTCTTGATTGTAGTTTATTCCATTTCATTACTTTAAATATATTGTGCCATTCCTTTCTGGCCTGTAGAGTTTCTGATGAGAAATCAGCTGATAACTTGATGGGAGTTCCCTTGTATGTTGTCATTTTTCCTTTGTTGCTTTTATTATTTTGTCTTTGTCTTTATTTTTTGTCAGTTTGATTATTATGTGTTTCAGTGTGTTCCTCCTTGGGTTTAGCATGCCTGAGACTTTCTGCACTTCCTGGACTGGGTTGACTGTTTCCTTTCCCATATTAAGGAAGTTTTCAGCTTTTATTTCTTCAAATATTTTCTCAAGTCCTCTCTCTCTCTCTTCTTCTGGGACTCCTATAATGCAAATGTTGATGTATTTAATGTTGTCCAAGAGGGTTCTTAGGCTGTCTTCATTTTTTTTTTTTTTGTCTTTTGTTGTTTATTATTCTCTTTTCTATATTCTGATCTGCAGCAATGATTTCCACCATTCTGTTTTCCAGGTCACTTGCCCATTCTTCTGCCTCAATTGTTCTGCTACTGATTCCTTCTGAAAGTGTATTGTTCACCTCTGTTTCTTTGTTCTTTAGTTCTTTGACGTCTTTGATAAACATTTCTTGCATCTTCTCCATTGTTTTTCTGAAATCTTCAGAATCATTATTCTGATCATCTTCACTATCATTATTCTGAATTTGTTTTCTGGAAGGTTGCCTGTCTCCACTTCATTTAATTGGTTTTCTGGGGTTTTATCTTGTCCCTTCACAGAGGACATAACCCTCTAATTTTTCATTCTTTTTTTTAAATATAAATTTATTTATTTTAATTGGAGGCTAGTTACTTTACAATATTGATTTACCTTCTGTGATGTGATTTTCATTCCAGCCACTGCAGGATTCTGGTTCTTCCTACTGCTTCTCTCTTGATCATTCTTGTTACTTGAGAAAGGTCAGGGATTATTATTTTCCTTTCCCCTTCCTTTTACATAAAAAACAGGTGCTTTTAAGTTAAAAGAACAGAAAAGGGAATGACTTACCAACAAAACTAGCATTAGGGGTTGGCTGCGCTCATCACTGCCGTCGTCATCATCACCAGCAACATTATCTCTTTACTGACCTCTCCTCCCTCAGTGCCAAGCATGATGCTAAGCACTTGACCAGTGTTATCTCATCTGTTACCTCATCATCTCAGTCCTGTGAAGTAGATACTGTTATGATCACCATTTGAGTAAGAGAAAAACCTGAGGCTTATGGATGTGAGCTATCTTTCAAGTTTGCCATCACTGCCCTGAGCAAGAAATGACAGAGCTGGGCTTGAAGCCCCACAGTTTATTTTCAGACTCATATTCCCAGTCACTGGGCTCTACTCACCTTCTGGCCCTCTGTGTTTTACTCAAAAAAACTGAAGCAGAGAAAATGAATAATTTGCCCAAGGTTACAGAACGAATAAATGGTGGCGGCCAGTAACAAGCAGTGCTGTCCTAAACATAGAGCTAACACCAAGAAGGAGTATAAACAGGGTGATAAAATGCTCACACTTTATCCAGGTTGGAGGTGCCTCCCAGCAAACGGCTGAGGAAAAAGAATAATGACAGGCAGAAAACAGGACAAATGAGTCCCTTTATAAAGGCCATCACAGACTGTTCTGGAGTCTGAGAGGACGGAGCAACAATCCATGTGCAGTAGCAAAAAGAAACAATTGTCAGGAGCATGCCATGAGTGACCTGGGAGCATTTGAAGGGAAAGGATGCAAGACTGCAGCTGTAGGCTATCTAAAACATGAAGATTCCGCACTAGAACCCCCAGAGCAAGTGATGAGATGCTTACCACTGTCTTGTCCAGGAATCCAGCCCCCATTCCCCGAAAGGACACAGATAATGTTTTCTTTAAACGTGAGTGTCACAGGAAAGTCCCCTACAGTCTTTTCTGGGACATGTCCCATCCCTTCCAGCTATATCGCCCACCTAGCAGAGGTCCAGAATTCTGTGTAGAGGACCCCAGTCCAGATCGCAAGTAACTGTCACAGAGTATGAAAATATTTTGCTTGCTAACAATACAGTGAGCTCACATCAATGGACAGCTTTAATCTTCACTCTCCACTTCTAAGGCTATATTTCTTCTGAGGGAGCAGGGCATCCTTATCCTGACAGAATGTCCCAAGTGGGAGGTGAAGACAGACTACAGCCCTCTAGCTGCCATTTATTGATATTTGAAACTGACCACCTGTTTTGAACAAGAAACCCAGTACTTATTTCTTCCTGAACCAATGATACAAAGGTTATAGAAAAAAAAAATCACTGTATTATTTAATAGACAAGAAAGGTTATTTCTCTTCTGATTGATGCCTGATAACCATTTAAAGATAGGTAGAAAAGATATACTTTTATACAAAATCTAATTCTGAAATAAAGATATCAAAAAATGAAATGGTAGGAAAATGGCAATAATACCACTGTATCTTTAGCTATATGTTTCCTAGTTAACTGGGATGAATGTGGAATAGACACAGGAGTCAATGAAAGAGATTTGGCTATCCCACCTGAGCTCTCTATTAGCTGTGTGACCCTGGACAAGTCACTTAACTTTTATAAACCAGTTCCCTCATCTATAAAATTGAAGGCTGAGTTTACAGTACTAGTCTATTACTTTCACAATGTGAACCATGTGTTTGGCATGTTATCTGAACTTCTCTCATGTTATAATCATTTTACTCATAATTATTAGTGTTTTATAGTATCATCTCTTATTTTGTCCAAAATAACTTAATTGCTTAATAGTTCATAGAAGGATCCACACACATTTAATCTATTGAACCACATAGCAGCCTGGTAGATAGGACAGGTAGGTATTATCCAATTTAGAAACAGGTAAGTGAGGTGAAAGGAGACTTCAGTGATTCCCTGAGCTCACAAGGCAAGTATGTTGTAGAAGGGAATATAAACCTGCTATTTCTGATCCTGCTCCCTAAATACAAGGGCATCAATGTGAGGAAATACAGGACTGTTATACCATCCTTTATGTATGGTAAGGATGAACACACATATTTGCTAAATTCATTCATTCACTCATTCATTCACTCATTCAATGTTTATCAAATATCTGCACTCTGAACTGTGCTAGGTGCTAAGATATGATGAAAAATACAGACCTGATTGTGCCTACAAGGAAGGAAAGAAGGGAGGAGATGCAAGCCATTAAGACAGATATTCTTCACTTTTCCATTTAGATAAAATACAAAGGGTTCAGTCCAGCCCAGGTCGTTCTTCATGGTTGTGCCCAGAAAGTTTTTGGTCCCAGCTTGAAAATAATATTTTAAATCATACTTTAAAGATTTCCTAAAGATGGCTAAGGGTTTTCCTAGCCCTGAAGCGTTCTAGATTCCTGGCAGTGGTAGGGGATGTGAAGGGGCGTCCCACCTACTGCCAAAGTCACATGAGGGACTGCAGTGAAGTCAAGAGAAGCTTCTTAGCTTCATTTTCTGTTACTTCTCTTCATCTAGGTGAGAGAAGTGTTTATTTAAAAATGCTTTCCCTGACCCTGACTTAGAAACAAGCCATAATTTACAACTCTCATAGAAGACTTCATTGTTTTGTGCCTTTTCTCTTTGGTATAAATTCATGGCACTTTCTCTGAAAATCATAAGCCCTGAGTTTATGCATCAATGTTTCCAATTACATTGTAGTTACATAAAGTTGAACAACAACTCTGAAGAAAAATTGCTTTGGCATGGTGATTCTGTTCAACAGCAAGAGAAGGGAAGAAAAATCATGTTTTTGAGCCCCTTCCTTGAGCAGGGTCTCTGCCCCCTCTCCTTTGTTCATTATTTTATTTTCAGCCTGGGCCATAGCAGCCTTCAGTAAACAAATGTTAGAAGAATATATGGATAAATGATGACAAGGCACCTACTATGACTTTGCTTATTTTATTTAAATTCCCAGATTACCAATTAAAATTTTAATTGCTTACATTTCATGAAATTATTTATAAAATTGATAATTGACTTCTCCTTTATGCAGAATGTGTTTTAAAAATTGCTCAGTTCTGAACTTCTAGATGGTCTGTGGATAAGAATTCCCCTGTCAATGCAGAAGACACAGGTTTGAACCCCAGTCTAGGACAATTCCACATGCCACGGAGCAGCTAAGCCCATGCACCACAATCACTGAATCTGGGTGCCCTGTGTTGTACAAGAGACACTCACACCCTAGAGAAAGCCCAAGCACAACAACAAAGGCCCAGTACAACCAAAAGTAAACAACAATTTTTAAATTTCTTTTTAAAATTGCTCAATTCTGATCACTTCAAAAAGTTCCTATTTTTCTGATAATAGACATTGATAAAAATTCATGCCTTCCAGATATATTCACTGTGGCATACTTGTAAATATTATGTGTATAATTAGTAGATAGAAAAATAGAAAAAAGTCTTAGGAGTCTTCTAATAATTTAGTGCTTGAGTAGCTATGTTACAGATAAATAATTCATGTTCTTAATACTTTCTACTGATGATATATAAACCTGGAGCAGTGATCATGGACATGAAAAACTGGCCAGGCCAGTTTTACAGGCCTTTGCAATGTCATATTTCCATTTTCTACTATATACTTTCAGAAAAAAAAAAAAAAAGTTATATTGATCACTACTGGGAATTACTCTTGTTAATGTAAATTTCATGATCAAATCCTTAAGTACTTTTCATGAATAAAGAATATATTGGTAACAATACCAAAAGACCTATGGCTTACAATTCATTTTGTTTCTTTTCTAGGTTTCTGAGAAAAAGCTACAAGATGGAAATTTTTAAAAAGATCATTGAGTTCTAGGATTCTTCTATCTCGACTCATTCTCTGAGTCAGTGTTTTTTAATATTTGAGGGTATCAGACACTCCTTTCAGAAACCCACTCTTCAGAAGATCCCCATCAGGTGGGTTGTTTCCATCTTTTGACTTTTTAAAATAATTTTTTAATTTTCTTTTTACTTTACAATATTGCAGCAAACAACACTCCTGTAAACATTCACGTGCAAGTTTTTGTGTGGATGTATACTCTCATTTGGGCTTCCCTGGTGGCTCAGAAAATAAGAACCTGCCTGCAATGTGGGGTACCTGGATTTGATCCCTGGGTCAGGAAAAGCCCCTGAAGAAGGAAATGGCTACCCACTTCTGTATTCTTGCCTGGTGAATTCCATGGGCAGAGGAGCCTGGCAGGCCGTAAGTCAGTGGGGTCACAAGGAGTCACACATGACTGAGAGACTAACGCTATAGCAGATGCTCTCATTTCTCTTAAGGAGTAGAATTGCTGAGTCATATCATGACTCATATAATCTGATGACTGCGTCATACGATGACTTGTATATATTTCCTCATATAATCATTTGAGGAAATGCTAGAGTATTTTCCAAAGTGGTTATATCATTTTATGTTCCCACAAGCAGTGTGTGAGGTTCTCACTTCTCTAGGAGGCATCCAGTCTTTGTTGTGGGTACCTTGATTAGCAATGTCATGAGACACAGTCCTCACGCTCTTTGTGTTGAAAACTAATAATCTTGAGTTCCCTCTGTTTCTCAGTCTGGTAGAACCTTAATATTGTTTTAAGGGCACTTTTTTTGCATTTGGTTTCCTTTTAGGTTTTGTGATGGCATTAAAATAAACAAACAAAAATCACACACACACACACACATTCTTAGATGTCAGTCAGCACTGATACTTGAGGCTTTATTGAGTGAACATCCCCAAATATTGTCTCTGTCCATCTCTAGTCATCAAATACTAATCGAGAACCCACAGGTATGGGATTTTTATTAATATAAAATTGACGATTTCCAAAGCATTTATTGGGCTTCCCTCATAGTTCAGTTGGTAAAGAATCTGCCTGCAATGCTGGAGACCCTGGTTTGATTCCTGGGTTGGGAAGATCCCCTGGAGAAGGGAAAGGCTATCCACTCCAGTATTCTTGGGCTTCTTTTGTGGCTCAGCTGGTAAAGAATCTGCCTGCAATGCTGGAGACCCTGGTTTGATTCCTGGGTAGGGGAGATACCCTGGAGAAGGGAAAGGCTATCCACTCCAGTATTCTGGCCTGAAGAATTCCATGGATATAGCCCATGGGTTGCAAAGAGTCAGACATGACTGAGCGACTTTCACTTGTCATTTGACAAAGCATTTATTTAGACCTTGTCTCATTCAGTCCTCTCTGGTTGTTTTTTATGAAAGGTTTTGACATTTGAAGAGCACATTTTAAGTGACATTTGAGGTGCACATGTGAAGATAACCTTTGGTGCTTTCTTTTGGAATTTTATACCCTATAATCCATCCATCTTCCTTTCCACCTGATATAAATCTTTCCCTTTTAAAAAATCTTTACTCTTCAGAGGAACCCTCCTTTCCCATGGACATTCCTACTTCCAAATTGTAGTACCTCCTTAGAAGCATTGAGCTCATAATTATCTCTTATATTGCAAGTCTTTTTGCACTCATGTCAAACTCCAAATTTGTCTGCTTTCTGTGCTCATGTTTTCAGGAATATACGGTCATGGGCTGATGCCACACCAACTGTGTTCCTGTCAATTGAAGTCCTAAGAAAATACCCCAGTGAAGAATGGAGCAACAGAAGACCATAGTCAGACTTGGTCTTTTCTCCAACAATAATTCCTATACCTCTGGGCAACTGGCACTCTTCTTCTTCCTTTCTTGTCTTTCTCCCCAACTAAAAATTTTCTTTTGTACCTACGCATTTAAGGTTGTATTTATACTGTCTTTCTCTTTTGCATACTTTATGTATGTTTGCATTTTTATACCATTTTGTCTATTTATTGAGTTTTTATTCTTTAGACCTTGAGCATACATGGGAGAACAAAATAGAAAATAACTTTTTCCTCATGGAGTTCATATTGTAAATTCCCTGGTAGAGTCCATGTGCATTAAATTCTATTACTGTCTGGAAGGCTGTATCTATATATGTTCTGGCTGGGACAAACATATACAAATAATTCGCAGATATCTCTCACCTCTAACCCTTCTTTTAAACCACTTCTTTGTGGGCTGATATATCTACAAACCACCTGGATGGGAAAGACCACATAACCAGCTTTCTCTCTTGTTTATGGGGGTTTCAATTCCTTTTCCTGCCATCAAGCAGATAAGTACTAGGGATGTAATATCAATTTATATTCATATTCTCTCTTCCAATTATATCTTAGTTGGTTTGTGTATTCATTCCATTTTTGTTTCAAAAAATAATTAGAATTTTGTATAGACTGAATAAAGTGTGTTTAAATCATTAACATTCATTAAGACACAGCAGTCAGGCACTAACAAAAAAAGAAGACCCAAAGCTTGGAAATTCACAGCTACTGATCAAAGAGGTCCATAACTAGACACAAGAGGCAGTGACCAAAACCACCCAAAAGCAGAAGAAATGGAAAAAGGCAAAGCAGTTGTCTGAGGAGGCCTTACAAATAACTGAGAAAAGAAGAGAAGCAAAAGGCAAAGGAGAAAGGGAAAGATACCCAACAGAATGCAGAGTTCCAGAGAATAGCGAGGAGAGATAAGAAAGCCTTCTTAAGTGAACAATGCAAAGAAATAGAGGAAAACAATAGAATGGAAAAGACTAGAGATCTCTTCAGGAAAACCAAAGATAACTAGGGAACATTGCATCCAAGGATGGGACAATAAAGGACAGAAATAGCAAGGCCCTAACAGAAGCAGAACAGATTAAGAAAAGAAGAACACAGAAGAACTGCACAAAAATGATCTTAATGACCTGGATAACCACAATGGTGTAGTCAATCACCTAGACCCAGATATCATGGAGTGTGAAGTCAAGTGAGCCTGAGGAAGCATTACAACAAATATAGCTAGTGGAGGTGATGGAATTCCAGCTGAACTATTTCAAATCAAGACTCTTGAGAGTCCCTTGGACTGCAAGGAGCTCCAACTAGTCCATTCTGAAGGAGATCAACCCTGGGATTTCTTTGGAAGGAATGATGCTAAAGCTGAAGCTCCAGTACTTTGGCCACCTCATGTGAAGAGTTGACTCATTGGAAAAGACTCTGAATCTGGGAGGGATTGGGGGCAGGAGGAGAAGGGAACGACCAAGGATGAGATGGCTGGATGGCATCACAGACTCGATGGACGTGAGTCTGAGTGAACCCAGGAGTTGGTGATGGACAGGGAGGCCTGGCGTGCTGCAATTCATGGGGTCGCAAAGAGTCGGACACGACTGCGCGACTGAACTGAACTGAAAAGATGATGTTGTTAAAGTGCTTCACTCAATATGCCAGCAAATTTGAAAAACTCAGTAGTGGCCACAGGCCTGGAAAAGGTCAGTTTTTATTCCAATCTCAAAGAAGGACAATGCCAAAAAACTGTTCAAACTACTATACAATTGTGCTCATTTCACATGCTGTCAAGGTAATGCTCAAAAACCTTTAAGCTAGTCTTCAACAGTACATGAGCAGAGAATTTTCAGATATAAAACTCAGTTGAGAAAAGGCAGAGGAACCAGATATCAAATTGCCAATGTTCGTTAGATCATAGCAAAAGACAGGGAATTCCAGAAAATCATCTACTTCTGCTTCATTGACTAGATAAAGCCTTTGTGGATCACACACACATACACACACAAACAAACACACACACACACACACACACATGTGGAAAATTCTTAAAGTGATGGGAATATCAGACCATGTTACCTGTTTCCTGAGAAACCTGTATGTAGGTCAAGAAGTAACAGAACAATGGACTGGTTTGAAACTGGGAAAGGAGTACGTCAAAGCTGTATATTGTCACCCTGCTTGTTTAACTTTTGTGCAGAGTACAACATGCAAAATGCTGGTCTAGATGAAGCATAGGCTGGAATCAAGATTGCCAGGAGAAATATCAACAATCTCAGATATGCAAATGACAGCACCCTTATGGCAGAAAGTGAAGAGGAACTAAAGATCCTCTTGAAGAGGGTGAAAAAGAAGAGTGGAAAAATTTGGTTTAAAATTCATCATTCAAAAAACTAAGATCTTGGCATTCAGTGCCATCACTTTATAGCAAATGGATGGGGAAAACTTGAAAACGGTGACAGATTTTACTTTCTTGGGCTCCAAAATCACTACAGATAGTGACTGCAGCCACAAAATTAAGACACTTGCTCCTTGGAAGGAAAGCTATGACAAACCAGTGTTAAAAAGCAGAGATATCACTTTGCCAACAAAGGTCCATATAATCAAAGCTATAGTTTTTTTGAGTAATCACGTAGAGATGTGAGAGTTGGACCATAAACAAGGTTGAGTGCCAGAGAATTGATGCTTTTGAATTGCAGTGCTGGAGAAGACTCTTAAGAGTCTCTTGAAGAGCAAGAAAATCAAACCAGTCAATCCTAAAAGAAATCAACCCTGAATATTCATTGGAAGGACTGATGCTGAAACTGAAGTTTCAATACTTTGGCCACCTGCTGTGAAGGGCCAGCTCTTGGAAAAGACGATGCTGGGAAAATTGAGGACAGGAGAAGAAAAGGAGTGACAGAGGATGAGATGGTTGGATGGCATCACCAACTCACGGGACATGAGTATGAGCAAACTCCAGTAGATCTGAAGGACAGGGGAGCCTGGTATGCTGCAGTCCATGGGACTGTAAAGAGTCAGACACAACTTAGCAACTGAATGACATGTTTTTACAAGACTGCCTTTTTACAGTTTACTGCCCTTTATTGCTGAATAATATTCCATTGTAAGGATGTGTCACAGTAGCTGGCTTATTTATCCATTCATCTTTTGAAGGATGTCTTACTTGCTTCTAGTTTTTGGTGTTTGTAACTAAACCTGCTAAAAGCATTTATATGCAAGTTTTCTCATGTATATAAAAATTTAAATCAGTTGTGCAAATACCTAAGAGTATGATTGTTACATGATGGGTGTGTGTGTGTGTGTGTGTGTGTGTTAGCTGCTCAGCTGTGTCCAACTTTTTGCAACTCCGTGGATTATAGCTGACCAGGTTTCTCTGTCCATGGTATTTTCCATGCAAGAACACTGGAGTGGGTGCTATTCCCTTCTTCAAGGGATTTTCCCAATTCAAGGATCAAACCTGGTCTCCCAAATTGCAAGCAGATTCTTTACCATCTGAGCCACCAGGGAAGTCCATTACATGATACAGTTAGACTATATTTGCTCTATAAAGAAACTTCCAAACTGTCTTCCAAAGCACTGTATAATTTGAATTCCAAACAGGAATGAGAGAGTGTTCCTGTTGCTCTGTAAGCTTTCAAGACATTGGTATTGTCAGGTTTTTGAGGATTTTAGCCACTTTAATGGGTATATACTGGTATTTTGTTGTTGCTTTAATTTCCATTTCCCATCAATGCAAAGAAATAGAGGAAAACAACAGAATGGGAAAGACTAGAGATTTCTTCAAGAAAATTAGAGATACCAAGGGAATATTTCATGCAAAGATGGGCTCGATAAAGGACAGAATTGCGATTGACCTAACAGAAGCAGAAGATATTAAGAAGACGTGACAAGAATACACAGAAAAACTGTACACAAAAGATCAAGATAATCACGATGGTGTGATCACTCATCTAGAGTCAGACATCCTGGAATGTGAAGTCAAGTGGGCCTTAGAAAGCATCACTATGAACAAAGCTAGTGGAGGTGATGGAATTCCAATTGAGCTATTCCAAATCCTGAGAGATGATGCTGTGAAAGTGCTGCCCTCAATATGCCAGCAAATTTGGAAAACTCAGCAGTGGCCACAGGACTGGAAAAGATCAGTTTTTATTCCAATCCCAAAGAAGACAATGCCAAAGAATGCTCAAACTACCACACAATTGCACTCATCTCACATGCTAGTAAAGTAATGCTCAAAATTCTCCAAGCCAGGCTTCAGCAATACATGAACCGTAAACTTCCAGATGTTCAAGCTGGTTTTAGAAAAGGCAGAGGAACCACAGATCAAATTGCAAACATCTGATAGATCATTGAAAAAGCAAGAGAGTTCCAGAAAAACATCTATTTCTGCTTTATTGACTATGCCAAAGCCTTTGACTGTGTGGATCACAGTAAACTGTGGAAAATTCTGAAAGAGATGGGAATACCAGACCACNGAAGACTCTTGAGAGTCCCTTGGACTGCAAGGAGATCAAACCAGTCAATCCTAAAGGAAATCAATCCTGAATAGTCATTAGAAGGACTGATGCTGAAGCTCCAACACTTCGGTCACCTGATACAAAGAGCCGACTCATTAAAGACCCTGACGCTGGGAAAGATTGAAGGCAGGAGAAGAGGACAACAGAGAAGAAGATGGCTGGATGGCATCACCAGCAAATGGACATGAGTTTGAGCAAGCTCCAGGAGATGGTTAAGGACAGGGAAGCCTGGCGTGCTGCAGTCCATGGGGTCACAGAGAGTGAGACACAACTGAGCGATTGAACAACAATTCCCATTTCATAGATGAAGACTGTTCAATGTCATTCAGTTGTTAAGCAGACAAAATTCAAACCAGTCTTCTAGAAAAGCACAATCCTCTCTCTCAAGCCATCAACTACATGAAATAAAATGACTTAAAAGTTTCTAGCGATCTTTCATATCATGTTTAAGGCTACCTTTAAGCTGTCCTTCTATGTTAGATGTTGTAGAACATTCAAAATTAAGATAAGACATTCACCAAGCTTCTTCTCTGTTAATAAGGGTTCTCTCTATCTGTACTTATAAATTCTCATTCATCAAACCCTAAGAATCAGGGATTAGTGAACTTTTTATTCTCAATTTTCGAGTCTACAGTAGATAGAACAACGACCCTCAAAGGATGCTGACACCCCTAGAATGTCCCTGCAACCTGTAAATGTTACATTACATGCCAAAAGGGACTTTTTGTAGATATGATTAAGTCAAGAATATTGAGATGGGAAAGATCATCTTGGATTATCCAAGTGAGCTAGAGAAATCACAAAGGTGTTCATAAGAGGAAGGCAAGAATATCAGAGTTAGAGAAGGTGATATGACAACAGAAGCAGAGGTCAGAGAGAGAGAAAGTTTTGAAGATGCAATGCTACTGACTTTGAAATAAAGTAAGGGACCAGGAGCCAAGAACACAGACGTCTTCTAGAAAGAGGGAAAAGCAAGAAAAGATTTCTTCTCCAGTGCTTCCAAAAGGAATATACGCTGCCAACAGCTTGATTTTAGAATTCTGACCTCCAGAACTGCAAGATAACAATGTTTTAAGCCACAAACTTTAAAGTAACTGGTTGTGGCAGCAACAGGAAACTAATACAGAGTTTCTACATAGCAACGTCTGAGAGTAAGAGCCAGCTTCAAGGTTATCTTTCTAAAGATTAATTTTTTTAACTTAACTGTAGTATCTACTCGTAAATCTTTTCTCTTTTTAAACATACTTTTAGGGACTTCCCAGGTGGCTCAGAAAGAATCTGCCTGCCAACACAGAAGACACGGGTTCAATCCCTGGTCCGAGAAGATCCCACATGATGTGGCACAGCTAAGCTTGTGCGCAACAACTATTGAGCCTGTGCACAACTATTGAGCCTGTGCACAACTATTGAGCCTGTGCTCTAGAGGCCAGGAGCCGCAACTACTGAAGTCAGAGTGCCCTAGAGCCTGTGCTTCACAAGAGAAGCCACGAGAACTGCAACTAGAGAGGAGCCCCCGCTCACCACAGGCAGAGAAAAGCCCGTGCAGCAACAAGACCCAGCACAGCCAAGAATGAGTAAATAAAATTAAATGTACTTTTAACATTGTTTCTGATATATAGTAACAAATCTAGGACAAAAGTATCCACAATCCTATTATTACTCTTTTCATTTGATCATATTCTAGTTCTTTTCCTTCACCATATTCCATTTTTACATACTGGTAGCAATAGCAAGAAATGGATATTATAGCCTACACTTTAATAATATTCCATGAGTTGTTTTTTTTTCATTTTGCTTCATTTTTTTCCCTGCGATCCTTCCACCCCTCTCCTTTCCAACCTCACATAAGCTTCCTTTGTTGCTCCTGCAACATTTCAAAAATACTCCTAGCTCAAGCTCTTTGTATGTTATTGCTGTTCATTTGGCCTGTAATACCCTTCATTCAACTATCCCCATGGCTTACTCCTTCATTTCCTTTAGGTGTCTGCCCAAAATGTCACCTAAAATGTTTGCACACATGTAATAAACAAGAACTGAGACTCATATTTATAATTCCTACAAACCTAAGAAAAACTAAACAATCCCATAGAAAAATGGGCAAAAGACATGAAAAGGTATTTTATAGGAGGATAAACAAATGGCTATAAAAGATTATAAACCTTATTAAGAATAAGGAAAATGCAAATGAATCTAAACCACAAGGAGGGATTTCCCTGGTGGTCCAGTGGTTAGGAAATCACCTTCCAATGCTTAAGATGTGGCTTGACGCTGGCTGGGGGAATGTTCCCCCAGCATCATGGATCCCACATGCCGTGGGGCAACTAAGCCTACGGACCACAACTATTTAGCCTATGCTCTAGAGCGTGGGAACCACAACTACTGAGGCTGTGAGCCACAACTAGAGAGAAGCGTCACAACTAACAGCTGGTGCCACCAAAAATAAATAAATAAATAAATATTTCTTAAAATAAAAGAACTACAATGAGATACCACTACACACTTATGAGATTTGCAAAAATTTAAGGGTCTGACAATACCAAGGGTTATTGTAGATACAGAATAACATACTGTTACAGAAGGCAATAATTTGGCATTCTCTACATATATTCTATAAACCAGAATTCTGAATCCAAGAAAACCAAGAAGTAATTGTATTACAAAGTCAAGTCAAGCCAACAGAAATTTAATGTATGGCTCAGGAAACTCAAAACAGGGGCTCTGTATCAACCTAGAGGTGTGGGATGGGGAGGGAGATGGGAGGGAGGTTCAAAAGAGAGGGGATAATATGATCTGATAGACAGAATGCCTGATGAACTATAGACAGAGGTTCATGACATTGTAGAGGAGACAGGGATCAATACCATCCCCATAGAAAAGAAATGCAAAAAAGCAAAATGGCTGTCTGAGTAGGGCTTACAAATAGCTGTGAAAAGGAGAGAAGCAAAAAGCAAAGGAGAAAAGGAAAGATAAAAGTATCTGAATGCAGAGTTCCAAAGAATAGCAAGGACAGATAAGAAAGTTTTCCCAGCAATCAATGCTAGGAAATAGAAGAAAAGAATAGAATGGGAAAGACTAGAGATCTCTTCAAGAAAATTAGAGATACCAAAGGAACATTTCCAGAGAAGGCAATGGCACCCCACTCCAATGGGGTGGAGGAGCCTGGAAAATCCCATGGGTGGAGGAGCCTGGAAGGCTGCAGTCCATGGGGTTGCTGAGGGTTGGACACAACTGAGCAACTTCAATTTTACTTTTCACTTTCACTTTTCACTTTCATGCATTGGAGAAGGAAATGGCAACCCACTCCAGTGTTACTGCCTGGAGAATCCCAGGGACAGGGGAGCCTGGTGAGCTGCCGTCTATGGGGTCGCACAGAGTCGGACACAGCTGAAGTGACTTAGCAGCAGCAGCAGCAAGGGAACATTTCACGCAAAGATGGCTTCAATAAAGGACAGAAATGGTATGGACCTAACAGAAGCAGAAGATATTAAGAAGCGGTGGCAAGAATACACAGAAGAACTGTACAAAAAAGATCTTCACGACCCAGATAATCACGATGGTAAGATCACTCACCTAGGGCCAGACATCCTGGAGTGTGAAATCAAGTGGGCCTTAGAAAGCATCACTACGAACAAAGCTAGCGGAGGGGATGGAATTCCTGTTGAGTTATTTCAAATCCTGAAAGATGATGCTGTGAAAGTGCTGCACTCAATATGCCAGCAAATTTGGAAAACTCAGCAGTGGCCACAGGACTGGAAAAGGTCAGTTTTCATTCCAATCCCAAAGAAAGGCAATGCCAAAGAATGCTCAAACTACTACACAATTGCACTCATCTCACAAGTTAGTAGAGTAATGCTCAAAATTCTCCAAGCCAGGCTTCAGCAATACGTGAACCATGAACTTCCAGACATTCAAGCTGGATTTAGAAAAGGCAGAGGAACCAGAGATCAAATGGCCAACATCCACTGGATCATCAAAAAAGCAAGAAAGTTCCAGAAAAACATCTATTTCTGCCTTATTGACAATGCCAAAACCTTTGATTGTGTGGATCACAATAAACTGTGGAAAACTCTGAAAGAGATGGGAATACCATACCACCTGACCTGCCTCTTGAGAAACCTATATGCAGGTTAGGAAGCAACAGTTAGAACTGGACATGGAACAACAGATTGGTTCCAAATAGGAAAAGGAGTACATCAAGGCTGTATATTGTCACCCTGCTTATTTAACTTATATGAGAAATGCTGGGCTGGAAGAAGCACAAGCTGGAATCAAGATTGCTGGGAGAAATATCAGTAACCTCAGATATGCAGATGATACCACCCTTATGGCAGAAAGTGAAGAGGAACTAAAAAGCCTCTTGATGAAAGTAAAAGAGGAGAGTGAAAAAGTTGGCTTAAAGCTCAGCTTTCAGAAAACTAAGATCATGGCACCCAGTCCCATCACTTCATGGGAAATAGATGGGGAAACAGTGGAAACAGTGTCAGTCTTTATTTTGGGGGGCTCCAAAATCACTGCAGATGGTGACTGCAGCCATGAAATTAAAAGACGCTTACTCCTTGGAAGGAAAGTTATGACCAACCTAGATAGCATATTCAAAAGCAGAGACATTACTTTGCCAACAAAGGTCCGTCTAGTGAAGGCTATGGTTTTTCCTGTGGTCATGTATGGATGTGAGAGTTGGACTGTGAAGAAAGCTGAGTGCCGAAGAATTGATGCTTTTGAACTGTGGTGTTGGAGAAGACTCTTGAGAATCCCTTGGACTGCAAGGAGATCCAACCAGTTCATCCTAAAGGAGATCAGTCCTGGATATTCATTGGAAGGACTGATGCTGAAACTGAAACTCCAATACTTCGACCAACTCATGCGAAGAGTTGACTCATAGGAAAAGACTCTGATGCTGGGAGGGATTGGGGGCAGGAGGAGAAAGGGATGACAGAGGATGAGATGGCTGGATGGTATCATCAATCTGATGGACATGAGTTTGGGTAAACTCTGGGAATTGGTGATGGACAGGGAGGCCTGTGTGCTGCGATTCATGGCATCGCAAAGAGTCAGACACGACTGAGTGACTGAACTGGACAGAACTGAACTGATGGGTGATTCATGTTGAGGTTTGACAGAAAACAGCAACATTCTGTAAAGCAATTATCCTTCAACAAAAATAAATAAATAAATAATTCAAGTCAATGGTTACCTCTGGTAGGGAGAAGAGAAGGGGTATATAAGTGGAAAGGGGTATGCTTTTGGCTTCTGGGAAGTTATCGTCAACATCTTTACCTAAGTGATGGTTACAAAGTTGCACACTATATGAAGCCAGTAACCTGTACATTTATGTTTTATATACTTACACATTTTATATAATTATTCAAAGATATACCTTTTCATGTCTTTTGCCCATTTTTATATGGGATTGTGTATTTGACTTCACAATACAAAGGCTAAATCACCGTATCGGTGAGGCCTTCTCTTAACTACCCAAAATAAAACAGTAATTCCTTCTCTGATTTCTATCTCCCTAGCTAGTAGCCATTTTGTTTTATTTCTCTTTCTCATTTTTTTGGCTACCCTGAGCTGTCTATGGGATTTTAGTTCCCTGACCAGGGACTGAACCCAGACCCTCTGCAGTGAGAGTGCAAAGTCCTAAACACTGGACCACCAGGAAATTTCTGAGCCAGTAGATTTTTTTCTCCTATAGCCAGTAGATTTTTTTCTTTTCTTATTTGTTTTCACCTAACATAACCTATGTATTTACTTAATTTACTGTCCTATTTCCTCCTGCATAAAGCAAGGACTTCATTTTGTTCATTGCTATACTCCCAGCCATTAGAAGAGTACCTAGAAAAAAATACACCTTTACACTGGGTTGCCATTCCATTCTCCAGGGGATCTTCCCAACCCAGGGATCGAATCTAGGTCTCCTGCATTGCAGGCAGATTCTTTAACATCTGACTCACTAGGGTAAAGCCCATTTTTCACACATGCTCCTAGCCATGAGAAAAGTACCTAGAATAAAATACACCTTTATACTTTTATCCATATGATCCAAGCCTAACCTTCATCTTTATTTATTTTAAATAAATAAATTTTTGGCTGTTCTGGGTCTTCATTGCTACACGGGTTTTCTTTAGTTGCAGCGAACTGAGGCTACTCTTTGTGGCAGTACATGAACTGCTCATGGAGATGGTTTATCTTGGGGAGCATGGGCTCCAGGGCACTTGGGCTTCTGTAGTTGCAGCACCCAGGTTTAACCGCTCCATGGCATGTGAGATCTTCCTATATCAGGGGTCAAACCCACGTCCCCCGAATTGGCAGGTGGATTCTTAACCACTGGACCACCAGGCAAGTCCCTGTCCTTCTTCTTTAAATTGGGTCTCTTAGTTTATGGTACCACCATCTCCCAAGCCAGAAAACTAAGTCTTTGATTTTTGAGAGTCTTTGATTTTTCTCAAGATAGAGACATCTCTAAGTCCCATTATTCTACTTCTTAAACAACTCTTCCTCTTCATCCTCTCTGCTACTATCTTCCCTTAGGCTTTTTTGGGGGAGGTGGGGGGCGGGGGGAGAGGAATTGTCATTTCCACTTATTTGTTTTTAAATAATTAGAAGATAAAACAGAAGTACAATCTCTGGTTATAAATCTAACAAGGGCATAGATGTAGAACTATATGGGTTGGTAGTTAAGATTAGCTATCTGCATGAGTCCACATGAACTGTTGTGCACAGGTCTCCCCACCTCCATGCTGTTTTTTTTCTCCCCTTTACCTTAGGCTTTCATAACATCTTTCATCTGTACTGAAATAGCCTCCTAGAGTGTTTACCTTCTTCAATCTTGCTTTCCTCCAATCTATTTTTCACTTTGCAGCCAATATATTCTTTTCCCTACTTGAAACCAATCAGTCAGTAGCTCCCCAACTGCCCATAGGAAAAAGATCCAACCTCTAAGTATAGCATTCAGGGCCTTTCATGAACTGGCCCTCACCTATATCTCCAGATGCATTTACCACCACTTCCCACCTCATACTTGTTTCAGCAAAACTGAATTAGTTACAGTTCCCCAACTATATCAAGTTGTGTCCATTCATCCAGGCTGTTACCTCTCTACTACCTGACCAGTAAATCACTCCCTCTTCTGTTTATACATTTTTATTACTATACTTAAAATATTCACTTAACCAATATTTACTGAGCACCTCTATGTACCAGAGACAGGGCTATGTATGGGAGACCCAGCAGTTAATTACGGACTCAGCCCTTATTCTGAGGAAATTTATAATCTAATGAGGACTAAAGACACTCAACAATTAATAGTAAGTGTGGTTAAAGATTAAAAAGTGGGTAATACAGTATATAATGGAAATGTATGTTAGCTGATAGCCATGAGAAATGGAGGAAATAATAAAGAGACATGCATTTGTTTACAGGTAGGTATTCCTTAATTACAGTCTGAGCTCCTTAAGGATAGGGATTATGCCATCTTTATATCACTAGCTAGGACAGCAAATAGTAATGTATAGTAATGTGCATTGTATCCTGCAAAGATCACTGACCTATTAACTCTCAGATAATCCCTTTGGCCAGGTAAATGCAGTGTTCTTATTGACCAGACCTGGGTCATATGCCCACCCTTAAAGCCAATGGATTAGATCAACTCTACATAAACCACACTGTCTGCAAATGGGGGAGAAACAGTTCCAAAACAAAAATCAGGAAGCTTGTTACCCAAATAAGAGGGAAGATTAGTTGGACAGGCAAAAACAGCAAGCAGTCCTCTCTGCACTGGACACTGTAATTACCTCAAAACATATCTTGTTCCTTCCCCACAATGGTAAAGAGTTTATATGGGACTGACCCCTTCCCCAGCTCCAGGAGTAGGCCCTGATTCCACACAGCAGTGGTTCTCATAGTGTGGTGTGCAGACCCATCAAAGCAGTAATATCTGGAAACTTGTTACAAATTTTTAAAACCCAAACCCAAACCTAGTGAATCAAAAACTCTGGGGGTAAGGCTTAGTTTTCTGTTTTTTTTTTGTTTGTTTGTTTGTTTTGTTTTGTCTTTTACAAGTCCTCCAGGTGGTTCTGATGCACTCTCAAGTTTACAAGACAGAGAAAGCTACAATTAGTAATTCAAGGAATCCCGATTTTAAGACAGTGATCGTTTGGGACACAGGACAGTCTAATTAGTGACAAACTCAGGATCATTCTATTACATTTGTGGGAAGCATCGTTCCTAACCCACACCCAACTCCAAGAACTGAGGAATCATGCAATCCCAGGAGCCAAAGCAGTCATCTTATACTACCAGAGAAGCCAGCCTGAGAAAAAAGCTTATATAGGGGAAAGCCAAAACAAATGCAGAAAAACTGGGCCAAAGTCTGACAGTCTTGATCAAACTCAGCCAGGGGCCCTCATTCCCTTTTTTAAACTGAAGTATAGTTGATTTACAATGTTGTGCTAATTTCTGCTGAGCAGCAAAGTGGCTCAGTTATACACATCTATACATTCTTCTTTTATATACTTTTCCATGGGGTTTATCCCAGGAGATTGGATATAGTTCCCTGTGCTATCCAGGAGGACCTTGTTTATTCCTCACTCCCTTTGAACTTTTCAATTACACAAACCCATAAATTCTCTTGGGGAAGGCAATGGCACCCCACTCCAGTACTCTTGCCTGGAAAATCCCATGGACGGAAGAGCCTAGTAGGCTGCAGTCCAGGGGGTCGCTAAGAGTTGGACACAACTGAGTGACTTTGCTTTCACTTTTCACTTTCATGCATTGGAGAAGGAAACGGCAACCCACTCCAGTGTTCTTGCCTGGAGAATCCCAGGGACGGGGGAGCCTGGTGGGCTGCCGTCTATGGGGTCACACAGAGTCAGACACGACTGAAGCAACTTAGCAGCAGAAGCAGCAGCAGCAGCATAAATTCTCTTTGTTTAAACCAATTGAGTTGGACTTTTGCTACTCAGTGTGAAAACTATTCTGATATTAGTTACAACAAGTTACATGTCTATTCCTACACATCTATCTCCATGGGGAGAATGTACTAGGAAATAGTGTTTATTCAACTGTCTAGCCTCTCTCTAAATTAGGCTTGGCAAATTTAGCAAATAAAAATACAAGACACCCAGTTAAATTTGAATTTCAGATAAACAATTAATAACTTTTTAGTATAAATATGTCCCAAATATTTCATGAGGACACACTGCATACATTTTATCTGGCAATGCTACCCTAAATGCCCACTGTTGATACCCAGGAATCAAAAGAGGCGCCCAGGTCAATTTCAGTCAGACAGCAGTGATAACGGCTCTTACACAGTTCAGGAACAAGAGTAAACTTCAAGTACTGAACTATGTCCTACTATAGGTCTGAATCACATGACTGTCTTAAACTTCTTCCTAAAAGTCAAACATGTCAAACTCTCTGGCAGGTAAGTGTGACAAAATCAAATATGTTCCTATATGAGTATTCATAGCTTCTTTTCTTTACTCCCTTGGTTCCTGGCCCTTATTATACAGATTACAGTAAGCAAACAGGCAAAGGAGAGAGCTGAAAGGGCCGGTACTCCTGGAAAAGAAACTAGTAAGTTTGAGAAAGGCAGGAAAGAAGAAAAACAATGACTGTTCAAGTTGCTACAGACTGTTCAAGTTGCTCTCCAGGGGTCACAAACTAGAAGTAGACAGGGATACAACTGGAAATCAAAACAATCTGAATCCAGAACCCCTAAACACTGAGCAACATTTCAGCAATGTCTATGCTCAGGCACTTAATCATTCCACTAATACGTAAACACATATTTTCATTATTCTAAAACACCAACAACTTTAGCACATAAAGTAAAATGATACATATGTGGCATGGTTTCCTTCTCTTTAACTTCTCCTCCCCTTCATAGCCCACCACAGAAACTTACCGTTTCAAGATAATTTCCTTTTCAAAGTTACTTTTGAAAGTAAATTATAGTACAGTCTAGATTTATTCAGTAATGTTTATCAAAGCAACTCATGAGTAAGCCTTCATCAAATAACCAAGACCACATATTATGCTGCTTTGCACTCATGTCAGAGATTAGAAACCATAACACTTCAAAGATAGAAAAATCCATCCAAAAATATATAGATTGACATCATTTTAAAAGCTAAATCTTTTAATTACTAAAGCATACCTAAAACTAAAAAATAGAAAATAAGTCAGTTTAGAAATGACAAGTTTTATAACTAGTCATAATATTCAGAATCCAACTGCTTTTCACAGTCTCCACAGCATCCACCCTTGTCCAAGCCACCACCACCCCTCAGCCTGTTTATTGCCGTGGCCTCCTAACAGTTTCTCCACTCCCATCAGCAGCCAGAATTGTCCTTTTAAGCCAGGAATCATAACACATCCTTCTTCAACATACTTGGATGGCTTCTCATCACAGTCAAGCTTTTCTTTATTAAAGCATATTTGATATACAATATTATATGTTACAGATGTACAGAAGAGTGAGTCACAACTTTTAAAGGTTGTGCTCCATTTATATTTCTCAGTCAAGTTTTAAAAGCTCAAGTTCTTACAATGTCCTATACAGTCTTCCCCACCATCCACATCATTACTTGTTCTTTAAATCTTACTATATAAGTTTCCCCTCATCCACTTCAGCCACACCAGCCTCCTAACTGATCCCTGACTACCTGACACGCATGCTCCTGCATGTCATCTGGTATTCCCTCTGCCAGGCATACTCCCTTACCCTCTTACCTCCCACATATCTACCTGACTAGCATCCTCACTTCCTTCATGTCAGGCCCTCCCTGTCCTAGTATCTAAAATAGCTTCCAGGGGAAATTCATGGTGGTCCAGTGGTTAGAACTCCACTCTTCTACTGCAAGAGAGCATGGATTTGATCCCTGGTTGGGGAACCAAGATCCCGCATGCTGCATGGGCTGAATGAATGAGTAAATAAATAAATAACATTGAAGACAGCAGTTCCCTCACCCAGCACTCATATTTTTGTGCTCTGCTTTTTCCTCATAACATTTATCACCATCACAATGTATTCCACTTATGATTTTTTATTCTTTGTTCTCTCCCCTCCCTTAAAAATGTATACTCCATGAATAAAGGGAGTTTTGCTGTTCTATTGAATGCTATACCTGCCTGGCAATTAAATATTTGCTGAAAAACATGAATTAAATTAATACACATGAACAAAAACATTTTTGGATGCTTAATATGGTCTGGGCATCATGTTAGCTGCTTTACAGTTGTTAAGTCACTGGATTCTAAAAACAATCTTATTGAAGTAGGGACAACCATCACTGCCATTTTTAGGCAAGGAAACCAAAACACAGAAAACATAAGTAAATTGCCCAATGATACATGCTAGGAAGTGGCAGAAGCCAACATGAACTCTGGCAATCTGATTCCAGAACCCTCTCTCTTAACAGCCCCACTATATTGCCTCTGAATTTCTAACTAGTTAATACAATCTAATTAAAAGATATGATCTATGAGTTACTTTAAGTGTCCTAATTTTTAAGGTCAGTCATTCAAATCATAAATCAAGTCTTAGGCTTAATTTATCAAACTTAATTTACTAAACTTTGAAATATGGAATTTATAATTTTATAAATGCTTTCTTACATTCACTTACCAGATGTACTAATTTACTTATTCCAACACCTACAAGCCTCAAATAAGGAAACTGTCAACCAGAGATGTTAGCTTCCTCATCTTCTAGAAAGCAACTGGTAAGACAGGAAATGGCCTGTCATATTTAACTCTCAATACTATGTAACCCTGTGAATTCCAATTTATAAAATGAAAATGGGCTTCATAATACATCACTGTACTAACTAGATTTTAGTTTTGAAAAAGAAAAAAATTAACTCACTAATTATCTTTATTTCCAAACACAGAGACAAGAACTTTGAAAAGAGCTATGGTTCTCCAAATTACTTTTTAGAGTGGCCACTGTTGTTTGCCAACCTAGAATTCATCCCCTCCTCTTCCTTCCTAACAGAATCCTTCCCCTGATAATGCCTCAGAGGAAGTCAACACCACTCCAGATTCCACAAACACGGTTATTTCGATAGTAATCACTACTGAACCACTCATGACTGGTTCAGGAATGGACATATGACCAAATTCTGGCCAAAAAGCTGTGAAAGAAGCCTGCTAGAGGCTTTTGGAGAAAGTTTCCTCTCTCTGAATAAATACAGTGGCACAGAAAGAGACCTCTTTCTTCTTTCAGAAGTTGTGTGTATGGAGACAGGAGCCAGTTCCAGGGAGAGCAGCAGAACTGGGCAAGGCAAAGAATATGGGTTTTTAGTGACATTGTTGAATTTCTGTAATCAACCAACGCTGAAGCTTATTACATGAGAAGATAAAATTTCTTATTTTTTAAGCCATGTTGAATGAGGTTCTGCTGCTTACAGATGAAAATATACTAACTATATACTTTTTTATGAAACATATCCTAGGACGACCAGGATGAATCTCAGGAAAAGAAGTCTGTAGTTCATTTTACAAATCCTTGTTAGAAGTTCAATATGAATTATACCATACTGAGTGACTCTACTGTACAGTTAGAAAGCTAAGAAGGATACATGTGAAAGAATGAACTCTAAAGCAGTATTCCTCTAACACAATCATTTTGATACGGCCTTCTCCAAAATAATTTATATACAAATTTAAATTTTGACTCATGATTTATATTTTCCTAAGTTTAAAAAAAAAAAAAAAGAAAGAAACTAGGGAATTCCCAGGTCCAGTGGTTAGGATTCAGCACTTTCACTTCTGTGGCCTGGGTTCAATCCCTGATCAGGGAACTGAGTAATACCTGCAAGCTGCCTGGTACAGCCAAAAAGAAAGAAACTACAACAATAAGTACCTAAGATCACATAGCCTGGATTTGTTGCCCTATACCCTTACACACAGGTAGACAGCTAAACTGGTCCACAAACAGAACATCGGAGAGGAAATCCAAGGCAGGATAATGGTGGATGGTATGACATCATAGTGTTGACTTCGGCTTTGTGTTGGCTCATAGTCACAGGGCACAAGGCAGTTTTTACACTGACATGGGACATGCAAAATGGTATGCAGGCTAGATCTAGTCTACTGCTCCTTTTATTAAAAAAAATAAGATAACCCTCTCACTTCATATGAACTTAAGAATAATGCACAAGGAGCCAAAAAATATACCATGGGTGAACAATTTGAAAATTGATCTTATAAGGCTCTATGGTTGACCTTACCTTGTTATCCCAAGTCAAGTTCTACACAATCTAAATTTAATTGGTATAGTAACACACTAAACAACTACATTTAACCCAAACTTTCAGAAACTTACTGTTCATTTTTACTACTTCAAAATTTCAAATATGACTTTTATGTAAAACCATAAAATTTTGCTGATAACACTATGTATTGCATTTTTTCATTATTCCTTTTGTTAAAATGGGGGCTTCCCTGGTGGCTCAGAGGTTAAAGCATCTGCCTCCAATGCAGGAGACCCGGGTTCGATCCCTGGGTTGGGAAGATCCTCTGGAGAAGGAAATGGCAATCCACTCCAGTATTCTTGCCTGGAGAATCCCATGGACTGAGAAGCCTAGTAGGTTACAGTCCATGGGGTCGCAAAGAGTCGGACACGACTGAGCGACTTCACCTCACCTCACCTCACAATAAATTATAAGTTTAAAGATCACATGTTGTAATAAATAATACCAACATTTTGAAATGAGTCACAAAATAAAGCTGGTTGGGACCACAGGCCTAAGATTTAACAAAATATTTAGACACTGGGTGTTTAAGCTTATCTTGTTGGGGAAATAAATTACATTTGCGAAATAATTAATGCCATAATAGAACGTGATTTTGTGTCAAAATAACAGACCACAGCCCTAGATAATTAAAGGGGTTCAATGCTGGAATTTTTAGAGGAAGAAAAGGAGGAAGAAGGACTTACAAAGGATCCTGATTTAAAGATGGAGTAGTGGCTGATTCATGTCAACGTACAGCAAAACGAATACAGTATTGTAAAGCAAAACAAACTAAAAAATAAAAATTAATTAAAAAATAAAGATGGGGTAGGATAGGCATAATCTAACATAAGAAGCAGCATAAGCAAAAGGCTGGAGATGCAAGTAAGCAAGGTATAGTGAAGTGATAAGCAAGGAATTGGGCAAGAAAAAAAATGGGAATAGAGGATTAGTAATTAAGATGGAAATGTAAATTGGTACCATATTACTAAAGATTACATATGTCAAGTTTAAGAGTATGGCTTCTGCTTAAAATAAATGGAGAGTTGCTAATAATTTCTAAATAGAGCTGTAAAACAATGAAAATAACATTTCAGTAGGATTAATCTGGCTGATGAATTCAGGATGAATTTATAGGGGAGAGGAAAAATAGATTAGAAACAAAGAACCAGTTAGGAGGTACCAGTTAAGAACCTGGGCGTTGGTTAGGCAGACAGACTTGCTCTGCTACTTGTTGACTATGAGGAACTGAATAAGTTAGTAAACACATTTGTCTCAGTTTCCCATCTGTAAAGTGGGATAATAATCATGCCTATTTCATAAGGTTGTTGTGTGGCTAAAAGAAATAATACATATGAAAGCATTTAACATAGTGCCAGGTCTACAATAACTAATCAACAAATGCTGGCAACTATTACCTTACTACAAATCATTTCAAACATGAGGTGATGAGGAACAAAGGCAATAGAAACTAAAAGAAAGGATGATTTGAGTGATACTTCCATAGACTCATGAGAGTCTAGAAAAGACCCTAGGGAATTCTTCCAAAAACAAAACGGCTCCAGTTTCAATGTCAAGGATGAAGAAAAGCATGCAGCAAGATATCTCAAAAGGTTTTGACTGCAAGAATATGCAAAGAGATAGAGTTAACTAATATTAGCAACATGCCAGGATATAAGCATGAATTGAGTACATTACATGTGCCAAAGGGCTTCCAGGTGGCTCAGTGGTAAAGCATCTACCTGCCAATGCAGGAGCTGCAGGAGATGTGGGTTCAATCCCTGGGTCAGAAAGATTCCCTGGAGGAGGAAATGGCAACCCACTCCAGTATTCTTGCCTAAAACTCATGGACAAAGGAGCCTAGCTGGCCATAGTCCATGGGGTCACAAAGTGTCGGACACAACTGAGCAGGCACACATGCAGCACACAACATGTGCCAAACACCGTACAGGATATTGATATAGGACTTCTCATCTCCACAACAACCGCGAACAGTATGTATTCAATTCTACAGAAGAGAAATGGATGCTCACACCAAAGTAAGAAGCAAAGCTATGGATCTAGCAAAGCTAGATCCATACCATCTGTTTCCAAAGCCTGTGTCCTTTCTACTACATTCAGGCTGCACCCTCCTTTAATATCAGTAAAAATTATATCACATAGACATATCTGTCATTATTTTTCTATATACTTTGTTAAATATGGTGACCATAAAGATGTCCACTATTTTCTACATTCTAAGAAAAATATAAAGCATGAAAAAAAACAATGAGAATAAACCTTAAAAGTATTATCAAGTGAAGACTTACCATACTTCTAATGAAACATACTTGGAGACACTATAAACTATAATATATTAAAATGAAAGCAATGACTAATCTTTTTCAATAAAAAGATGCAGAAAAAGTTGGCATGGCTTTTTTACATCATTTGATTATATAAACATTCCTTCCATACTACAATATCATTAAAAAGTGATACCTAGCTCATAAAAGAATATCTTATGATACACACAGGAGAAGCATTTTACATAAGATGAATCCATCAAATGTTCAGAGTTATAAAGAAAAATTCAACCACAGAAGCAGGATGCCCAATTTGCTAACGGTAAGGACCACACGGTGGCAGGTGACCTATTTCTCCAGTGTGTTTTTCAGCAGACATTTTCTTCACCCACAGGCCCAATATGTTAGTTCTCCACCAGAATGTTACTTAATCTAGAATTTTACCAGGATGAAAATACCAAGTATGCCAAAAAAAGTAAGTTTCCTGAAACAACCTTTTCATCTGGCTCCAAAAATACTTTACTAGGTTGGCCATCAAACTATGTAGTCAAGTAACTACTAAACCAGTATTTCTCAGAGTGTAATCCAGAGACCATTGAGGGTCCCCAAGACCTTTCAGAGGGCCCAAGAGGGTCCAATTTTCACACTATTTTCAGAGTGTTACTAGGACATTATTTGCCTTCTCTACTCTCATTCTTTCACAACCATGTAGTGGAGTTTTCCAGAGGCTATGACCTGTGATATCTCAATAGACTGAATGCAGGAGCAGAGATGGGAATTTATATGCCTTCTATTAAGCAATACATTAAAGATTAAAAGCCCTGACATTAAAAGTTATTTGCAAAAACATAAAATGATGCCACTCTTCTCACTTTGTTTGTTTGTTTTTGGGGAAATACAGCTTTTTTCTCATTTTAAACTTATGTTAACATATAATGCTTTATTATTTCTAAATGAAGTAAATACGTTTTAACTTCTCAGTTTTATTCTAATATACAGCAAATTTCAATAGAAACAACCCACTTAAACAGAAAGTCTTTGGGATCCTCAATAATTTTAAGAGTATAAAAGGGGTTGTTGTTGTTTAATCACTAAGTCGTGTCCAACTCTTTGAGACCCCATGGACCGTAGCCCTCCAGGCTCCTCTGTCCATGAGATTTCCCAGGCCAAGAACACTGGAGTGGGTTGCCATTTCCGTCTTCAGGGGATGGTCCTGACCCAGGGATCAAACCTGATTTTGTGCATTAGCAGGTGGATTCTTTACCACCAAGTCACCCAGGAAGCCCATAAAAGGGGTACTGGGATTTTAAAAAATGAGAATCACTTTTCCAGACCTTCCTATATTTATGTTTTGCCAAGCAATTAAATTTTTAAAATTTTCTAATTATCACTGAAGAGATTGCTGCTGCCCTAGAGATTCAGAAATTTGTTCTTAATAAGAAAAAATAAGAACAAAAAGTCTACAATCTTAAAAAGAACTGTATGTTAGTCTAAAAAAGAAATGATTTATTACATCTTCTCAAAATAAACACAATGTCAAAACTGAAGTGCCATCTAACAGACCACTACCTATAAGCTTTGGGGAAGAATTTATGATCAGCTGCATACTAGTAATCTTCCAATAGCTCTTATGCCAAAAATAGGGCTCTCTGGGGCTTCCCTGGTGGTCCACTGGTTAAGAATATGCCTTGCAATGGGTCAACCAGTTCAATTCCTGGTCTGGGAGGATCCCACATGCTGCTAGGCAACTAAGCCCAAGCCCCCAAGTGCCGTGATACCAAAACTACTGAAGCCCCACACGCCTAGAAGAGCAACAAGAGAAGCCACTGCAACGAGAAGCCAGAGCTCCACAACAAAGAGTAGCCTCCACTTGCTGCAACTAGAGAAAGCCTGCACACAGCAACGAAGAGCCATCACAGCCCAAAAATAAATAAATAAATCTAAAAAAAAAAAAAAAAAAAACCAGGGCTCTTGGAAAGGACAGCAACTGTTCTGGTACGGAATAATCCTGATTTCCAAATCACAAGAGGACTAGCCAAGATGCTTATAAGCAATTCTCTGTACCATAATCTTAACATTTCTGAAATTAAAATGTTTTATACTCCATCTAAACAGTTTGGTATTTCCCATTATTTCTGGGAAACATATAAAGATTAAGACATCAAAGTTTCATTTGGATCCAACCCTTACATTGTCAGTAAATAGATGTAGCAATCCAGCCAGTTATTAGAATCTTCAGGATACATGGTAATGGTATTTTTGAAAATACAGGCTGGAAAGACCTTTGAAAACTAGTTTTTGAGGCTGCTGACAGCAATAATAGACAAAAATTTCACATTTACACTTCAGACTAAAATTTAAATGAAAGTCATATTTTAAAAACTATAATATTAATATTACAGTTAAGGACCCTAAGCCAATAACTGTGTAATTTGAAAGTTACTTAAACAGAGGCTACTACAATAGCCAAGAAATGAAGTGACTGAAGACCTTAAGTGAAAAAGCAGGTAAAGGCTAGAAAGAAACAACACTCCTTAGGCATTTGTTAATTCAACACATTTATTAAACTGTCTACTATTTACAAGACCTTGACAAGCTAAGAAGCTCATAAACTGGTGGGAAAATAATTCCAAAGGGGGAAGCATACATAAATAAATGCAGAAGCTACTCTAGGCAGAATGGAAAAAGTTCTATCTGAGAAGTGCTAGAAGGGGGGGGGGAAGCAAGGAAGGATGTCTCCAAACAGCAGGGATCAGAGAATACACATTCTGGCAAAGAAGTCACCTAACCGGGACCCTTAACATGTATGAGATTCCAACCCAAAGTAAAAGGCACCCAGGGAGAGGGAAAAGCACAGTCAAGGAACAGCAAGTATAAAACAGCTTCCACAGAACTTGTGATGGACTCCAGGAGGAGAAAAGACTGGAAAATTAGGTTGGAAGCAAAAATAAAGGGACTTATAGGATAAGCAAGATGCGGCTTTTTTTCAGTAGGCAAAGGAAAAGCGCTGGAAGGTTTTTAAGTCATTGGAAGGTTTACCATTGGAAGATAAATCATTACATGATACTTTAAGAACACTGTGGATTGGACAGAGTAGAAACGGGGAGAACAGTTAGTGCACCATCACACCAGTCCAGGAGCTTGATCTAGGATCCTATGATAGGAACTAGGAACTAGAAAAAGGATGGATACAAGACATGCTGCAACCTCTTCACTAAAAATTTACTTAGTTTTAAACATCTCAAAACTTAATTTATCACACAAAACAAGGTTGTTCAATTATTTACATTAAAAACTATTCATTTCATAGGCAATATTTTAGCATATTCAAGTATGTTTCCTTTTCAAAAAGCTGTTAGAAATAACTAATTGTATTCTATTAATACATTAAGCCTACAAATGACTAATGAACAGTATACACATACTTCTAATATTCTGTCTAGAATTTCAGTATGCAAAATTTCATTTAAGAATAAACATTCTAAACTCAAAAGTTTATTTCCATGGAATACACAAAGTTTGGATCAGAATTTTCTAAACAACCTTTTAAGACCCGCAGCACTGTATAATGAAAACAGCTGACTTTTCTTAAAATCATTTTTGGACAAGTCAACTCAGCTCAGTCTATATTTCTACTAGGCCCATGTTTTTCAAATATTATTGCTTTCTTCATTTTCTACCCTCCTCCCCACTCACCTCTCCGCCCAACAAATTCCCTTTGTATGTCTGCAAGGCCAGATATTAAATGAACATAATATCATTCTAAGGCAGTCTGAATGTATGATTCTCACAGTAACAGATATCTAGAATTATTAACCTTACTTTTTAGAGGAGAGGAACCAATGATGTACTAAATTTCCATTTATGTGAATGACAAATGCATCTAGTAGAAATGATGCTTTACCACTAAGGGGAAACAAAGAGGGAAAAACACACAATAGATGGGTGGCAAATCTTAACAAACTTTGCAAAATACAAAAAAAAAGCTGTATCTGGATTGCAGTCACAATTATAAAAGCAAATAAAGAAGGCTCCAAAATGAAGGGAAAGAAAAAAATTCTAAGTGATCATTGAGAGTGAAAAAGGTTGATTCAATATTAGTACTGGCTCTTAATATAACATCATTTAACACTCTATCACTCGATGACTAATTGAAAAAAAAAACACAAAGAGGAGAATTCACTGTTCACAAGGACACAGGAAATAATTTCTACATACATCCTGTAAGACAGTTATACTTCATTACACTTTCATGGGCTCAGATCTTTTCAAAGGTTTCCAAAAACATACAGTCTTATGAAACTGAGATTCCCCAACGACACAATTTATTCTGTAGGCTTGGCTATAACACATTTTTAAAAGACATAACGAATTCATCCTCAACAAAAATAGTCACAAAGGCCCTCTACTTATTCAAAATCATTACATAAAGCACTGTCTATAATTGCAAACAGGATTTGAAAATCTGACAGCTGATAATCAGGACATAGACTTAAAAGAAAAAAAATTACCCAACTTTTCCATTTTCCTTCCTTTTCTTTTCCTACCATACACACAAAATGTCTGTAAGGATCTCAGACAAAGCTCTAAAGTAAAAATAGAGTCTATGTATACTTTACATTATGGGGACTCAAACCTATCACATATATGTACACATCACATATTCACACAAAAAAGATTCTTCCTCTTTTTACGCTAAGAATCGAAGTTACATTAAACACTATCCCATAAATTAAGTTAAATCACCATAAATTAAAGAGTAATAAAACAGTGCAAGCAGATCTCTCTGAGCGACTATATTCTGAAAAGAAAAACCTCAGACTAAGGCCATGACTGAATAAAAAAGCCCAGCCCCTGAAAATCACTAACCGGCATTCGGTTTCCAAGAGAGAAAAGGGGGTCTTTAAAACGAATAATCACATAGCCAAGCCCAGTTTCAGAAGTTAACGAAGGTAAAACACAGCGAGCCAAACGTACGAAATGACAAGCTTTAAAGAATTCCCCTAAAGGGAAAGACTGACTTTAAGACTGGGATATAAAGCATCCTTTGCAGGTAGAATCTTTAACTGAAACGAGGAGGGGGGAAGGGGGGTGGAGGGTACGACGAAAACCTGAACGAGGCAAAGGCAAAGTAAAAGAAACGGGTCCTTCCTCCCACCCCCACCACCCCAGCCCCCACCCCTACTCTC
>SJXQ01005265.1:66784-137231 GCA_006408695.1 Aepyceros melampus
CTTTAAACGCGTAAACCAGAAGCAGTTTTTACTGCAGCTCTAACTGCAAGTCTGCCCCTCATCCCGAGCCTAGAGCACCCAAGAATACTTCTGCCCGGAAAACATCACCAAGGTCTTGTTAAACACATATCAGACCCATCACAAGATTCTTTTTTTCTCCCAAGTACCTGGAGGATCCATTTCAATATAAAATATCAGTTCTGTCGAATAGGGCATCATCACCTCCCTCCAGTCTGCGTCATCGCGGTCCATATTCCACACCGTATTGTACATCGCGCTGTCAGGGGCAGGTCGTCAGAAAATATATAGAAAGCATATATATTCTTTATCTGCTATTTCAAAAATCTAAAAATATATATCTGTAAAAGTCCCACTGGAAAATGTACTTCGGGGTTTCCAACGGCCGGTACAAGTCCAGCCAACTAATAGGACGAGGACGGGGTCCTTCTCCCCTCTCGTCCGGCATCAAACAAAATGCCTCCGGAATGTTCAATCTATGGGCTTTTCTCCTCGAAGGGATACAGACAGGCTTGGGGGTGGATGGGGGGCGAGGGCAGAGGTGTTAAAAAGCGGTTTTCCAAAAATTCCTTCTACACAGTCGTTCTGCAAAGAGAAAAGCTCCTATAGCCTTCAAATCTTTCAGCGGAAGGCACTTTCGTGTCCTTCGAGAGGGAGAATGGAGAGGGGGGAAAAAACGCGTTGCAAGAAAGGTGGGGAAGTGACAAAGGAAAGAATAAAAAGGGGGTTGGGTATTGCGTTCAAGTTTCGGGGTCCCACTGGTCTGGGAGGAGAGATCCCCTCAGGGGTCGGGACCCGGGCTTCGTTCCGTTCGGACTCGGAACCGAAGCTGCCGCAGGCTTGGGATGGAGTCCTGTTCCAGAGTCCAGTTATCTCTGCTTGGCCGGACGCTCCCGCCGGGCTGTAAGCGAGCCCGCCAGCGCCTGATCCCCTCACGCTCTGCCCTGACTCCAGCCACTAGAGTTTCATTTTAACGGCGCGGAGGGGGACACCCTCCCCCGCCCCACGCTCCCCCGCTGAGGCGCCACCCAACCAGGCCGAGCAGGGGGGACGGCCAGCATCGCCAGTGCTCCTCCCACTCTATCCCGCCTCAAAGTGTTGGGGTTTCTGTCAGGTGCCTGAGACAGTGTGAGTAAAACTGTCCTCTGCCTCAGCTATCAATTCTCCTCATCGCTCCCTAGGCCTCGGCTCCTTAACCCACCAACCTCTCTTCCCCCCCAAGCCTCAATCAAAATGGTAGGGCCCGGGCGCTGGCTGCTCGCCAGGAGTCAGTGCCTGGAGCACGCGAGCCGGGCCGGGAGGGAGAGGCGAGCAGGGAGGAGAGGAGGGGGAGAAGAGAGAGTGAAGTCGCTGCTGATTGGCTCAGCCGGGTTGCCGGAGCCCGGAGCCTGCGTCTTTTGTCTGCCTTGCTCCTGCGAAGGAGCGGGAGACGACTGCGCGCCCCAAGCGGGCCAATCAGGAGCCACCCGGCGCCGGCCGGTGTGGCGGCGATTGGTCGGAGCCTAGTTACTAAGCGGGACAAAGGCAGAAGGGGGAAAGAAAAGAAGAGGAGGAAAAAAAAAAAAAAGAAAGAAAGCGCAAACGGCGGTTACTGACAGGCTGGGCGAGCGCTCGGGGGCTCAAGCTGCCCGGAGACAGGCGGGGCTCCCGCTGAGGCTCGGTCCGCTCGGACGAGTAGAAGAGGGGGAGGACGGGCTGGCGCGAGACACCTCTGCCCGGAGCCTGGCCGCGGGGGAGGGGAGCGGACCGAGAGGGGAGCGTGCTGTCTCTTGGCGGGACGCTTGGTCTTCTGGCCCTTAGGATGTCCCCGGGCAGAGTTCCCCCACGGACCTCTTCCCCTCGCTGGGACCGCCCGCCCCACCTCACCCACCCCCCATGATAAGTTGTCACATAAAGCAAAGGTCCCTAAAGCCAACTGCTGGACCGTTATTGCTCAGTGAGAGGACATGCCCGTGGGCCGGTGCAGCAGTCCCGGCCGCTAACCTGAGCCCGGCCTCGATTTCTTCCCGTGAGCTGTGCGGCACTTTTAAGGAGGCATTTCGCAGTTCCTCTGCGCTTTCCACATCAGGACTTTTGAACCCAGGGGGAACTCGCCACACCTGAAATAAATAGTGAAGCGCCACAGCAGGCCCCTCAACTCAAGTGCTCTAGCCAGGAAAAAAAAAAAAAAAACAAAACGAAAAGCCTTGCAGTTACAGCGCGTGAGTTTCGAAATAAATCACAGGTGGAATCTCTCGCCAAAAGAGCTCTATTCTGTTCCCCTCGACAGACCCTCTTCCACGTATACCCAGTCCCTCCCCCCATTAAAGTATGAAATGCTGAATACTTTAACGCATTTCAGAAACTGCTAATTAACTTGCTGGGGGTCGGGGGTACAGTAGCATCTCTTGAAGGCTGTGCCTGGAATTGCCGGTCTTCATACTCCGCAATACAGTCAGGAGGCCAAAAACTGCTCCATTTCCTCTTTACACAGGAATAACAAAGCCCATTGTGTTTGGGTTGACAACCTGATTTAAGCCCTAGCAAAATACTGTTGAGTGGCTCTGCTATATTGACATGCCTGTGGGAAAGTTGCCACGTTTCACCCTCAACCTCCTCAAGTGGTTCTGCCTTCCTTAAAAGTGCTCTGACTGTGAGTTGAGAGTTCCTGGGAGCAGTCAAAATGTGTATGGACTGCATATAAAGTCATGGGTTGAAAAGAGCCAGGAAGAATGAATGGACCGGACTGTGCTGAAAATACATATCAGGATTCTTAATAGACTTACTTTCTTACATTTCTGAAATTCAAATGTGATTCAGGAGGCAAATCTACCTGGGAGAGGGCACATTAATTTGAATGTCCTGGACCATTCATCAGATAGAAAATGCTGGAAGATCAACTCCCAATTTGTGGCTGGCTTCCCAGCAGACTCTTTACTTCTTGGTATCTGGGATCCAGAAGTACCCACATCTGATAACTCAAAAAGCAGAGCAATCAGGGCAAGTTGCTTTATTTTTGTTCACGGGTGTCCCTGTGCATTCCCAAACAAAATGAAGGTGAAGAGAGGAGTGTGGAAAAGATAATGTCTTGGAGATTTCCATAATAACTTAACTTTTGTGTGGACCACTTCTCATGGTTTGGTGGTGGGGGTTCAATTTTCAATACACAGAACAATCACCCAAGCCCTCCCCACAACTAAGGCTTTGGGAGATGTAGTAAAGAAGCAGGAAGGTGTATAATGTGTGCTCCAAACTGACACACACAGTAAAGCTGTGTGATTCAACCTTGCCACCTAAGATCATATGACCCAGCTGCCCAACAAATAAACCTTTGAATACGAGGCCTCTGAAGAATAACAGTGATGCAAGAGGTAAGGATGAATCAAGGGGAAACACACTTCTTTCAGATGGACTTGAACCAGTGCCGTGACATGGTGGGAAGTGCCTGTCATATGATGCTGGCTTTACTTTCCTTCAGTTGAGAAATAGAAGTGAGGTTCTGACTACTTGTCACCAAACTGCCTCAGGCTTTTTGGCAAATGTTAGCTCTGGTGCCCTGGACCATTTCCATCCTGGAGAATTATATTTGGCCTGGGTGTGGATTAAATTCAGCTCTAAGAGCTCAAACTCCTGGGTCACCACCGGCTACTTTGAGAACTGATTTTTTTCCCATTTGCCGCCCTCCTTTCTCTTTTAAATTTAAAGTAGTGTTAGGTAAATCACAAAATCTGCCTTGGAGATTACCTTCAGATTTATGCAAGCTACTTAGTTTATTGTGAAACACTCTGAAAATGAAAAAAAAAAAAAGCCACTTAAGTATTTAGAATTAATAGTACCTTTCTGTGATTCCAAATGGACCAGGTGTCCTTCACATTTCACCCTGGTCTGGTCTTGCTGTGAAACAGTTCTAATATGCTCGTTTCCCCTCTGTATTTCAGAGATGGATGAAATATGTCTTCTATGCACTGAATATAGGCTATGATCTCAGAGCTCTCTGTGCCAGCAGAATCAGCCTGGAACTAAGCCAAAAGTTCTTCGTGATTAAAGGTGCCATCTGAGCACACAATATTTTTTTTAAGTCTTGCAAAATGAAACATACTTTTATTATTTTTTTAAGGTCACTGGCTTTAACATAAAACTGGCTTTAGCCTTTGGGGAAGGATCACTGGACTCAGTTCCCCTCTTTTTCTTCCTTTCTTATTATCTTCCCTTGACCACATGTCTTCTGATAAGGCCAAGTCCATGCAGCTAAATAAACTCAATAAATGGAATTCCAAGAAAATTCTATAAATTATCAGTTGCAGATTTCAGGACCTCCCCAAATGCATGACTTATAAGTTAGGGATATATCAAGTTTTTGTGGAAAAGTTTGCCTTTAAAATGTAAAAAAAAAAAAAAAAAGCAGTGTTAGTGGATCTTCTAGAAGGACATCTTCACTAGGGATTGATCATAATCTCTTGAGATGACAGTGCCTAACATCTTGTCTTTCCTTTTTTTTTTTTCCAGAGTGATACTCCTTTTATTTGGCATTTGTAATTTTTTCTCTCTCCTCTACATCTGTCTTGAAACTTGGGGAAAGGGTTAATCCTATCAACCCAAGGCAGTGAGAAATTATGACATGAGATGAATGAGTGATGTTCATAGAAGTGGCATTTCTCCAGATGCTGCTCAATTCCTGAGTTTATAGGGCTCTGTTTCAGGGCTTCGTAAAAAAAAAAAAAAAAGCAGTGTTAGTGGATCTTCTAGAAGGACATCTTCACTAGGGATTGATCATAATCTCTTGAGATGACAGTGCCTAACATCTTGTCTTTCCTTTTTTTTTTTTCCAGAGTGATACTCCTTTTATTTGGCATTTGTAATTTTTTCTCTCTCCTCTACATCTGTCTTGAAACTTGGGGAAAGGGTTAATCCTATCAACCCAAGGCAGTGAGAAATTATGACATGAGATGAATGAGTGATGTTCATAGAAGTGGCATTTCTCCAGATGCTGCTCAATTCCTGAGTTTATAGGGCTCTGTTTCAGGGCTTCGTCAGACTCAACATGGGATATAGATCTCCCGCTTTGGGTTCTTTTTCAGCTTTGGGGATCACCAAAAACAGCAGGTCTCTCTCTAGCCTAACATGCTCGCCTCTTTTTGGTGTCCACCCTGCTAGCAACACAGTGTCTACCTGGACGATGTGTTATTCTGCTGCTGCAAACTTCCCCTCCATCAAGGCAACAGCTTTCAGTTCGGCTCTCACCAGGAGAATAAGAGCAAATGAGATCCAAATGACAGGAACAATAGTCCAGGCTGTTTCACGAGGGCAGGGCACAAACAGGGCAGGCAGCTGGTGAACTCTGTTATCTCACTGAATCTCCATAACCCTGAGAAGGGCTGTATTTTTATTTTCAGTGTGTGTGTGTCTGTGTTAGTCACTCAGTCGTGTCCGACTCTTTGCGACCCCATGGACTGTAGCCCGCCAGGCTCCTCTGTCCATGGGGATTCTCTAGGCAGGAATACTGGAGTGGGTTGCCATTCTCTTCTCCAGGGGATCTTCCCGACCAAGGGATCGAACCAGGGTCTCCCCATGGCAGGCGGATTCTTTAGTGTCTGTGCTACCAGAGAAGCCCGGTTCTCATTTTACAGATGAGGAAATTCAGACCCAGAGCAGTAAGGAGACTGGTTCAAAGTCACACAGCTACTTAGTAGCAGACCCAGGATTAGAGCCCCAGGACCCGACAACTAGCTCAATGCGTTTCCCATGACATCACACAGCTTCTTTCTCCTCTTCATTCACTTAGCAAATGTTTACTGATGCTTCTAAACACGGGGATAAAAAAGTGAATAAGACAAAGTGCCTAACATTGATTCCTCAGAGCAGGAGTCCAATTATATACCTGTAATTATAGAATTATGCTATAATAGAGAAACTGACAAAGTACTCTGTGAGCCCCCCAAACAATGATGATCTCTACCCACATGCAGCTGAGTGAAGGCTTCCTAGAGGAGGTGATATTTAGCCTGCCCTAAACTTAAATGGTCTCTTTACTTCTCAGTTTGTCAGGTCCGTTTGATTAGCTCAAAACCTGAAAAAGTTTCACTGAAAACTGACCCAAAGATCAGATCACCATTCCGTTCAGTCACNAACTGACGGCTGTTTCTCCTATGCCAGCCTTTTTCTTGCTGCTGCTGCTGCTAAGTTGCTTCAGTCGTGTCCAACTCTGTGTGACCCCAGAGACAGGAGCCCACCAGGCTTCCCCGTCCCTGGGATTCTCCAGGCAAGAACACTGGGGTGGGTTGCCATTTCCTACTCCAAAGCATGAAAGTGAAAAGTGAAAGTGAAGTCGCTCAGTCCTGTCGGACTCCTAGCGACCTCATGGACTGCAGCCTACCAGGCTCCTCTGTCCATGGGATTTTCCAGGCAAGAGTACTGGAGTGGGGTGCCATTGCCTTCTCCGAGCCTTTTTCTTAGACCTTAGTAAAATTCTCAAAGTTGTAGCCTTCATGCAATTTTCTTCCTTACAGTGCACAGCAAAAGAGTGATGGTTCATTATTTTAAACTTAGATAAAAGTTGATCTTTTACTGATTCTTTTTGTCCGTCCTAATTCCTTGATTACAGTGCTTTTTTTTTCTTCTTCTCATTTTGAACTTGTTGAGGGAACAAAAATTCTAAAAGGCTGGAACATTCATTTCTGAATAATTTAGAATGATTGATTTTATGAACACTATCTTTTATTCCATTATTTTAACTAGATTTCTTTTCTAGTTAAAAGTTCTTCAGGACTTCCCTGGTGGTCCAGTGGTTAAGAATCTACCTTGCAATGTGGGAAACAGGGTGGGTTTGATCCCTGGGCAGGGAATTAAGATCCCACATGCTGCAGGGCAGCTAAGCCCTTGAATTCATGCACTCTAGAGCTCGAGAAGCACAATTAGAGAGCCTGCTTGTTATAACAGAGGATCTGCCATGATGCTAAGATTTAAAAAACTTATTTTTACAAAACAAACAAAAAATCTTCAGACTTAAAAATGTGATCATTGATGACCATAATGCTAACTCCCAAATCCAGGAGGCTGTTTTGAATCATAAAAAAGAGATTAATAAAGATAACAATTATATTCACACCAAATGTTTCTCAATTTGACAGTGTTTAGGGTTTAAAATTGTATATGTATATTTTCTTACTTAATTCTTAAGAATTCTGTTATCTTCATAGTATAATATTAGTAGCCAACATTATTATACAAACTGCAGTGTACCAGATGTTGTAAGACACCTTACATATATTATCACCCTTAATCCTTTTAATAATTGTATGGGGTCAGATATTATTTACAGATATGAGAACTGGGGCTTAGAAGAATTGTTAAATCATTGAGATTTAAATCCAGGTATTTTGGTTCCTAACTCTGTTCCGTTAATTAAATCATAGTTGCTAAGGTGTAATTATATATGGTAAATGACATAGGGGAAAATTTGAGAGGTAGTATATATGAATACTCAGTAATTCTGATCTCCAGACTATAGAAAATTAAAAGATATTTATATATGAATTAACTTTGTTTTAAAATATATTAATAAACTTAACTGGTTTTATCTGTTTTATTTAGATGCACTGCAGGATGTCAGGTCTGTCAGAATTTAATCAGGTAAGCCTTAGATGAAAAATTCTATGTTTATATATATCTCTGAAGTCACATCTCTTTTTCTGGATTGGTTAATATTCCTTTTTGATGTGTATTTTACATATTACATGAGAATATTTTCTTAATTTTCTTAAGTCTTGGGGTTTTTTTTTGTGAAAACAGCTTTTTTGAAGTATAGTTGACATAAAATAAACTGCACATGTTTAAAATATACAATTTGATGTTTGTTTTTGTTTTCTTTACTATTTTAATCATTTTTAAGTGTACAGTTCAGCAGTGTTAGGTATACTCACACTGTTGTGTAATGGATCTTTAGAACTTTTCCTTTTGTCCATCCATTCATCATTTGATGTTGTTCAGAATTTTTAAATTTTGTTCATATATTCATCTGTTGATGTTTATTCTAGCTCCTGCTTATTGTGAATAATGCTATGAACATGGGTGCATAAGAGATTTTTAGTGTTTTGTTAAAGCATCCCCAAAATGATTCTAATGTGCAGCTAAGGGAGAGAACCTCTGAGAATGTTTTTAAACTAGAAAACAACCTAGTGTTTGAAATCTAATATAAACCTCAATGTGAAGTTTTAAAACTGTTGATATATGTCATCTATATATTACCCTAGAAACATGTAGAGACATTGAATCTGTTTTTTTTTTTTTTTTTTTTTAATTTTTCGACCACGACATATAGAAACTTAGTTACCTAACCAGGGATTAAACCCGTGCCCCCTGCAATGGAAGCATGGAGTCTTAACTAGTGGATCACCAGGGAAGTTCCCATTACCTCTATTTCCTATTCTAAAATTGTGTGTTTTCTATTTTTAAATTGGTTTTTATGTCAAATTTAAGGTGTTACTGTGGACTATTGATTAGAGACCATCATGGGATAGATTATACTCGGACAGTCTCAGCTGCCAGCGGTAGTGAAGATGAACAATGGTCTGTTGAAAAGCACACAACGAAAAGCCCTACAGATACCTTTGGCACGATTAACTTCCAACATGGAGAGCACATCCACCACTCCAAGGTTTGCTAATAACTCACATTATTTTGCTGGTTTCTAAACAGAGGATATAACCTCCAAATGTATGTCCAAATAGAATTTCCAAGTGTAGATGATCAGATGACCATATTCTATTGCAAAGGTGATCCATGTTGTTGACTTGTTGACAAAAATGCCTCAGCTGTTTGCTTTATATTTGAGGCCCAGTTCCCAGATGTGGCGTGGCCAGCTCTTTATTTGATTGACCTCTTTCAAGCCAGCTTTTGTGCCCCCTGCAGAAGAGAATGGCTTATTACTCTTGAGGCAGTTGCCAAAGGGCTTCCCTTCCTTCGGTAATGTACAAAAGTTACTACCAAAGAACAGATTTCAGCAGAAGTGTGGCCATAGCAATTCCTAGTAGCTTAGCCTGTGGCTCTTGATGCCTGATATGTCCCCATGAGAAATTCTTCTTGGAAAGGAAATGGGGGTGATTTCTTTCTGTACCCCCTGAATGCTAGTGCTGGGCTTTCCAGGCCAGTTTTCCTCCTGTCACTAAGATGGTAATTTTGCATGTGTTTGCATAGTTATTGACAAGTCAGCTGTCTCGGTTGAGCTTGTTAAACTACTCACTGCTTTTTTAGAGGCAGCTTTCCTTGGGGAAAATGCAGGGGGCACTCGCCTCAGGAAAGCTCAGAATCAGCTGTGCCCTGGAGTGTCACCATCAGTTAAATGGATTTGAAAGAATAATTCTTTTTTTTTTTTTTTCTCATGTTTTAACAAGTCTCAAGTTTATTTTTCTTTTCTTTTTTTTTATATTGGAGGATCATTTCCTCACCATGTTGTGTCTCTCATATAACAATGCAAATCAGCAACGGTTTTAATAGTGCCATAATAATAAGGTTTCATAATATAATTGTATAGTAGTCTATATTTCTGATTATTAATCCTCTTACACCTAACTTTGTGCACTGACTTTTCCTGCAGTTGGCAAGAAAACTGTTCTCAGAAGCTAACTTTCACAGAACTCTTTATGTCATTTTTCCTTTATGTTTTTGTCTTCTTCCTTTTGTTTTATGTTGATTCATAATCATCATCATTTACTCATTTTTTTCAGTCCATTCAGCAGATCTTTATGGTTCGATCCCTTGGTGGGGAAGATCCCTGGGGAAGGAAATGGCACCCCACTTCAGTACTCTTGCCTGGAAAATCCCATGGACCGAGGAGCCTGACAGGCTACAGTCCATGGGGTCGCGAAAAGTCGGACACGCCTGAGCCACCTGACTTCACTTCATTTCATAGTTTGCTATGCCCCAAAGACCATATGTTCTGTGTACTAACATTGCTTACAGTCTAGTGAGGGAAACAGGAAATGAACATACGATTACTACAGACAGTAGGTGTTATGAAAGGGGAGTACAGGGTCCTTTGAGAGAATGAAAAGCAAACTCCTGTTTTTCTTGGGTTGGGTGTGTATGTCAAGGAAGCCATCTGAGAGTAGGGACGGCTATGCTGAGCTGGGAAAGGTGAGTGAGGCAGAAGGGTAACACCACTCTAGGCATGAGGAATAACTTGTACGAGGGCCAAGAAGGAATAGGGTTATTTAGGAAAGCTGAAAGCATAGTCAGACAGATCTCCTGATCACTAATACATTTTATGCTTAGCATTAGGCTCCTGTTACCTACTCTATGCCTGAATGCATGTTATTTGACCTCTCAGAAGAGGAGCAGCTATCCTTATACTTCAGCCTGGAATTGAGCTTCAGTCTTAGGGCGCATAGCAGGAGAGCTTGTGAGAGCTGGTTACTCATCCCTCTGGCTGCATTTGCCTTCCCAGTTGTTAGCCCTCCCACCTCCTTCCACAAAGGACTGAAGATGAGTTAGTTATAAAGGAGGAGGAGGGGAAGGTAAGAGTAGTTAACCGTTAGCATCACCTTTGGTTGGTTTTTGGAAGAAAAGACTCTGCTGCTGATAATTTAGTTAATGAAGGGTGTTTATCCTGAAATCTCAAGAAGTATCTTCTAGGACTAAAGGTACTTGATGGTTGAAAGAGAGTACTACCTGGGAGAAAGAGTTGTGATAGAAGGAGAACTAACCCAGAGCTGCTTCTCTGCCTTTATTCATTACTTGGAGCAACATAAACCATTGCACAAAGGTCCAGTGCTATTTGTATACATGGTGTTTGTATACATGATAAAACCATGGTAACTCAGTTTCCTCACTTGTAAACTGAATCCTAGTTACCCTTAGATTCTTTCTACTATTCAATACATTCTATGATGGCTGCACCATCCTCATGTTCAGAATTCCTAATATTTTAATTATGAAATAAAGGGATTATGTTTTAAGAATTTCAAAGGTGAAGACAATTGTTTTAAATTTTAAAGGTGAAGACCATTGTTTTAAATCACTATCACATCCTGGAGGATCATGTGATAATTCCTATTTGCATATCTATGGCGAGCTCTACCTGTGGTTATAGGTTCATGGTTTCTTGTAGCTCTTATCCTATAAATCTGACTTATTCTTGCTATTGGTTGGCTCACACTCATCTCAATATGATTTTAACAATCTGTAAGTGGCTGCATTGGCTCGGAAAAGAAAACCAGTCATACACTTTTTATTTTGGGCAAAATGACAAATGATTCTGGGACTGTCTGATTTCCTCTTTTTTTTTTTTTTTTTGGTTGCATTGACCGTTTTGTGAAAAGTGTATATTTTAGGGAAAAAAAGTTTTTAGAGAGATTATATATATATATATATATATATAAAATGTCATTAGAATGTAAAATTTGAAATAAATATACATGTTCCTGGATCTTAATTTAAATTATGCAAACAAGTAAGTATATGCATCTCAAGGGATGTACAATAACTGTCAGTAGTGGATGAAAAAAATATGCACATATGTGAAATGACCAAGTAAATTAAGAAAAGCCATAACATTTATGAAAAGCCTCAACATTTATGAAAAGCCTTGTTTCACTTATTTCTAAACAATTTTTTAAAATGGGTTTGCTGGAGTAATGGTTTTTGCCAGTTTGACATTTTTCTGCCTCACCTCAGACCTTCTAGAGAACACTGATGGACCAACACTGAAAACCAGAGGAAGCCTTCCTGCTGTGACTTGTAATTCCCAGAAGGAACTTAAAGCGGGTGTGGGATCCTTTCAAAGTAAATATTTCCATCATAGGAAGATGAACTTTTAAAGAGATTTCAGGCACTTTTCTTTTAAGTTTTGGCATTTCAGTTGCCCTGCTGTGTGCTTATTGTGAATTGGCGTGTCTTTTCCACTATTTTATATGTACGTGTCTATGTATATCTTCCAGTATATTAGAACTTCTTACGACACAAAGTTGGATCACCTGTTACATTTAATGTTGAAAGAGTGGAAGATGGAACTGCCAAAGCTGGTGATCTCTGTCCATGGTGGTATCCAGAACTTCAAGATGCCCTCAAAACTTAAAGAGATCTTCAGCCAAGGTTTGGTCAAAGCTGCAGAGACAACAGGAGCATGGATAATAACTGAAGGCATTAATACAGGTAAGGTACATTCCCTATTTCACTCTTTTTTTTTTTTTTTCTTTTTCTGTAATTCCTTTTAAAACTGAATCAGGCAGTATAGCACTTAAGTTTGCTCTGTAGGCTCCCAGGAGATATAGGCAGCATGAGGGAGGAAGACTGAAACTATAGTAACTGGAAAAGAAACCCAGAAGAATCATAGACCTTTCCTGGACTGTGTTTTTACCATTGTTAAAGTCTCCTATTTTAATATAACTTTGTAGACTTTTACCAAAGAAAATAGTTTTTCCATGAGCTTTGGACTATTGTAAGGTTACAAAGGACATGAACACCATGCAAGTGTGTAATGTGTGGGCGTAGACATGAGCTAAACTTGCCATGGTCAAGTTCTCAGCCATTGGAAAGCAGGGATGTGTGCAACAATTGTATTGAGTGTATGGGGCATGAGGAGATAATTAACTACATAACTACCTTTTCACATGCTATCTTTATCTGAGTCTTATATTCCTTGAAATCTGGCATTCAAAAACTTCATTTAGTAGCCCCTGAACCTCTAACCCGACTCTTTTGCATCAGTTTTATGAACTGTATGTATGTAACAGAATCATCTGGAGGCATTACAAAAATACAATGCACAGGCTCTACTCCAAATTAATTAGAGTTTTTCAGAGTGGAACTTCTGAAGGCTGTCTAATGTGCAGCCGGGGTTGAGAATTAGTAACTTCACAAACTCCTGTTACCAATCTGTTCCTAAGCTATCATATCACAGTTCTAACACCAGTTCCCGTGTGACCCACTGAAATGTCCTACAATTCAACTCAGTTCTGACAATATTTACCTGGAAACAGCATCAGATCCCACAGGTTTAGGGCTCAGTCCCACAAGACTGTCCTCACTTCAGATGTCAGCCTCAAGTCCAGGTTGTTACCTGTGCTTCTGACTCTCTGGCTGCAGATCAGGTGGCTCAGATGGTAAAGAGCCTGCATGCAGTATCAGAGACCTAGGTTTCCCCTGGAGGAGAAAATGGCACCCCACTTCAGTATTCTTGTCTGGAGAATCCCATAGACAGAGGGAGCCTGGTGGGCTATGGTCCATGGAGTCCCAAAGAGTTGGACACAACTGAGTGACTAACACTTTCACACTTTTTTCACTTCCCACTACCCAATCCTTGGGTTTGATGAATTTACTAGAGTAGTTCACAGAATGCAGGAAACCAATTTACTCATTAGATTACCAGTTTATTATAGAAGGATGTAACTCAGGAACAGCTAGATAGAAGCGAACATAGGACAAGGCACCTGTGGGAAAGGGCATGGAGCTTCTGTGCCTTCCTCCCATGTCCACATGTTTACCCAGTTGGAAGCTCTCCAAACCCTGGTTTTTGTTTTGTTTTGTTGCGTTTATTTGGTTTTTATGGAGGCTTCATTGTTGTTCTTGTTGTTTAGTCACTGAGTCATGTCCAGCTCTTCTGCATACCATGGACTGTAGCCTGCTGTAGGCTATAGTCTGTAGCTTACAAACTATAGGCTCCTCTGTCCATGGGATTTCCCAGGCAAGAACACTAGAGTGGGTTGCCATTTCCTTCTCCAGGGGATCTTCCCAAGCCAGGGGTGGAACCCGCATCTCCTGCATTGGCAGGCAGATTCCTTACCACTAAGCCACCTGGGAAACCCATAGGCTTCATTATATGGGCATAATTGATTCAATTATTGGCTATTGATAATTGAACTCAATATCCAGTTCCTTTCCCTTTCCCAGAGGTTGGGGATGGAACTGGAAGTTCCAACCCTCTAATCTCAAGGATGGTTGGTTATCCTGGAAACCAACCCACAACAGTAGGTCCAAAAGTTGTCTCATTAACATAACAAAACCATCTGTCGCTCTCACCACTTAGGAAATTCCAGGGTTTTGAGGAGCTCTGTGTCTCTGACAGACTAAATAGTTATTATTACAAGTCACAATATCACTCCTGTAGCTTTCCATCTTCCCTTTACTTTTCTCTATTCCTACTTGGGATGTTCTAGCCACTGTTTCCTATTAAATTCTGCCCATCCTTTAGGATCAACATTAGATGCTAACATACCCAGGAAGTATTCTCTATCTCAGCTCACTTTTGCTCCTTAATTTCTGTAGCATTTATTGCCTGTAGCACCTGTGGCATGTGTGTTTCTGACATACAGGCTGGGTCAGGATGAGTCTCCCTGACTATGAGATAGAGGCCAGGGCCTACACATTTGTCTAAGAAGTGAGCAACAAGTACTAAGATAAGAAATCATTTCTTTTGACTAAAAAGGAAAGCAAGTGTTTGAAAAAACAAAGAAAAAATAAAACCAAGGGATTTACAGCCTGTCACCAATGGGTAACCTCTGGTACTATTGTTTCACATTCTTAAAAGAAAGTGAAGTTTCCAGAGTTCTAAGTCCAGTGTATAGTACTTATTTTATTTCCAGTAAAAAGAAAAAAAAAGAAAGGGTGGGTGGGGAAGTTCATTGAGTTCAGGAAAAGGTGAACGTGGTCATAGTTTTTTTCTTTGAATGGCTAACTGTGTCACGTGCTTTACTGCCTTTTTAAAATTTAATATTTTAGGTTAGGGTCAATTAAGGAATGCAAATATAATAGTGTGAAAACTATTGAAATAGTTCATATGAACAAAAGAAATGAGATATATTTGGAGCTTCCTTAAAGAATAATCAGGGTCTGACTTGATTCAAGCAGAGCTCCTTAGGGCCTGACTACACAAGAAGTGGTCCCTGGACCAGTAATATCAGCATCACCGAGGAGCTTGATGGTAACCCAGATATCAGGCTCCCCGGATGAGTGGAATAAAACACTGCATTTTGATAACATCCCCAGATGATTCTTGAAAGTGAAAGTTGCTCAGTCATGTCTGACTCTTTGTGACCCCATGGACTATACAATCCATGGAATACTCCAGACCAGGATACTGGAGTGGGTAGCCTTTCCCTTCTCCAGGGGATCTTCCCAGTCCAGGGATCGAACCCAGGCCTCCCACATCACAGGTGCATTCTTTACCAGCTGAGCCACCAGAGAATACTGGAGTGGGTAGCCTATTCATTCTCCAGCGGATCTTCCATCTCATTCATGGATGAAAGATGAGTAAGATATGGCCTCTGGGTTTAGTGATGAAGTGGGTGACTGTGATAAACAGACAATAAATAACTAACCAAAATTGATGGTGAATGGGCCATAGTTGAGATACAAAGAAAGTGTTTGGGAGTAAAAGGAAGAGGAAGACAAATTCCATTTCCAGCTGGGAAACCTGAGAAAAAGGCTTGGTGGAGGATGCATACTCTTCCCTTGAGAAAAGGGTAGAAAGAAGCATTCTAGGCCAAGGTGGCAGTTCAGGGCTGGGAACACAGCTGGAGATTAAGGCATGTGCAGAGAGTGGTGATACACCTTCTAGCTGAATGTGCTGTGTGGCGGAGGATGGGGACAGCCAAGAGAGACTGGAGCCAGATTGGGTACCATGCTATTTGGGTTGAGGTTTTATTCTCTGTGTAGCAGGGAGCCCTCAGAAGATTTTTGAACAGAAGAAGGAATAGGGAATGATATTGTCCGACCAGGTTTTATGGAGTCTTAGGAGGTAATGTGTATTAAGATCACACGTGGGCCACTGAAAAACTGTCGCCACCACACGCTGGTAATCCACGCCAAACATATGGATCTGAATCTCTGTTGGTACTGATGTATGTTCTGTGGTCCAGAACCCCAGTTTTAGAAGATGACTGGGAAAAGTGCAAACGATTGGCTGGAGGGGAGGATGCCAGAGAGAAGAAAATGATTAAAGTGCTATGCTTCGGATACATGCAATATGCAAGGTTTTTGCTTTTTTTTTTCCTGTGCTAATGACACATACAGAGTCAGATTCTACTTAAAAAGAGTAAGTGGTGTAATGTAGTGTTTGCAATTAAAAGGCAGGTTAAGCCAATCTCAAAGGGCTACATGGTGCATTATTCCAACTATATGACATTCTGGAAGAGACAAAACTATAGAGGCGATAAAAAGATCAGTGGTTATCAAGGACTGGGGAGAATGAGGGATGAATAGACAGAGTACAGAGGATTTTGAAGACAGTGAAACTATTATGTTTGTAATTCCTCTGTGCCAGCAGCTTTCCCTGATAACAGTCTTTTGCATATGCTTGTCTATTATTCTCTTTCTGGTGGTTGCAGTGTTTTGTGTGATTTGTGGTTAAAGTTTGACTTCTAACCTGGTTGTTCTTAGGTGTGTCCAAACATGTTGGGGATGCCCTGAAAGCCCATTCCTCGCAGTCCTTGAGAAAAATTTGGACAGTTGGAATCCCTCCTTGGGGTGTCATTGAGAACCGGAAAGATCTTATCGGAAGAGATGTAAGTAGACAATTCTTTCATAGCAAAAGGAAATAAACATATGTCCACTTGCCAGCTTAGCACTATACCTGGATACCTGTAGACATCTTCAGTGTAATATGCCCCAAACCAATTCCTGACTTCATGCTGCCTCTCTTACCCTGTCATAGAAAGTGACAATCTTACCCTGCAGTTGCTCAGGCCCGAAACCCCGCACTAACCCTGAAATGATCTCTGCTCATGCCTCAAACCTAATCCCCTGGGTAATTCTAATAGCTTACCCAGCTCTCATCCATGGCTTCCCAAGTGGCACTAGAGATGGAGAATCTCCTGCCAATCAATGCAGGAGACATAAGAGATGGAGGTTCAGTCCTTGGGTTGGGAAGATCCCCTGGAGGAGGAAATGGCAACCCATTCCAGTATTCTTGCCTGGAGAATCCCTATGAACAGGGGAGCCTGGCAGGCTACAGCCCAAAGTGTCGCAGAGTCAGACTTAGTGACATAGCATGCACTATATGTAAAACAGATAACTAGTGAGAAAGTAGTGTATAGCCCAGGGAACTCTACTCGTTGCTCTGAGGTGACCTAAAAGGGAAGGGAAGCTAAAGAAGAGGGAATATGTGTATATAGCTGATTCACTTACTGTATAACAGAAACTAATACAACCTTGTAAAGCTACTGTACTCCAGTAAAAACTAAAAAAAAAAAACAAAAACGAAACAATACAACTGTATCTTGGAAAAAAAGTGACTCATTGCCTTCCAGAAAGATGATAACAATTTCCATTCCTAACAACAGGGTATGAGGATGCCCATTTTTCTGTACCATTCCTGGCTTCAGAAGATATTCTGGCCTTTTAGAAAACATTGCTTTTCGGATAGGTAAAATTAATACCTAATTGTTCTTAAGTACATTTCTCTGATTACTAGTGAGGTTCCACATCTTTTCATGTGGTTTCTGGACACTTTTAAGCATAGTTAAAAATGTTGAAAGACCTTTTATAATTCATTTTAGCATTTTTGTTTGCTATTTTGCTGCATTTCCCAGATTTTAATTTGTATTATTTATGAAATCTTTCCATATATAAAAAAATGTGTTAAGTCTATCAATCATTTTCTTTTTGGCTTCTAGCCTCAGTGTCATGCTTAGGAATTGTAAAGGTAACTTTTAAAGACTAATGTTTTAACATTTATGGTACTTTTTACATCCATTATTTCTTTAACACCTCACAGCAACCCTCTGCTATAGGAATTGTTAATATCACTTACACATGAGGAAAATGAGCCTGAGAAAGGAAGCAGGTATTACCCAGATTTAAAATTAGAAAGCAGAAGAGTCTAGCCTTATACTTGGACTCTTAGACTCTAAACACAGTTGCCCCTCCCTGTTTGTGGATTCTGCATCTGAAGAGTCAACCAACACTGGTTTCCCAGGATTCAACCGACCCTGGGTCTGGGGGATATGAAAGTCGACTATATCATGCCATTTTATATGAGGGATCCGAGCATCTGTTGACCGTAGTATCCATGAGTAGTCCCAGAACTAACCCCCCACGGATACCAAGTGACTGTACTGTGCTCTCCTCCCTAGAAACAAAGAAGAATTGGAGTAGTTTATGGAAGAATCAGTAAATATTAATAAGGGGCTTCACTAGTAGCTCAGATGGTAAAGAATCTGCCTGCAATGCAGGAGACCCAGGTTCAATCCCTGGGTTGGGCAGATCTCCTGGAGAAGGGAATGGCAACCCCCTCTAGTATTCTTGCCTGGTGAATTCCATGGGTCTTGGTAATTTATATTAAATGTGAATGCATTTCCATTTACTCTTCCCTTCATCTGGGATACTAGAAACATAAATCGGGGTCCAAATATTATTCTGAAATAGATCTATTTAAAGGCATAGCTTCTGATACTGATGTGCTCTGTGTATCACTGCAGATCCTTGAACTGTTTTTTCAATGATCTGAGACAAAGTAAGTAGAGAAATTGAAAATACATATTTGGAAGCATTTTTAGCAGTGTAACAGTGTGGTGACTCCAAGCATATGGTAAGTGTTATGTTGCTGTGTGTGTGAGTGTCATTGAACTCGTGTCATGAGTCTAATGTAGCACAAGCTGCAGACTAGTCATGCACTATAGGACTACATATCCATTCATAGAAAAATAAACAGTAAAGGAACTTGGATGGAGTCTTCCCTGCAGATAGCCTGAGAGGCACTGCTCTTAGTAGCTAGTAGTACTTTTTGGTGTGGACCGGAACTCTGGCCTGTGGAGCAGTCAGCCCAGGAAGGAGCTCTGACCCTTGTTCTCGCTGTCTTGCAGGTAGTGTGCCTGTACCAGACGCTGGGAAACCCCCTCAGCAAGCTCACAACACTCAACTGCATGCACTCCCACTTTATCCTGTCTGATGATGGCACTGTGGGCAAGTACGGCAATGAGATGAAGCTCAGGAGGAACCTGGAAAAGTACCTCTCTCTGCAGAAGATTCATAGTTGTGAGTACCCACGGGGCCTCAGCCGACAGGTCCTGTCTAGGGGCACTGCTGTGGAGAGGTCCACCTGGGCTTCTTGCAGTCCTTGGTAAACCCTTGATATGGAGAGAGAATGTTTATCCAAAAAAAAGGCTGACTCATAAAGTTGCTGTAGAAATCCTTGGGTTCATCCATATGAAATGTGGCCAATGTCAGTTCCTGTGCTGTAGGCCTCTGAGGATGGAAAGCATAGAACTGGGTGACTCTGCATGTCTTCATAATCCAAGTCTTGGAGAAGAGTGCCCTTTCCTGGGATGCCTATTCTAGGAGGTTTTCATCTGGAGCTATAATGTCTTAAACTGAGAGTCAGGAGTAGAGGCAGCTGTCTCATGAGATTTATAAGCAAGAACTTCACAACTGTTTTCCTTTTATAACAAATTTAATTAGTTGCATCAATAAGATCTTTTTGTAGAAAGCAAGAATAAATATATTTATTTTTGTGAAGATTAGTTATTGCTTCAAGAAAGATGTCCCTAACTGAGATTGAATTATTTTCCTCTCTCCTGCAAAATACCCTTACTGATTTCTTTTTCTGATGATAAAAGTGTTATATACTCTCATATTCAGATAAATAAAGAAAACATAGAAGGAAGGGATAGCCCTCTATAATCTTACTATGAAAAATAACCATTGTTAACTTTTTCATCTGTACGATTTCAGAAGAACATATCCCTTCTGATATGGAAGTCTATCCCTTTCTTCTCCAAATAAAAACCTAGAATTTGAATTTAGTTTTTATAAGATGATGTTACAAGAAGATTATGCCTATCAATTGGTACATCTTAGGTCTGATTTTCAGTGACAAGGAGAAAGTAAAAAGGAGGTGGAGTTATGTAGAAAAGGAGAGGAGGTGAAATATTAAAACAGTGGGCTAAGACGCCCACTCCTATCATTTGTGGAGTCAGGACAAGGTGCACATGGAAGCCCACATGCTGTTTGTTTAAATGTTTAAAAGTTTTAAATCAAGCTAACAAACACAAATAACAAGATTAAAAACATAATAAAATAATGTTTAATCCTTTTACCTTTGCATATGTAGCTGGAAGGCCAGGTTTGAGGTCAGAGTCCTGGATTCTGGGGAGTACAAAGCCAAATCATGGAGGTGAAGCAGAACCAGCACCTTGGTCCCTGGTTTACAGGTCACTGCTTCTCTTCCTTGCTTTGGCTCAATCTCATAATGTCTGGGCCTGACATAGACGTTGCCACCTAGACACCCCAATCTATATGTTCAAGCCCTACTCCCCTCAAATACTCTTGCTTTGACAAGTACATCCCTGGGGCAGAGGCTCAAGCAGCCCCTGGAATCAAGAATTTTGGGGTCTAGTACAGTCCAAAGTAGGACAGGGAACACAGGCTTCCCTTGAACCTTGACCCTGTAGAATCCTCACTGTGAGGGGAAGGGCTTGGCCAGAGGAGGGCGTGGAGAACCCAGAACCCAGAGTGAAGTCCTCTTGCTCAGGTGTGGGCATGGTGTTGCCCGCCAGTTTTCCTTCTTTGGGGGAAAAAAAATTGATTTAAATATTAAATATATCAATACACATGTGATGTAAAAGTTAAATCAAACAAGAAGCCTATAAACAGTCAACATTTCCCCAAATCTTCCCCTCCCTTCACTATTAATAATTTGATGTATATCATCCCAGAGTTTTCTGGTTATTTATATAAATATAAAAACATGTTGTACATATAGGTATGTGTATATGTATATATAAAATATATACCTATATATGTAGTTTTAAAATTTTAAATAGAATTTTAAATAGGATCATACTGGACATGTCAATCCGTAACTTTTGTTTGCTTAATATCTTTAAAAAGAATGACTCTACAGTCTTTCCTTCTTTTGTCTTCCTTACTTTAATAAAGCAATATGTAGTCTGACAAGAAAGTCAACTAGTGAAAAATGGAATACGTTGAAATATAAAAGTCTTTGAGGTTTACCCATCCCATTCTTTTGTTAGAAATAACCACTATTAAAAATTGATTGAATTGTCAACAGCTTGATCATTTTTTTGAGGTGAGTCATGGATACGTTGGGATCCATTATATCATTCTGTTTTCTTTGACGTATGTTTGAACATTTCCGCAATAAAAAGTTAATTTCTTGAAGACTACTACTTATTATTATTTTTTAATTACCAAAAGCCTTTAGATACCTTTTTAACTGGGAGAGGATACTCTAACCCTATTTGTGGCTACTTTTATTTAAAGTCCAAGCTTCTGACTTGGCCTTGAACTAAGTAAACCTGAGTCAAAGAAGAGAGTGGCTAGTTCAAGTAAGGAATACATGCGGTAATTGAAAGGCTTGTGTCTGGAAATTGGCGTTGCTGATAGCATCCCTTTGTAACAATTTGATACTGTTTGTCATCTGACATAGGCTCTGGACAAGGCGTGCCCGTGGTGGGGCTGGTGGTGGAAGGTGGTCCCAATGTCATCCTCTCAGTGGGGAGACTGTGAAGGACAAAGACCCGGTGGTGGTGTGCGAAGGCACAGGCAGGGCTGCTGACCTCCTGGCCTTCACCCACAAACACTTAGCAGACGAAGGGTGAGCTGCTGAGCCTTCATTTCTAAAACTATGCTGACTCCTTCTTCTTCCTAAGCTCTGCTCTCATGTGGGAAGGATATCCTTAGAGGACAGGGACAGGAAATCTCTGGATATCTTGGAGGATGGGTTGAGACTGGAATTCATTTTTCAGTGATTTTTGTATTTATTAAAGTAACACCAAAATGCCCTCCAGTGATGCAAGTTACTACTTCTTTAGCTGTAGAATGGCTTGCATCTGCAAAGGACTTTGAACATTGTCTGAGCTTAGGGAAAAAGCATTTCCAGGGGGAGTGAAGGAGAAGACCACTGTGGTAGTCACTTTTGAATTCAATTGCTGTCAGTAAATAGAGCAGAAATTAGAGAAATAGATATCCTGATATTTTTGTAGCATATGTTGTACTTAGCTGAGGTTTTAATTCTTTCTTCTTTTCAAGATGGGAGTTTTTCTCTAAGCCATCCCTAAACCCAGCATGATTCTTTCAATTTCAAAAGCACGGTATTTTTGCCTATTAGTAAATACAGGGCCCAGAAACTGAAATGTTGACCCCACTCATTTGCTTAAAAAACATTAATTCACTTTAAGCTATACCTGTTCTCTGATGACTTTTCCCTTACAGTTTTTCTCCCCTTTCAGCCCCACTTCCACCTTCTACCCTCTTCTTCTTTGGTTATACCTCTCTCTTTCCTAAAGTTACCCTAGACAAGTGATTCTTACATGATTGGAGTGTCAGATTCTTTAAGGATACCATGCCCATAATTTCTGGAGATTCACAGCCCCTTGGAAATCTGTCAGCTCAAAAACCTGCCCCAAGTGCTTTCTTCCCAGGGGCATGGCATATGAGTCCATCCTTGTTTTAATGTTCAGCCTTCTCCCCATGCCGGTGCTCCGCTTTGCTTCCTCCCATTCATTTGTCTCTTGACAAATTGTCCATAGACACCTCCGTCACGTGGACAGACACAGTGATGTTGTACTTGTGCTGATATTTTGGCGTATTCCCTCTCTCGATTGTGTCAAGTCATGGCCATTTCTCTCTCCCAGGACCCTGCGTCCTCAGGTGAAGGAGGAGATCCTCTGCATGGTGCAGAACACCTTCAACTTTAGTCTTAAGCAGTCCAAGCACCTCTTCCAAATTCTGATGGAATGCATGGTACACAGGGATTCTGTGAGTATGATGAGCTGATGACTTGACCAGCTTAAAAATTGCTGATGTTCAACAAGGGGCTTCCCTGATGGCTTAGAGCTGAAGAATCTGCCTGCAGTGCAGGAGACGCAGGAGACTTGGGTTCAATCCCTGGGCTGGGAAGATCCCCTGGAGGAGTGCATGGCAGCCCACCCTAGTATTCTTGCCTGGAGAATCCCGGGGATGGAGGAGCCTGATGGGCTACAGTCCATGGGGTCACAAAGAATCAGATGTGACTGAGCTGCTGAGCATGAGCACTAGTGAATGTTCAACAATTGTGACATTTATTTTCACAATTTTTTTTCATTTCTGACTTGGTTGTATATAGTGCTACAGAACTTGACTTTTAACTTGACTTTTTGTTCCCTCCTTCTCTGGAACCATGCTTCAGATTCCTAATGGTACTTGGGAAAAAGAACTTAGATAATGTAACAGTATTACAGGAAAGTGATTGAATTTAGTGTAAATTACATGTGAATATTTTCGGAGGGTAAAGGAACAGCTTCCTGCCTTAAATAAACTCAAGGTTGCTGGCTTAGATGACCATTTCTCAGTATCCTCAGTATATCCTGCAGGAATAACTGGGGATGCACTGGACAGTGAAAATGTGAGGATGTGCTCTCAGCTGGAAGACGGAGGCCGCAAACTATGGACTATGAACATGACACAGATTCAGGAGATTTTAATCTGTTAGTGCGTTTTGATCAAAATTTGTTATCAGAGACTTGGGTGATAGGTGGCTGACAGTTACATTGAATATGCAATATATATCATGATTCACAGTGATCTTTCCAGAATTTGAAGAGTGGACCAAATTATACAAGATTTTGGTACGATTAAAGCACTTGGCCTCAAAAAACCAGTCAAGCAAGTTCAGTCTAAACTAGGCATGGCTAAACAGATGTGGAAGCCCTTTGGGATTTTAGCTGACCTAATGGGGAAACAGTAGAAACAGTGTCAGACTTTATTTTTGGGGGCTCCAAAATCACTGCAGATGGTGACTGCAGCCATGAAATTAAAAGACGCTTACTCCTTGGAAGAAAAGTTATGACCAACCTAGATAGCATATTCAAAAGCAAAGACATTGCCAACAAAGGTCCGTCTAGTCAAGGCTATGGTTTTTCCTGTGGTCATGTATGGATGTGAGAGTTGGACTGTGAAGAAGGCTGAGGGCCGAAGAATTGATGCTTTTGAAGTGTGGTGTTGGAGAAGACTCTTGAGAGTCCCTTGGACTGCAAGGACATCCAACCAGTCCATTCTGAAGGAGATCAACCCTGGGATTTCTTTGGAAGGAATGATGCTAAAGCTGAAGCTCCAGTATTTTGGCCACCTCATGCAAAGAGTTGACTCATTGGAAAAGACTCTGATGCTGGGAGGGATTGGGGGCAGGAGGAGAAGGGGATGACGACCGAGGATGAGATGGCTGGATGGCACCATGGACTCGATGGACGTGAGTCTGGGTGCACTCTGGGAGTTGGTGATGGACAGGGAGGCCTGGCATGCTGCGATTCATGGGGTCACAAAGAGTCGGACATGACTGAGCGACTGAACCGAACTGAATAATAACAAAAACAGAAACCATGTCTACAGTTAGCAGTGTGCTTTCAATATATGTTTTTTTTTCCAATAATTTTTTTTTTACATGAAATATCCCCATGAGTGAGTTCAGTATGGTAGTGATTGCTTGTTTCAGTTTCAGAGATAATGAACTGAAGACTAGAGACTTTAAGTGGTTCGCCCTGAGTCATGCAGTTATGAAATAGTAGAACTGAAATTGGGGCTCAGGGTTGAAATCTTGTATATGATCTACCACATTTTATATTCCCCACAATGTCAGTAGGTAAAGAAAAGGACATGTTAAAGGAATAGCCCTTATACTTGCCTCTTCCTGTCATCAAGGAGAGTAACCAGGGAGTGGTGTAATAATTAAGAAGAAACAAGTGGAGGCAGCTAAGGGTTTCCACATTAGTGAAATTAGGTCCTGAACTCCTATCCAGTTGAGGGTTGATTTTAATCATGGACATGGAGGGGCTGTTAGGTAGAGAGGCTCTTTGTGTGAATTGTAGAAGCATAGTTTTTCTGTCTTTATGAGACCTCAGAGATTAGTTAGTGAGTTCCTCTCTTCTTGTGGGTGAGGAACCCAAGATGCAGTGGCTTTATATTTACCCAAGACTGACTAGTTGGTGGCATATCTCAGACTGGACCTTGCCAGTCTTGGCTCTTTTTGGATGAACAACTCCCTCTACTATATATTTTCATTGGGAAAGACTGAGATACATTCATTAACAGGAGAAGGCCTATTATAAAAATGTTCTTATTTGTCTTAAAAAAATGAGTCACATGCCAGGATGCATGTGACTTTGACATTGTACAGGTTTTCTGTGCTGTCTATTGTACCTGCTCACTGGGTGTGTTGTAAGTGCCTCATTTATCTTATGACAAGTCGTTGAGTGTTCATGTCTCATTAAAAAGCAAAAGCCTTCATTTCTAAAGCTAGGTGACTGGAAGGCTCTCACTTTGTATCCTTTCAAAATGAGGAACAGTTTGCTTTACATGAGAAATTGACACTGAGTTTCTATTTATAGCATATGAATAGTAAATTAATGGAGTAATATTCTTTCATGCATGTTTCCTCTAAGATACTTGGAATTTTTCTTATTTTTCACCCCCTTCATGTGCACAATTCTGCATTACCCTACTTAAAAGTTTTCCCTCTTATTAGTGAAAAAAAGAATTTTTTAAACTGTGTGATTTTTGACATTAATGAAAAATGTTTCACTTAATTCATTAGTACAAAAGCAAATGCTTTTGAAAGCATTCCTTTGCTAATTCTCAAAATGTATGGCTTTCTGTTTTTCAACTATTACAGATTACCATCTTTGATGCTGATTCTGAGGAGTCACAGGACCTTGATTTAGCAATCCTAACAGCTTTGCTAAAGGGTGAGTGTCTAAATAAGGTTATACTTGTTCTTCCTTCCCTCTTTTCACACTCATGGCACTTTGTGCTTTTTATGTTGATATTGTGAACAGGATATGTGATCTCTTTCTTTTACCCTAGGCACGAATTTATCAGCATCAGAACAATTGAATCTGGCAATGACTTGGGACAGAATGGACATTGCCAAGAAACATATCCTAATTTATGGACAACACTGGAAGGTATAATGAAAATGAAGTTATTTTGAAGAAACGTGTTGTGTGTTGGTTTGTTAGGGAGGGACCAAAGAGAAAACTGGAGAAAAAATAGGTTACTTCGGGAGCAGGGGAGCGTCTGATGCTGGGTACACATGATCGCTAAGATGTTTCTTTTGTCTACTTTGCCTTCTTGAAAACATTTTTCTATGAATCTGCAGCCTAATTGAAGCTGACCAAAGATGCTGGGGGAGAGGCAAATGAAAGGTTTTTTTATTCACTTTTTGAATGGGCAGACTTTTATATTGTTATTTAAAACTTAAAGTTTATCTTATTTTTTTGCCTTCAAGTGTAATGCATACTCACAGTAGAAATTAGTGAAAACAGAGAAAAGCAGGAAGAAGAAAGATTATTCACAGTGCTAATGCTAATCACTATTAACATTTCATTAAGAAAAATATAGCTGTGATCATACCACAGCTCTGTTATTTTGGGGTTTAACTAATTCATGCACATTGTTTAAAATGTCAAATGGTACTAAAAAGCTACCAAGTAATTCTCTACCCTGCAAACCACAAGAGCACAAAACTGAAAATTTTTGGACTGCTCTGACATTTATAAATCTCCATATCTCTAAATAATAAGTCATATTGCTATTTTCTGATTCCTTTTAATAATTTATCTTATTAAACTTTGTTTTTTAAAGTTTATTTTTAATTGAAGGATAATTGCTTTACAATATTGGTTTCATTTCTTCCATACATCAACATGAATTAGCTTGTGCATATGTCCCCTCCCTTTTGAACTCCTTCCCACTTCCCACCCTTTCCCACCCCTCTAGATTGCTACAGAGCCCTGGTTTGAGTTCTCTGAGCCATTATTTTTTTAAACTTTAAGAAATTGTATTTACTTATTTGGCAGCACTGGGTCTTCATTGCAGCACGTGGGAACTTTAGCTGAGGCATGCAGTTTCTTAGTTGCAGCATGTGGGATCTTGTTCCCTGACCAGGGATTGAATTTGGGCCCCCTGCATTGGGAGCAAGGAGTCTTAGTCATTGGCCCACCAGAGAAGTCCCTCTGATTAACTTAAGGCCTCAACCTTTCTGTCTGTGGCCCTCACTGGTGCCATCCGGACTGGTAGCCTGCTATTCCTGGTGCTGAGCTATCATCCTTCATCATCTTGGAGATGCCCTCCTTGGTTAGAACACCTGTTTTCTGTATCCCCTGTTTTGTTCTTTCTTGGTTTACTCCTTTATTTGATCATTTCTGAGAAAGGGAATATGGGAGATAAAAAATATTGAGGCCTCATATGTTTGGATATATTTTAGTTCAAGATGAGACTAATTTTCCCAGTGAATTTTGAATTCTTAGCTTCTAGCACCCAGCAGTGACTGTTGAGAAGTGAAAAATCTTTCTGTTTTCTGATCCTTTGTGACCATTTCTTTCTTCTCTGGGGTTAAAAAGGAATCTTCCTGTGTTTCAATGCCCTGAGATTTCACAATGATGTGTGTTGTAGTTTTATATCCCATTACAGTGGACATTTGCTTTCAACTTGGCACTTACGGGTTTCCCTTCTGGGGAGTTTCCTCTCCCATTTTCCCTGCTTTCTTTCAGGAATTTTATCATTTAAATGTTAGATCTGTGGGCTCCTCCTCTAACCTTATCTTTTCCTCTTATCTTCTTTATCTTTTCTTTGGTGTATGCCTTCAAGTTTAATTTTTCATGCCTTGTATGTAGCTTTTTGTTTCTGGTGCTTGTGTGCTCTAGTTGCTTACTCGAGTCGGACGCTTTGTGGCTCCATGACCTGTAGTTTGACAGTATCCTCCATCCATGGAATTCTCCAGGCGAGGATCCTGGAGTGGGCTGCCATTCTCTAGGGGATCTGCCCCCCCGGGGACTGAACCTGTGCCTCTTGCATCTTCTGCATTGGCAAGCAGATTTTTTACAACTAGGGCCACCTTGTTTCTCATAGTGTGCTACTAATTTCTAAGGGTAAATTTGTTGTCTTTTTAAAAATAGCATCCTGTATATAACTTCCTTTTTTTTTTGGAGGATATAAATGATAGTTCTTTTGAAGTTTTCTTCTTCCTTTATTGTCTGATTCTTCCCAGTTGATGTTTTTTGGTCTGTTTGTCCTGTACTCTTTTTTAAGAGTAGACAAAAGGAAGANGAGTATGGTTTCAGTGTGTCTGCCCTCTGATTCCCTCTTGCAACACCTACCATCTTTCTTGGGTTTCTCTTACCTTGGGTGTTGGGTATCTCTTCACGGCTGCTCCAGCAAAGCACAGCCACTGCATCTTACCTTGGACGAGGGGTATCTCCTTACCGCCACGGTTCCTGACCTTCAACCAGTCTCTCATTATTTTTAACTGGACTTCAATAGCCCTCATAATCTCCCTGCCTTGTTTCTTCCGATTCATATTCTACAAAGTTAGATCGATGGCTCTCAATAAAAATCTGGACATGTCACTCCCTTGCAGAAACTGTCCAGTGCCCTCAGGATAAGGTTTCAGTCTCTTAGCCTGGCATTCAAGGCTTTGGTGGTCTAACCCTTGCCTACCTCTCCAGTCTTCTCACACATTTATTTCTTCTCGTCCCTCCCAAGAACTAGCTATATTGAAATACTGCAGTTCTCAGAACAGTAGGAAATTCTCCATACAACACCCTCCACTTCAAAGTGGCAAACTCCCACTTCTGTGCATCTGATCTTGAAGATTGCGCTCACTCAGTCCCCTGCATTGGCCTCTGTGCAGCCCTTAGCAGACCACATTCAAAGTGCCTGTTTCCAAGTCTAACTCTCCCCTCCGGCTCTTGGAGCTCCTCAGGGGTGGAGAGCATGTCCTCAAACCATCAGTGCCCTGCATCAGGCCTGATGCACAGTGGGCAACGAGTGAATACTCTTTCATTGAATAAACAAAAGTCACAAGAAGAAACGAAACCCTCCAAGAAGGTTCTGGGGCAGTCTAAGTTCAAGTTAGCCTGATAATCTTTTTTGTAGTTCCTCAACTGACTCTCATTCATTTAAAAGGACAAAAAGAAAATTTTAAATTGTACAGTTCTTGGTTACAGAAGTGCAAAGGGCCAATGGTGACACCCTGCTGGGTGCCTCTAGGGTCTTCACTGGAGACAGTCTGTTCCACTGCCCTTTTATTTTATCAGCTGTGAATTGTTTGCAAAATTCCAAGCAGCTTGAGGAAATTCAGAAAAACTCAGCAGCAAGAAGAGAAGCTGGTTTCATTTTCCAGTCCAGCTCATTTCTGAAATGTAACACCATATAGGGCTTTAAAGTACCCTCACTTTCTGTGGTCATTATTTCAATAGTTTGAAACAATTTGTAGTTCATGTCTGCTTTCTGGAATGTGCAATAATCTCCCTGTAATTCTAGGGTCTCAATCTAAAAACTGTCATATATTTCATTGTTAGAGGGCAAAATCAGTCCAGTTCCCATATTTGACAATTTTGGTTTAAAAAAAAAAAAAACTAATAGCATTTTTCATTGATTCTATGAATCACCTCGCCTCTATGAACATTAAAGTCACAAACAGCCTTTAGAAATATTTTATAAACTATATGTATTCAAAGAAAAAGTCTTTTTGCAGCCTCCCCAAACACCTCTAGGGCTTCCCTGGTGGCTCAGATGGTTAAGAATCTCCCCACAATGTGGGAGACCTGGGTTCAATCCCTGGGTTGGGATGATACCCTGGAGAAGGAAGTGGCAAACCACTCCAGTATTATTGCCTGGAGAATCCCATGGACAGAGGTCGCAAAAAGTCAGACATGACTGAGTAACTAACACATACATACACACAGACACTTCTACATGGGCATCTTGGGAAACCTGGGAAAATAATGCAACCTCTAGAGCTTAAAGATCACCATTTGAGTAATAAAAATACCAGCATGGAATGTAAAAGGCCTGGTCATGTGTGTGTTCAGATCTAAGAATTTGATTGAAAAATGATACACTCGTAATGACTTTCTTTTAACTAGAGGGTAGAAACTACCTTGTATTCTGCTCATCTTATGCTTCTTACAAAGGAATCAGTCTACATAGATCACTATTATTCCCCAAACTTCATCCAGGATCCTGTTTCTCCCTCTCTCAATACCAATGTGTGAAATTCTAAATTATGCAGTCTTGTTGTTCAGTCACTAAATTGTGTGCAGCTCTTTGTGACCCCGTGAACTGCTGCATTCCAGGCTTTCCTGTCCTTACCATCTGCCCAGGTTTGCTTAAACTCATGTCCATTGAGTTGGTGATGCCATCCAACCATCTCATCCTCTGTCATCCCCTTCTCCTCCTGCCTTCAATCTTTCCCAGAATTAGGATCTTTTCCAATAAGTCAGTTCTTCACATCAGGTGGCCAAAATATTGCAGCTTCAGCTTCAGCATCAGTCCTTCCAATGAATATTTAGGACTGATCTCCTTTAAGACTGACTGGTTGGATCTTCTTGCTGTCCAAGGGATTCTCAAGAGTCCTCTCCAGCACCACACTTAAAAAGCATCAATTCTTTAGCCCTCAGCCTTCTTTATGGTCCAACTCTCACATCCCTACATGACTACTGGAAAAACCATAGCTTTGACTAGAGGGACTTTTGTTTGCAAAGTAATGTCTCTGCTTTTCAATATACTGTTTAGTTTTGTCATAGCTTTTCTTCCAAGGAGCAAACATCTTTTAATTTCATGGCTGCAATCACCATCTGCAGTGATTTTGGAGTCCAGGAAAAAAAAGTCTGTCACTGATTCTTTGTTTCCCCATCTATTTGCCCTGAAGTGATGGGACTGGATGCCATTATCTGATTTTTCTGAATATTGAGTTTTAAGCCAGCTTTTTCACTCTCCTCTTTCACCTTCATCAGAGGCTCTTAAAAAAAAAAAAAAAAAAGAGGCTCTTTAATTCCTCTTTGCTTTCTGCCATAAGGGTGGTGTCATCTGTGTATCTGAGGTTACTGATATTTCTTCCTGCAATCTTGATTCCAACTTATGATTCATCCAGCCCAGCATTTCACATGATGTAGTAGGCATATAAGTTAAATAAGCTGGGTTACAATATACAGGCTTGAGGTACTCTTACTCAGTTTTGAACCAGTCTGTTGTTCCATGTCTGGTTCTAACTTGCTACTTGACCTGCATACAGGTTTCACAGGAGACAGGTAAGGTGGTCAGATATTCCCATCTCCTTAAGAATGTTCCAGTTTGTTGTGATTCACACAGTCAGAGGCTTAGGTATAGTCATGAAGCAGATGTAGATGTTTTTCTGGAATTCTCTTGCTTTTTCTATGATCTAATGGATGTTGGCAATTTGATCTCTGGTTCCTCTGCCTTTTCTAAATCCAGTTTGTATATCTGGAAATTCTCAGTTCACATATGGTTGAAGTCTAGCTTGAAGGATTTTGATCATGTGCACTTGCTAGCACGTGAACTGATTGCAATTGAGTGGTAGTTTGAACATTCTTTAGCATTGTCCTTCTTTGGGATTGGAATGAACACTGACCTTTTCCAGTCCTGTGGCCACTGCTTAGTTTTCCAAATTTGCTGGCATATTAAGTGCAGCACACAGGATTTGAAAGAGCTCAGCTGAAATTCCATTGCTTCCACTAGCTTTGTTAATAGTAATGCTTCCTGAGGCCCACTTGACATCACACTCCAGGATGTCTGGCTCTAGGTTAGTGACCACACCATCATGGTTATCCAGGTCATTAAGATCTTAGAGCTAAGTGTGTGGGCTAAGTCACTTCCATCATGTTCTGACTCTTTGCAACCCTATGGACTGGGGCCCACCAGGCTCCTCTGTCCATGGGGTTCTTCAGGCAAAAATACTGGAGTGGTTGCCATGCCCTCCTCTGGGGATTTTCCCAACTCAGGGATTGAAGCCCTATCTGTTACAACTCTTGCATTGGCAGATGAATTCTTTACCACTAGGACCACCTGGGAAGTAAAGGCGCCTAAGGTCCTGGGAATAGAAGTAAAAGCACCTTAGATATTCCCAGTATAAGGAACTGAGAGTTCAAAAGCAATATATTTTCATATAGTGAGCAAGAAAAAAAAAAGAAAATATAATCATGAAACCATTTGGATGTTGTTTTAGAGGCTGCAAAGAGCTCCAGTACTATAGTCCTTTATTGTTCAGTGCAGAGAAGAAGTCAGAGAGAAGCAAAGTGACAGATAAAAAGTGATTTATTAGAACAGGATGCTTGTGAGGCTTATAAGCAGGCAGGCAATGGGGTGCCATGCCCCCAAAACTTACTGGGCTATAGTGTTTTTTTTTTTTATTTAAATTTATTTATTTTAACTGGAGGCTAATTACAATATTGTATTGGTTTTGCCATACATCAACATGAATCCGCCACAGGTGTACACGTGTTCCCCATCCTGAAACCCCCTCCCACCTCCCTCCCTGTACCATCCCTCTGGGTCATCCCAGTGCACCAGCCCCAAGCATCCTGTATTCTGCATCGAACCTGGACTGGCGATTCGTTTCTTATATGATATTATACATATTTCAATGCCATTCTCCCAAATCATCCCACCCTTTCCCTCTCCCACAGAGTCCAAAAGACTGTTCTATACATCTGTGTCTCTTTTGCTATCTTGTATACAGGGTTATCATTACCATCTTTCTAAATTCCATATATATGTGTTAGTATACTGTCTTGGTGTTTTTCTTTCTGGCTTACTTCACTCTGTATAATAGGCTCCAGTTTCATCCACCTCATTAGAACTGATTCAAATGTATTCTTTTCAATGGCTGAGTAATACTCCATTGTGTATATGTACCACAGCTTTCTTATCCATTCATCTGCTGATGGACATCTAGGTTGCTTCCACATCCTGGCTATCATAAACAGCGCTGCGATGAACATTGGGGTACACGTGTCTCTTTCAATTCTGGTTTCTTCAGTGTGTATGCCCAGTAGTGGGATTGCTGGGTCATAAGGCAGTTCTATTTCCAGTTTTTTAAGGAATCTCCACACTGTTCTCCATAGTGGCTGTACTAGTTTGCATTCCCACCAACAGTGTAAGAGGGTTCCCTTTTCTCCACACCCTCTCCAGCATTTATTGCTTGTTGACTTTTGGATCGCAGCCATTCTGACTGGCGTGAAATAGTACCTCATTGTGGTTTTGATTTGCATTTCTCTGATAATGAGTGATGTTGACCATCTTTTCATGTGTTTGTTAGCCATCCGTATGTCTTCTTTGGAGAAATGTCTATTCAGTTCTTTGGCCCATTTTTTGATTGGGTCATTTATTTTTCTGGAATTGAGCTGCAGGAGTTGCTGTATATTTTTGAGATTAGTTTTTGTCAGTTCTTTCATTTGCTTGGGCTATAGTTTTATAATCAAAGGAAAAGTGGGGAGAAAGAGAAGAACTCCTTTGTCTTTCTTTAGTAGACATCATGCTTTCATCATCAGCTTCTTCTCAAGGTTGGGCAGGGGAGTTTTTCTTGTCCCTATGTGGTCAAGCTAGGTCCACAAATTATTGTTTTTTATGTGTGCAGAGAGCATGTCCTAGGGATCATTAACTTACTGAGCTCATTGGGCAGGATGTAAGGCTCATGCCACCATTGTTTTATTGTTTGGGAGCATTCTTGTGCTTCTGTTGGATGGTTGGTGCTTCTGTTGGTTGGTTGCTAAGTGAGCCTACTTGGTTTTGTGGTTAAGCAAACCTGCTTTCTTGAGTAATTGTTAACTTATCAAACTCTCCCATATTTTTTCTACTTACAATCCCCTGGGGAGATTTACTATTTAATCACCTATTTGCCCCTTTATTCTGTTGATATTATTGCCCCCTTCAGGTGATTACCCTTTTATGCTTGAAAGAGGATAAGGGGCAATGATCAATCATTAGTTACTTCCAGCTGAGATGAGGCATAGGCCTGCCTAGGGAAAGAGTAAGCACCTTGCTGACTGTCCCTTCTATACTGGAAGAATTTCAAGTCAATGTCACTCTGGTTAGCATCATCCTTTTAGCCCTCTTAGATGTAAAACACTGGAGGATGAGTCCACCAAAAAAGATATAAATGAGAAGAAATACAGCAATAAGCATTAGAAAAGTTGTTAAAGGAGATTATATCCATGATTTTGAAGATCTAAACTGTTTCCCCCATCACTTAAGGCCTCAATCTGTTTTTGGTTAGTCTCAGAATCTGTGTTTTATATTAATACCTTAGGGTCTATGGAGTCTTTTATTTCAGTTATAGATTTAATCTGTTTTTAAAATTTTTTTGTTAGTATTCTTTGGTGATAAGGGTAGCTTCCTTGTCCCTCGAGACACAAAGTGGCCCCTAATTTAGTTAATAAGCCCTTTCATTAGAGAAATAGGACAATCAAGCACAAACAGAAAGGAATAAACAACCAGCCATTGATATGGCACAAAGGGGTCTCAGGAAAGTGTGCTTTTGTCTCTTTCTTGATACTCCCATTACGTATTTCTTATAGTTGTTATGGTTTCCAGTACTTTGGGTTAAGACCAAGAAGGTTGGACCAGTGTCTATGAGAAATTTATCAAGTGGTTCACCCCTTCAGTGTCCACATGAGGCTCAGCATTAGTTATGTAGATGGCTCCACTAAGCAGAGCCACTTTTGGCCTTGGCCCTCATTAGTATTTTGATTGTGAAACCATTAAAGGCTGAGGGGCTCTCATTGCTCTCTGGCATCTGGGGCATTCCCTCTGTCAATGTCCTGGCTATTTGTAAAAGGCATATTGATCACAGTATTTCCTCCAGCGTCCTTTCTGTCCACACAAGACCGACTGATTTTGTCTGGGTACCCATGGGCCTTGTGGTCTACCACAGCCAAATGGGCCCTGGAAAAGCCAGCCTCCCCTTTGGTGGTCTCTGAGTGGAGAAAGCCATTGTCATCATTTGAGCCTTTCATTTATCCCTCTGGATGCATTCAGCCTTTTTGGCCATATCCGCATTATTGAAAACCGAGTAAGTCCATTGGAGCAAATCTCTCTTAGAGGGTCTGAGGACCCACAGTTGTTTTTTGAATTTTGCACCTGATGTCTAGGGTAAACTGAGCTGTAAATGAAATGCATAGCTGAAAGGGCATGTCCCTTGGCAGATTAGGGATCATTTGTATACTTTTTAAAAGCTTCCTTTAATCTCTCTTGAAAAACAGGATTTTCATCTGGTCCCTGTTGGACTTTTTTCACTTTTTCATAATTGATGTGTCACTGTAAGTTTTTATACCTGCTGTTAAACAGTTAATCATATAGTCCCATCTACCCGCAACAATAAAATTTGTCCGATGATTCCATTGTGGATTTGCCTCAGGGACAGCATTATTCCCCATCTGGTGTGCTCTATGGCCCTCTGGGCTGGGCTACCATTTGGTTCGCACGGCTCTGGCTGTAATATCCTCAACTGTAGCCTTGGCTCCCACCTTTGAGATAGCCCTTGTTGGAGCAGCTATTTTTATGGATATAGCAGCTTTCACTGGAGCAATAGCTACCTATCCAAAAGTTTCTTTCCCATGTCAAAATCTACCATGTAATTTAATCAAGGTTTATATTTGCAACTTTAGATGTTATCTCTTCCAAAGTAGTCTGCCAACCAGGTGTCAATGCCTGAGAACCTGATGCAAAGGAATAGGACAGAAAGACAGAAGGTGCCCCAGTGGTGGTGACAGTGAGTGAGAACTGGTCTGGCTGCAAACTGGAAATAAAGGGTCGGCACTTGTAAGAGTTGAAAGGAGAGGAAGATTGATATCAGGGTTCAGGAAGTCCTCCATGGGGCACTTCAGTAATTGAAGGGAAAGTACCTTAAGTCTTGGAAGTTGATTCCCTTTAGTTTCTTAGGCATGATATACTGAAGAATACCTGATAAGAGGTTTTTTATCTAGGTGGGACACAGTCCTTTAAATGACTTCTTTTTCTAACATATAAGTTCCATGATTATGAATTATAAGCATTTAATCTTTTTCCAAAGATAGATTACAGTGATCAGCTTCAGTAACAAGCTTTAAATACCTTAATAACTCAGTTAAACTTTATAATAATATAACAACATAGAGCTATTTGAAAAGTGTGTCTTAGTAGATATGGACCTCAAGTAGTAAAACTAAAATGCATTATCTATTAAAACATAACTTTTTTCTCTAAAATTACCCTGAAAGTGAAAGTGGCTCAGGCAAGTCCAACTCTTTGAGACCCCATGGACTTTAACCTGCCAGGCTCCTCTGTTCATGGAATTCTCCAGGCAAGAATACTGGAGTGGGTAGCCATTCCCTTCTCCAGAGGATGTTCCCAACCCAGGAATCAAACCCAGGTCTTCCACACTGCGGGTGGCTTCTTTACTGTCTGAGCCACCAGGGAAGCCCAAGAATACTGGAGTGGGTAGCCTTCTCTTCTCCAGGGGATCTTCCCAACCTAGGAATTGAACTGGGGTCTCCTACAGGTGGATTCTTTTCCAGCTGAGCTACCAGGGAAGCCCAAAATTGCTCTTATTTTTACCAAATATAGCCAAGTTAAGATTGATTTGTTTGTAAAATAAATCTGGTTAATTTATCACAGAGGCTTGTATAATTTGTCCAACAAAGTGGGTGCCGATTTACAGCTTTTCTCATTTAATACTGAAACCGTGTAACCCAGATTAGGACTTGAACTCACATAACCCAAAATTCCAACCCAACCATAAGCCAGATTGGACTTGAACCCAAGGTCTTTTAATTGGAACTTACACATCTAGTTTCAAGACTTAATGAAGTTTAGGTTTTTGATGTCTCATCACAGAAAGAATTCAGTGAGAGACAAAGTGACGAGTGTTTATTTAACGAGAAACTTTTCGTAGACAGAATGTGGGCCATCTTGAAAGGCAAGGGCCTTGTGAGAAACACATAGTCTTGAGTTTTAATCAAGTATAGAAGAAAAGTATCAGAATTTAGCTGGTTTCTTGCCAAATAAACTGAGAGAGAAGAATGAATTTTTCTAGTGAATGCAGTAAAAAGTTTTCTGGAACTAAAAGGAAAAAAAATGGAACAGAAACAGATACAGAGCATAGAAGGAAAACCTCAGAGTGAAAGAGCAGAGTATAGGTGACTAAATTCTGTAACATCACGTAGCAGCTGGCTTTATCCCAGGCTTGCTGTTGGATGTGCACAAACATAACCATTTCACTGCTGTTTTATGTTTCCATGTGGCCAGGATTCAAATCTGACCAAAGCAAGCCAAACAGTGAAATTCCTTCCTTTTCACATGCCATTTCTCTTGACCCCTGCAACAACAACAAGATCCCTTCGGCATCTCTAAACATCCACACCACCTTTTTATAGCAACTCATGCTGATTGCCACCGTTCCTCCATTTCCCTTTCTTTTTAGACATTCATACCATTCATTATCTTCCTGGTCTGTACCTGGGAACCCGGCAGAGCCCCAAAGTATTCAGAGTGGATCGGGCTGACTGAAATGGGCTATCATGGGTGAAGCATCCTCCCTGGAACTCCTAGCCCATGGCATCCCATGCCCCTACTAGGACCCGACCCCTTATTCTTATTTTACCACAGTCCTGTCATGATCACCATTTGAAACCGTTTTGGGTGTCATTTCAGGGGGATCCAAAGAGTTCCAGTACCATAGTCCTTTATTGTCTCAGCACAGAAAAGAATTCAATGAGAGATAAAGTGATAGATAAGAAGTGATTTATTAGAATAGGAGGCTTGTGAGGCTTACAAGAGACTGGCAGGGTATCGTACCCCAAGAACTTATTGAGCTATGGTTTTATAATCAAAGGAAAAGTGGAGAGGAGGAGAACTTCTTTGTCTTTCCTGAGTAGACGTCACGCTTCCATCATCAGCTCTTCCTCCAGGTTGAGCAGGGGAGTTTTCTTGTCCCTACATGGTCAAGTTAGGTCCACAGATGATTGTTTTTTATATGTGCAGGCAGCATATCCTAGAGATCATTAACTTACTGAGCTCACTGGGCAGTATGTGGGTCTCACGCCACCATTGTTTTATTGTTTGGGGGCATGTTTCATGTTTCTGCAATATGTTGCTAAGCAAGCCGGCTTGGTTTGAAGTTAAGCAAACCTGCTTTCTTTTTTTAATTTTTTTAAATTGGAGGATAATTGTTTTACAGTGTTGTGGTTTCTGCCATATATCAATGCAAATTAGTCATATATATATATATATATATATACACACACACACACACACACACACATATATCCCCTCCCACTTGAGCCTCCCTCTCACCCCCACTGCCATCTCCCACCCCTCGTTACAGAGCACTAGGCTGAGGCTCCTTGTACTATACAGAAGTTTCATGGTAGCATTCTCTTTTACACATGGTAGTACACACATGTCAAGGCTTCCATTCTCTACATGTGTATCTCAATCCTTCTATGCAGATAGGGTTGTCAGTACCATTTTTCTAGATTCCATATATGTGCTTAATATATGATATTTGTTTTTCTGAACCTGCTTTCTATAGTAGCCATCAACTTACAGGGGTTTCCAATATATTTTTTATTTACCATCCCTTAGTGGGATTAACTATTTAATCACATATTTTGTCCCTCTACACTGTCCTTGTCAACTGGTCATCACATATATCAAATATGTAATATGATAATTATACCCGAAGTAGAATCATTAAGTGTTAAAAGTAGAAGGGAAGAACAATCCAAAATGACAAGCTCTTTCAGTTCAACTCAAATCCTTTCATGTTCTAGAGTTTATGCTGAGTACTCAATAAGAGCACTGAAGAATTGATGCTTTCGAATTGTGGTGCTGGAGAAGACTCTTGAGAGTTCTTGGATTACAAGGAGACCAAACCAATCAATCCTAAAGGAAATCAACTCAGAATATTCATTGGAAGGACTGATGCTGAAGCTGAAGCTCCAATACTTTGGCCACCTGATGTGAAGAGAGGACTCATTGGACAACTCTGATGCTGGGAAAGATTGGAGGCAAAACAAGAAGAGGGCAGCAGAGGATGAGATGGTTAGATAGCATCACCAACTCAATGGACATGAATTTGAGCAAACTTCAGGAGATAATGAAGGACAGGGAAGCTGGTATGCTGCAGTCTGTGGAGTCACAACTTAGCAACACACGAACAACACTTAGTAAGACACTATTCTGTCCCTGGTGAACCCATCATCTAGTAAGGGAGACTCATGAACAAGTAGTAATACACTCACCAACTTTTGTGCTTTTTTCATTTTTTTAAATCAAAGTATAGTTGATTTACAATGTTTCAGGTGTAAAGCAAAGTGATTCAGTTATATGTTCCCTTTCAGATTGTTTTCCATTATAGATTATTAGAAGATATTGAATATAGTTCCCTGTGCTATACAGTAGGTCCTTGTTGTTTATCTATTTTATATATAATAGTATGTATCTGTTAACCCCAAATTTCCAATTTATCCTTCCCTCCCAACCTTCGTGCTTTTAGACTAGCTAACTCTCCGAGGTCAAAAGGTCAGGGCAAGACAGCACACTCTATTTACTCTCTCCATCATCTTCTGCAATAGCTTTACTGTTTAGCCTCCTCCTGATCTCCTTGACTATTATCTTAACCTCACACTCTTCACTGATTCTGTTCTTGCAGCACTGATTTCTGGCTGTGTTCCCTAACCACAACTCAAATGTTTCTTGTCTTCTTTTCCAGGGCAATGGAAGAATCTAGCTCCATATCCTGCCCTGATATAGGGCCTTGATGTTTCTTATGAATTCACCCAGGACTCTGCAAATGAGAATCATATGATACTATACCCATGAATTGCTCTTTATCTGAAATCTCAGCTCAGATAGACAACTCTCTCCAGCCCTCCCTGACCTCTTTTTTTTTTTTTGACCAGGCATAGGCATTGGAGGAAAAAGACAGCCATCTAATACCACTGTAGTGAATAGTGGCCCCCCCAAAATATGTCTACATCCTAACCCTTCAGAAACTCTGAATGTGGTCTTATTTGGACAGAGGGTCTTTGCAGACATAAAGATCTTAAAATGAGATCATCCTAGATTTAGAGTGAGTGCTAGATGCAAAGACAGGCACCATAAGGAAAAAGGCAAGGGGAGATTTGAGACACAGACACTGAGGGGAAGACAGTGTGAAGCACAGGCAGAAACTGGAGTGATGCATGTCCAAGCCAAGAAACACCAAGAATTGCCTGCAACCACCAAAAGCTAGGAGAGGGGCATAGAACAGAGTCTCCTTCAGAGTCTTTAGAAAGAACCAATACTACCAACAACTTGATTTCAGACTTTTAACTTCCAAAATTGTGATAGAATGTATTTTTGTTGTTTTAATTCACCCAATTTGTGGCTATTCATTATTCTAGCCCTAGGAAACTAATACATTGCCCAATAATTTAATTTTTAAAGACATTTTAAAAGCAAGATATAGAAAGAATATAACTTCAAAGTAAAGGACCATCCTTCACAAGAAATGCTTGTAAGGCACTTTATTTTTCTTTTTATTTTACTTATTATTTATGTTTGGTGGTGCCAGGTTTTCGTTGCTTCGTGGGCTTTTCTCTAGCTGTGGTGAGTGGGGGCTGCTCTCTAGCTGTGGCGCTCGGGTTTCTCATTGCGTTGGCTCCTCTGGGTGCGCAGCATGGGCTCCAGGGCAAGGGGGCTTCAGTCGCTGTGGCTCATGTGCTCAGCAGGTGCGGTTCCTGGGCTCTAGAGCACAGGCTCAAGAATTGTGTGTGTGGGCTTAGTTGTTCTGCAGCATGTGGGCTCTTCCCAGATCAAAGACCAAACCCATGTCTCCTGCATTGGCAGGCAGATCCTTACCACTGAGCCACCAGGGAAAACCCTGTAAGTCGCTTTGAATATGCTATTCAAACTGATGAAATGTTGTCATAGGCTAGCCCCAGTACCAGGAACCACAGGCCTGACCCAAGGTGTATCTTTTTAACAATTTTCTCCCAGTACCTTCAATTGTCTCTCTTCCTTGTCCTTCCAAAAAGTCACACTGCCAAAGCCAAATTCCAAATCAAAACACGAGTCCTCCTTCTGTTCTTACACTCAGGCAGCTGGGCTTAGATTTTAAAAAGAAAGAAAGTTTGCCAAGTTTGTCCTGGGCTGGTCTCTGCCCATAACTTCAGTTTCTTTTACTTATTCTCAAGGTGCTTTCTCAGACGCTCCAAACCTTCACCACTTATCGCAAATGACTATCTTTCACCCTCAGATCAGTAAGTGTGCCTGGCCTTTTATTTCACAGAGACCATCAGGCTTAACGCCTCCCTCCTTACATCTCCTCCAGAGCTTAGCAACTAGTACCATCCTTGCTTCCTTGCCTTCCTCTCTGAGGGAGTGTCTTTCCTCCAGTTGAAAGCCAGTCACCCTTTCTGACCTCTGGGTAGCACCCTCATCAGCCTTCTAAAGTATTCTTACTCCTGTCTACCCAAATGCCTACTAGATAGCCCCAGAACACCTCAAAATCATCATGTCTAAGCCAGTTTCTTTTCTAATTGGGTGACAGGGCCAGATGGGAATGTAGGCCAGGAGAAAAGCATGTACTAAGGCCCAGAAGAGAGCATGTGTCTCTTGCGTGTTCAGTCGTGTTTGACTCTTTGCGACCCTATGGATTATAGTTCACCAGGCTCCTCTGTCCATGGGATTTTCCAGGCAAGAATACTGGAGCGAATTGCCATTTCCTACTCCAAGGAATCTTCCCAGCCCAGGGATCTGTCCCCTGTCTCCTGCATCTCCTGCATTGCAGGCAGATTCTTTACTGTCTGAGCCATGAGGGAAGCCAGTGTCTCTTAGGGACCCTGGAAATTGTGTCATGAAGGAGGCAGAGGATGGTGAAGGATGAAGCACAAGGTAAACATGAAGAGCCTTGTAAGCCAAGATAAGGAATGCATTGTTTTGGGGTTTTTTTGGTTTCACCACAGAGCTTGCTGCTGCTGCTGCTGCTAAGTCGCTTGCTTGCAGGATCTTAATTCCCCTACCAGAGGTTGAACCCTGGCCCTCAGCAGTGAAAGCATAAAGACCTAACCACTGGACCACCAGGGAATTCCCAAGAATGCATTCCTTTTGTTCAGAGCAATGAGGGCAGATTTGTATTCAAGAATCATTACAGATTGCAGAGTGAATTAAAGATACAAACTGAAAATCATTTGAAGATAAAACATTGTTGAAACAATGTAGGCAAAAGAGGGAGAGCCATGGGTAGATTTGAAAGGTGCTTCTCATGGTAAAGAACCCTCCTGCCAATGCAGGAGACACAACAGACACAGGTTCAATCCCTGGGTCAGGAAGATCCCCTGGAGGAGGATGTGGCAACTCACTCCAGTATTCTTGCCTGGAAAATCCCATGGACAGAGAAGCCTGGCAGGCTACAGTCCATAGGGTCACACAGAGTTGGACACGACTGAAGCAATGTAGCACGAACACACATAGGAGGTTAAAAAAAAGGCCACATTTGGTGAGGATTAGGTAACAGCAAATGCCCATCCGAAAAAACTACTCACTACAAAATAAGATTACAAATTTTCTGTTGAGAATCTTTCTCTTTATTGGTGCATTTTCCTCTTCTGCTTTTCCAGGTGGTACACTCACTTCTGGGACTTCATTGGGTAGGTTAACCAGCCCCAAGAATACTGTTTATGAGTTAAGGCTTGAGGGTGTCAGTGGATTGATGACCCAGACTGGATGGTCAATTGCCCCATTGTAGTACACACTGCAGAGAAGGCAATGGCACCCCACTCCAGTACTCTTGCCTGGAAAATCCCACCGATGGAGGAGCCTGGAAGGCTGCAGTCCATGGGACTGCGAAGAGTCAGATACGACTGAGCAACTTCACCTTCACTTTTCACTTTCATGCATTGGAGAAGGAAATGGCAGCCCACTCCAGTGTTCTTGCCTGGAGAATCCCAGGGACGGGGGAGCCTGGTGGGCTGCCATCTATGGGGTCGCACGGTGTCGGACACAACTGAAGTGACACAGCAGCAGCAGCAGCAGCAGCAGCAGTACACACTGCTGAATACCTTTCTCCAGTTCAATGTGACAGTCCTTTCTCCAATTTGCACATGACCTTGCCACTGGCCTTAGTTGAGGGACATAGGTTGAGTTAAATTTTCTTTCACAAATATTTGCAAATATTGGGTTGGCCAAAACAAGAATTGGTCTCTCCAGGGGTTTGGATCTGTAGCATGGAATCTCTGAAGCTGGCCAGTGTTCAGAAAGCCAACGAAGGATGAAGGAAACACTCTGAAAGGAACAGAGATGTAGAATGGAAAGGACCTGATCAATAGTCAATATCTTGAGTCTTCAGCCTCGTAATGCCCAGCTTTGTCCCTGTTCTAAGGTCAGGCTCTCCTCTAACATTTTCAGGGCCCACGACAGTAATATAAATAGAAGCACACATATCCTATGTCAAAATACTTTAAAATTATAAATCGAAGGAACAAGCAATTAAGCTAAATATATTCTATGCTCCTATCTTGCCAAATATACCTCCATGCAAACCTGAAAGACTACGTTCAAATTTAGAATTCACAATCCTTGGATTTCTGACTTCCATCTCTTTTCAGCCCTGGCTTCTCCTGCACTGTGAAGGGGATCCTTGTGTACATGTCCAATCTCCTTCCATCCATTCCACTATAAACAGCTGTCCCTTGACCACCCTTTGGGTCTAAAGGTATTGACGTTGACAATTCTATCTGTCCTTAGGAGAACAGATCCAGGGAAAAGACCCAGTGCAATCTTGGAAATAGGCTTGGGGCCATTTGGGTGAAGAATTCCAAGAGCATGGTCTAAAAGAAGGAAGCAAATGCTCTTGGTGGATAAGTTCCCTTAACTATACTGATTTCTCATCTGACAAGGAGAAAGTCTGTGTGCCCTGACCTGGCCCCTCTTTCTCAGTTCTAATAGGGGCTGTTTATATAAATTCCTTGTTTATTTAAGTAAGCTCCAACTAGATTGTTACTTGCAACCCAAGAATCCTAAATAAGGCTGCCGTCTTTACCCTCTGAACCACTGTCCAATTTCCTCTCTCTGTTCCCCATAAGGCCACTACTAGTGACAGGGGGTAGAGAAGGTCATGGCAACCCACTCTAGTTTTCTTGTCCAGTATTCCTAATAGAGGAGTTTGGTGGGTTACAGTCCATGGGGTTGCAAAAAGTTGGACGCAACTGAGTGAATGAGAAGTGACAGGGGGAGGGCTTCCTCATGAACTCTAACGCCTACCAAGTGGGCCAGAAGAAAGGAGGATTGATTTCTCCATTAGTAGTAAGTTATTTTGGTCAATCACTGTGACTTTCCTTTCTCACTGGCTATATGTTATACCTCCAATTATCTATTTTGAGCTTCATGGGCAGCCTCAAATCCTAAAAGAGCATTTTACTTCATTCTTGCATCTTCTGGCACCATCAGTTCAGTTCAGTCGCTCAGTCGTGTCTGACTCTTTGCGACCCCATGAATCGCAGCACACCAGGCCTCCCTATCCATCACCATCTCCCGGAGTTCACTCAAACTCACGTTCATCGAGTCCATGATACCATCCAGCCATCTCATCCTCTGTCGTCCCCTTCTCCTCCTGCCCCCAATCCCTCCCAGCATCAGGGCTTTTCCAGTGAGTCAACTCTTCACATGAGGTGGCCAAAGTACTGGGGCTTCAGCTTTAGCATCATTCCTTCCAAAGAAATCCCAGGGCTGATCTCCTTCAGAATGGACTGGTTGGATCTCCTTGCAGTCCAAGGGATTCTCAAGAGTCTTCTCCAACACCACAGTTCAAACGCATCAATTCTTCAGTGCTCGGCCTTCTTCACAGTCCAACTCTCACATCTATATATGACCACAGGAAAAACTATAGCTTTGACTAGACGGACCTTAGTTGGCAAAGTAATATCTCTGCTTTTGAATATGCTATCTAGGTTGGTCATAACTTTTCTTCCAAGGAGTAAGCGTCTTTTAATTGCATGGCTGCAGTCACTATCTGCAGTGATTTTGGAGCCCCCAAAAATAAAGTCTGACACTGTTTCCCCATCTATTTCCTATGAAGTGATGGGACTGGATGCCATGATCTTCGTTTTCTGAATGTTGAGCTTTAAGCCAACTTTTTCGCTTTCCTCTTTCATCAAGAGGCTTTTTAGCTCCTCTTCACTTTCTGCCATAAGGGTGGTGTCATCTGCATATCTGAGGTTATTGATATTTCTCCCTACTCAACATCATATCAGAGTTTATGGGCCCTGCCTCCCATCTGACTTGCGAGTCCTCCAAAACGGAATGTCAAATATTCGGTACTGCATCATTTATCAGGTCTTGAAGCCATCTCTGTTGGAGGATGTTCTAGTCCTCTCCCTTGGGAAGTTCTGAGTATTTTCTTTGGAGAGAACCCACACACACATATACTAGGCTTGGCTCCTGTCCATGATTCCTTTCTCCAACTCTACACCCACACTTAGGATGGTAAGATCTGCCTTCGACCACATACTCAAATGCCACCATGATCATAGTGTACAAGTCTTCTGCTAGACCTGTGTCAGAGTCTGATTCTTGGTGGCCTGTGAATATAACTAGTGAAGAAAAACCACTGGCTTGCTACAGGTCAATAATAGCCAGGTACCAGAAGCAACCTGGGCTTCCCGATGGCTCAGATGGTAAAGAATCAGCCGGCCATGCAGGAGACCCGGGTTTGATCCCTGGAGAAGGGAATGGCAACCCACTCCAGTATTCTTGCCTGGAGAATTCCATGGACAAAAGAGCCTGGTGGGCTACAGTCCGTGGGGTCACAAAGAGTCAGAAACGACTGAGCGACTGACTAACCAGAGCAATCAACCTAGGACTGGGAAACACATGGACAAATGAGATTAGTCTAGCACTTGACACACCTGCTATCTCTCTCAGAACTTACCTGTGATTTCCCACTTTCAATCCAGAAACTCTGTTTTAAATGATGTTCCATTTAAATGATGTCTCACTATCACAGACTTGATAACAAGAACTGTAGACCTTCTCTCTTCTTTATTTTTCTAACATAGCACCTACTTAGATGTCCTCAAAACTGATATTAGTATGCATCAGCAATTGCTAGGACAACCTTAAACTAAGGAGCTCAGCAAAGTCGCCAAGGCCTTGAACTCCCAAAAGGGGTCAAAGGAGTAGGGGATTTGACTTCCTTCTGAAAGCTGACTTATGAATCAGTGCCCTGGGTCTGTCCTGATAATGCCAAGTTAAAACACAAGACTTCTGTAATCCTGGAAGAGTTCTTCATAAACATTATGAATATTTCCATATTTTCATAGTTGACAGGGTAGGACTAGTTGTTAATAACAGAGATCTTCTCATGGCCTGTTCTTACTGTGTGACATTACATGTCATTCTCTTTAACTGAGATTGACTTGTAAAGTCTCCCATGTGTTCTAGTATCATTATCATATTAGCATGACATTTTCAGATTTAAGTGACAGGAAACTGTGTTGTCGTTGTTCAGTTGCTACGTTGTATCCAACTCTTCACAACCCCATAGACTGCAGCACAACAGGCTTCCCTGTCCTTCACTGTCTCCTGGAGTTTGCTCAAATTCATGTCCACTGAGTCGATGATGCCATCCAACCATCTCATCCTCTATTACCCACTCCTCCACCTGCCCTCAATCTTTCCCAGCATAGGGTCTTTTTCCAGTGACTTGGCTCATTGCATCAGGTGGCCAAAGTATTGGAGCTTCAGCTTTAGTATCAGTCCGTCCAATGGATATTTAGGGTTGATTTCCTTTAGAATTGACTGGTTTGATCTCCTTGCAGTCCAAGGGTCACTCAAGAATTTTCCCCAGCACTAGAGTTGGAAAGCATCAGCTCTCCAGTGCTCAGCCTTCTTTGTGGTTCAACTTTCACGTTCATACATGACTACTGGAAAAACCATAGCTTTCACTATATGGACCTTTGTTGGCAAGGTGATGTCTCTGTTTTTTAATACTCTGTCTAGGTTTGTCATAGCTTTTCTTCCAAGGAGCAAGTGTCTTTTTATTTTGTGGCTGCAGTCACCATTTACAGTGATTTTGGAGCCTAAGAAAATAAAATCTGATTAAGTCAAATAAACATGCTTAAGTCAAGCACGTGCATGCTTAGATTCATTCTCAGTCCTCCTTCCCTCTGATGTTCCTCTAAGTGGTGACAAGGAGAGCATCCAGCAACCCCAGCCCTACATTCCACATGCTCAGCAATGCCATCTAGCAAAGTGCAAGTTTCTCCTTATAGTTACAGAAAAATTCTGAGGGTTAAGTCTCAGTGGCTTAACTTGGATCACCCACTCACCCCAAACCAATCCCTGAGCCTAGTTAGATGGAATGTTCTAATTGGACAGGCACCCCACTCCAGCACTCTTACCTGGAAAATCCCGTGGATGGAGGAGCCTGGTAGGCTGCAGTCCATGGGGTCGCTAAGGGTCAGACATGACTGAGCAACTTCACTTTCACTTTTCACTTTCATGCATTGGAGAAGGAAATGGCAGCCCACTCCAGTGTTCTTGCCTGGAGAATCCCAGGGACGGGGGAGCCTGGTGGGCTGCCGTCTATGGGGTCACACAGAGTCGGACACGACTGAAGCGACTTAGCGGCAGCAGGAGCGGGTCATATGGCACTCCTAGAAGCAGAGTATGAGGTCGGCTATACCCAAGATACACAGATTTAGAATGAGAAGGGCAGTTTTAAAGAAAATCTGGGCAGACCAAAAAAAAAAAAAGTTCACTACTTTTTATATATATATATGTTCACTACTCGAAGACCCATTGTCCACGTTTTTCCAAGGTTTGGGAGAATATAAATATATGTATATGAACATAAATAATGAGTATATAAATATTACATATAAATGAATATATAAACCCTTGCAGATAAATTCAAATGACCAGTCACTTTCTACAATAACCTCTGAGTAGTAATAAGGGTTCCTGAAACCCCAATCCCTTCACGTTGCTAGACCTACACAAGACAGAAAAAATCTACCCTGTTAATGTTCTCTGCAGTCATAGAGATTTTATAATACCTGCTCTGACATCCAATTCTGGAAACAACCGACTCCATAGGAAGTGGCTAAGCCATCCTGTATAAGGAACACATTGTGCTGGACTATTTTAGACTGTCTGTTCAGAGCCAGGAAATCCACACAAACCCAGAATTTACCTGAATTTTTATCTTCACTATCACAAAAGGGGATGCGGAACCCAGAGCTGACGCAGTTAATCAGTAGGTCTTTAAGGTGATCTAAAAAATCATCCCTCTCAGACAATATAGACTTCCTGCACTATCTTCTGAAGGGTCTGGGCTTCCAACTTCAAGATTATGGGCATACCTTATGCTCAGTCACAGCCCATTCTTAGAGAAACTATTCCGGGTTTGGTCCTTCTATTTCCACCTTTTGAATTTTAGGAATCCCCCAATTAAAGGGCCCAGAATGGAAACGGTGAGGATGGAGTGGGAATTTTAGATTCTTCCTTGCGTTGATTTTCCTGGGTAAGAGTAGAACACCACGGAATGCTTCCAGTGAACATTTTAAAGAGTCTGGACTTGATCCCTATAATGTACCTACCTTTGCCAAGCACTGCCAGGGTCCAATATATAACTACAGATTTTTCATCTCTTCTATCATTTCCACCAGTCCTGTAGGATACTCATGCCTCACAATCAATATCAAAGCAAAACCACATCTTATTCATTTATTTTTGTCTTGGGGAATGGCTTGGGAGCTTGCTACTTGTGAATTCACTATCAAGCCATGCTTACTGCTTGGTGTTTTTCTTGGCTCCTCATCTTCCTAGGATCCTCTCTCCACAAGACAAAGATGGGCTCTTCACCTGCCTGGGGCTCCTGGCTGGGTCGAAGACAGCTCAAACTCTAAGCCCATCTCCACTCCCTCTTCCCCAGATGCTCTTCAACCTTAGGATAGCTGGAATTTCTTCTTGTTCTGGAACCTCCTCACCCCCCACTTCCTCCAGCATTCTGCCTTTTAGGGTTCTGAAGTATCCACCCTCAGAGCTCTTTCTCCAAACCTATAAGGGCACTAGCAGGGCTTTCATATGTACCTTGAAGTCTTCATGGATAGTGGTCATTGGAGTTCTCGCTGGTTATCTACAATCACCCCAACTGATGGAGTTTCCTTCATCCCATGACTTGAGCTGCCTCCCTTCCTCCTTTTCCTAAGTTAATTTCAATAACTGGAAGAACCTAAAAGACTATTCTGGGTCTGGCAGCTGAAATTTTCCCCAAAGCCTTACTTTAGTTCTTCCCTGTTATACAGAGAACTTGATTCATACTGTTTAGAACTTTGGCTTCTGTTTACTCTGCCTCCTATAAGTGTGTCTCCAACCCCAATTCAAAAGTAGGCACCTTTAAAGAAAAAGGGCTTCCCTGGTGGCTCAGAGGGTAAAGCATCTGCCTGCAATGCAGGAGATCTGGGTTCGATCCCTGGTTCAGGAAGAGCCCCTGGAGAAGGAAATGGCAACTCACTCCAGCATTCTTGCCTGGAGAAGCCCATGGATGGAGGAGCCTGGTAGGCCACAGTCCACAGGGTCACAAAGAGTTGGACACTACCAAGCGACTTCACTTTCTTTCTTTCTTTAAAGAAAAAAAAGTAACGCATCTTTTTTCATACCCTCCAGTAGAGCATATAAAAAAGTCTGAATGACCTTATGACTATAAATCTTTCCAAGTGCTAAAATAGTCAGAGTGTCTGGCACTCACCAGCTGACACCGAGACCTTGGTAGCCTTGAAAACTCCCTTTGTCAGACTCAGAGGTTCTCCACTAGTGGTATCCACCACTTGCAGTATCTCAGCAGAGGGCCCAACCAAGGGCACACTTTCCTCATGTCAGAGGTTGCCTTCCCCCTAAATACTCTCAACTTTTGGATCTCATAAATCTCTAACCGAATGGCCTTTCCTTTCACCTGTCCCCAGCAATTAGGCCAGTGACTCTGGTGACAGTTGGAACTATCTGTTTTCATGTAGGAGAAATTCTAACCATATCCAACACTGAAACTCTGTTCTCTGTTATCTTCCTAGTACTGCAGCCCAGTTCACATCTTTAGAAACTTGAGTAAGGCTGTGTTCTCTCTCCTCCTGAAGACCTTACTGGGCCCTCTATCTGCCCAGGTACCTAACAGAAAACTTGCACATCTCTTCAATTTCAGATTTTTCACAGTTCTTTTAAATCCCACAATGCATAGAGATTTCTAGAAGTCTACATCTACCACCATGCACAAATTTTCTAATGTTATCTTGGTCATTATCCTAATATTTATTGGCTTTATTTCTAGATATAGTGATGAGTTCATGGTATGGATATAAATTTCAATAAGATTTATAAAAATTCTGGGTGGAATCCCCAAAATATAACCACATATCCTCAGCTTCATTTGCCTCCAATTACCAAATGAGATTATATTATTTAATAACCTTTTATACATTATTTATTCTAGCATGAACACCCACTTCCCTACGTGTAGGAATTAACCCCTCCTCAGGTATTTCAGAGACTCTCTCGAGGGCCTTTTGAGTCTTCAAGAATAAGTTCTACAGGAACTTACATGTGGTCCAGTGGCTAAGACTCCACACTTCCAGTGCAGTGGGCCTGGGTTCAATCTCTAATCAGAGAACCAGTTTCCACATGCTCCAACTAAGAGTTTGCATGCCACAACTAAAGATCTTGTATGTCTCAACTAAGACCCAATAGCCAAATGAGAGAAAACAAAATAATAAGTTTTTAGTGGCTGGTCATCTTGCCACCATACTACTATTTCAGCTTATGTCAGATGACTCCCAGGAACTTTAACTGGGTTAGGGGATTTGCCCAAAACCACAGATGTTTCAGTGTTCTTTCAACACTTTCACATTATCTGCATTGTCAACTCTCTCACCTGCCAAGTTTGATCCAAGATTTTCACCTAAACATTAGCTTTGGGTTTTAAATCTTTCACAATTCTGAACGTGTTCAACATGACAGAACCCTTATTAGACACGTAACTGTTTCAAAAGAATTTACCTTTAAGAATTTTATTTAACATGTAAGATTGAACAGTGTGATATTAACTAAAAGGTAGACACATAGATCGGAGAAGACAATGGCACCCCATTCCAGTACTCTCGCCTGGAAAATCTCATGGACGGAGGAGCCTGGTAGGCTGCAGTCCATGGGGTCGCTAAGAGGTGGACATGACTGAGTGACTTCCTTTTCACTTTTCCTTTCATGCGTTGGAGAAGGAAATGGCAACCCACTCCAGTATTCTTGCCTGGAGAATCCCAGGGATGGGGGAGCCTGGTGGGCTGCCGTCTATGGGGTTGCACAGAGTCGGACACGACTGAAGCGACTTAGCAGCAGCAGCAGACACATAGATCAATGGAACAAAATAAAGAACTCAGAAACAGTCCCACACATATATTCTCAACTAACCTGACAAAAGTGCAAAGGCAGTTCAATGGAGAAAGGATAGTCTTTTCAACAAATGGTGCTGAAACAATTAGATACCCACATGCAAAAAAAGAACAAACAACAACACATCTCACATTTTATACAAAAATTAATTCAATGTGGGTCATAGACCTAAATGTAAAACCTTAAACTATGAAGCTTGTAGAAGAAAACACAAGAAAAAAAAAATCTTTCTTTGATATAACAGAGCAACTCATAAAAGAAAAAAATTGATAAACTGGACTTCCTCAAAATGAAAAACATCTGCTTATGAAAGAAACTGCTGGGCTTCCCTGGTGGTCCAATAGTTAAGAATCTGTTTGCAGTGCAAGGGACACCAGTTCAATCCTTGATCCAAAAAGCTCCCACATGCCATGGGGCAACTAAGGCCACAGATAATGAGCCCGAGCTTCGGAGCCCGCAGGCCCCAACTACCGAGCCTGTGTGCCACAACTACTGAAGCCTGTGCACCCTAGAACTTGTAGGGCACAACGAGAGAAGCCCCCGCAACGAGAAGCCCTTGCACCACAACTAGAGAGTAGCCCCTGCTCGCCACAACTAGAGAAAGCCCACGTGCAGCAATGAAAATCCAGCACAGCCAAAAATTTAAAAAAGTAGATACATAAACAATTGTTTTAAAAAGATTCTGCTAAGAGAATAAAAGAAAGGTATAGACCGAGAGAAAATATTTGCAAGTCACATACAACAAAGGATTTGTATCCAGAATATATAAAGAACTTAGTAATAAGAAAACAAATCACATCATAAAAAGTGGGTAAGAGATATAAACAATTCACCAGTACAGATAGACACCATATTAAAATATGCTCAACACCATTAATCAATAGGGAAATGCAAATTAAAACCACACTGAAACACTAAATGCCTAATAGAATGGCTTTAAAAAGCAAACCCTGACAATACCAAGTGTTGGTGAGAATATGGCACAAATGGAATGTTCATACATGGCTGGCGGGAATTTAAAATTGTACAGCCACTTTGGAAACTAATTTAGCACTTTATTATAAAATTAAATATACAGTTACTATATGATCCCCAAATTCTGCTCCTAAATATTTACCTAGGAAAAATGAAGATTTATGTTCAGACAAAACCTGCACACAAGTGTCCAAAGCAATTTCATCCAAAATCACAAAAAAACTGGAAACAGTATAAATATCTTTTAACTGGTGAATGGATAAACTTTAGTATGTCCATAAAATTGAGTACTACTCAGCAGTAAAAGAAATGAATTACTGATACACTCAAAAACATGAATAAATCACAAATGCATTGTGCTAAGTGAAAGAAATCAAACTCAAAAAACTACATGCCTTATGATCTATTTATGTATTATTCTGGAAAAGACAAAATTATACAAACAGAAACCAGTGACTGCCAGGGATTGGGATGGAGGAGGGTGTTGATTACAAAAGTGCAGTATGAGGGACTTTTTAAGGATAATACAACTATTCTGTATTTTCATGGTTGTGGTAGTGAAATGACTATATGCATCTGTCTAAACCAGTGGTTCTCAACAGGGGGTGATCTGCTCTCTAGAGGCTATCAGACAATGTCTGCAGACATTTGTGGTTGTCACAATGCAAAGAGGAAGGGTAGAGGCCAGAGACACTGCTAAACATTTTACAATGCAACAGGACAGGCCCCACAGCAAAGAATTATCTGCCCCCAAGTGTCAGTAGTGCCAAAACTGAGAAACCCCAGTCTAAACCAGAGGTCAGAAAATTACAGCACCAGGGGAAGGCAATGGCACCCCACTCCAGTACTCTTGCCTGGAAAATCCCATGGACGGAGGAGCCTGGTGGGCTGCAGTCCATGGGGTCACTAAGGGTCAGACATGACTGAGCAAATTCACTTTCACTTTTCACTTTCATGCATTGGAGAAGGAAATGGCAACCCACTCTAGTGTTCTTGCCTGGAGAATCCCAGGGATGGGAGAGCCTGGTGGGCTGCCGTCTATGGGGTCGCACAGAGTCGGACACGACTGAAGTGACTTAGCAGCAGCAGCAGCAGCAGTCAATTCTAAAGGAAATCAACCCTGAATATTCATCCAAAGGACCGATGCTGAAGCTGAAACTCCAATACTTTGGCCACCTGATGCAAAGAGCCAACTCATTAAAAAAGACCTTGATGCTGGGAAAGATTGAGAGCAGGAGAAGGGGGAGATAGGGGATGAAATGGTTGGATGGCATCACCAACTCAATGGACACGAGTCTGAGCAAACTCTAGAAATAGTGAAGGACAGGGAAGCCTGGCATGCTGCAGTTCATGGAGTTGCAGAGTCAGACATGACTTAGTGACTGAACAAAAATATATAACAAATTTCATTGTTCATAAATAAATCATATTCATTCATTTATGTGTTATCTGGTGATCCAAAGGCAGAGTTGAGTATTTGTGACAGACTGTGTGTCCACAAAGCCTAAAATGTTTTTCTTTACAGTTAAGCCTAAACCCACAAAAATATACACAAAAAATAATATATTTTACTTATGTTAAAAATTTTAAGGTGAATTTTACAATGTGAAATTATAGATGCCTACATTGAATTACTACAAGCTATGCTAAAACACACTCCTTTCTATAAATGTGCTTGTCTTTTCTGATGCTCCTTATAGAGCACAAATAGTAAATAATAGGAATTCATTGCTGGCTGGGTTCTGATGTGAAAGTTTCCTGTATAAAACAATCATATGCAACATCTCTGACCATGAAGAATCTCATTAGGCCCTGGACACAGGGACAGTTCTATGGACAAGACGTCTGTGGTGAAGCAGCTAATACCCCATGCGCTTGTCATCAGGTCAGTGGTGGGGGCTGACTGGGCTTCTCTGAGCGTGACTGCCCATGAACTGTATGGGGCATTTGTCACACTGCCTCGGAGAGCCCAGCCGACCATCATGCACAGGGCCTCAGAGCCTGTCAGTTAGCGCTTGTCCATTAGCCCCTGTCCAAACACTTAAATGTCCTGGCCCTGGAACTGTATGCATGATACCAGTCCCCTTTAGACCCTGTAAGCGCGATCAGGCATGAGCTCACTGTCTCTCATCATCCCTCACCTCCACCTGGACAAACTATCAGTTAATTAATTAGCTAATGTGGGTACAAATGCTTGAAGCTGAAGAATGCTCAGCTGGGCTATTAAAATAATCATCTGCTGGGTCCTCTCCCTTCAGTTCCTACCCCTCCAAAGTCAGCCCACTGTCAGTGGGAAAACTCCACAGGAGGTGGCTGAGTAGTCATGCATGTTCCAGGCCGGAACCCCACCCCCACCCCCCCAGTCTCCCAATACTGATGCTCTGGATTCAGCCAACTAGTACTGTAAATCCTAAAGTCCAGAGTCTGGACTGGCTTTCTTCTTTTAAGGAATTGGCAACACAGCAGGTCTGGGTTCCCCCAAAGTATCAAATTTTGGCTATCTTTGATTACTTTCTTCAGCTAGATAGACCATTTAGAAAGTCAGAACAGCCTTTTGAAAAGATTATGTGGGAATCACAGCCTTATTTGTCCAAGATTACAGAGCTTTCAAACTGACATTCCCAGGGCTGAAACTCAGTTCTTCATCTCTTAGTTCAAGCTGCTCTTGGGAGCCAGGAGAAATCCCTGTTCAGAAAGTTGATCCCCGCAGGACAAAGTGATGGCTAGAGTACTTTTAGCTGCTGAAGTTCCGTGCAGTTATCAAATGCTAAAACAGGAAGGTGCCCAGGGTTGACACCCATGTTACTCCTGTCCATCTCCCCTTTCTGAAAGGTATTTCCGTGGAGTAGGACTGAAAATAGCTGACCTCAATCTCCCAAAGCCCAACTGCAGAAGAGTTGAGAGTACAGTTTCATTGTAGTCATATTTGGGCAATTCCTGTCTGTTCCCTGATGATCCTTGGGGAGCAGTTAAAGTATCTTATTTCACCCTGTACTCTATCATCCATCCTCTCCATCTACATTCCTAAGGCCTCATCATTACTCATCAGGGCAGTTCCTACAGTCTCCTCTCTTCGTATTCCCATCACCCTCTTTGTCCATGCTGACCCTCAGCTCTCCTACTCTGCAACCAGACAGATCATTCAAAAAACACAATTGTGACTGGATCATTCCCTGAAAGTATCTGACAGCGCTATAATTTATAGGGCAAGTCCAAAGTTAGCAACTTGATAACCAAATCTCTTCAAAATCTTGTCCCACTTCCAACCTATTATGCTCATCCCATACCAGGCAATTTCCCCTTCCCCACCTGTAACTTGAGCATGCCAGGCTCTGTGCCCTGGCTCACACTTTTTTCCCCTTCTGGAATGTCCTCTCCACCTTGTCTCCATCCATGAGAAGACTTTCCTCAAAAGACAGCCCAGGGCTTCCCTTGTGGCTCAGTGGTAAAGAATCTGCCTTCCAATGCGAGACACAGGTTCATTCCCTGGTCCAGGAAGATCCCACATGCCATAGAGCAAATAAGCCTGTGCACCGCAAGTATTGAGCCTATGCTCTAGAGCCCGGAAACTGCAACTACTGAGCCCATGAGCTGCAGCTACAGAAGCTCTTGCACCCTTGAGCTGGTGCTCTGCAACAAGAGAAGCCACCACAATGAGAAGCCCACACACCACAACTAGAAAGTAAGCCCCCACTTGCTACAACTATATGTCAAGGCTATATATTGTCACCCCGCTTATTTAACTTCTATGCAGAGTACATCATGCAAAATCCTGGGCTGGATGAAGCACAAGCTGGAATCAAGATTGCCAGAAGAAATATCAATAACCTCAGATATGCAGATGACAACACCTTTATGGCAGAAAGCAAAAGTGAAAGTGAAAGTGAAGGTCAATCCGTCGTGTCCAATTCTTTGCGACTGGAACTGTATAGTCCATGGAATTCTCCAGGCTGGAGTGTGTAGCCTTTCCCTTCTCCAGAGGATCTTCTCAACCCAGGGATCAAACCTAGGTCTCCCACATTGCAGGCGTATTCTTTACTGGCTGAGCCACAAGGGAATCCCGAATACTGGAGTGGGTAGCCTATCCCTTCTCCAGAGGATCTTCCTGACCCAGGAATCAAACCAAGGTGTCCTGCATTGCAGGTGGATTCTTTACCAACTGAGCTATGAGAGAAGCCCCTGGCAGGAAGCAAAGAGGAACTAACGAGGCTCTTGATGAGCCTCTCCTCTTAGAGAGTGAAAAAGCAGGCTTAAAATTCAACATTCAAAAAACAAAGATTATGGCATCTGAGAGGAGCAAGGTCGTGAGGCAAGAAGCGGTAGGTTTGCAGTCGCCATTTCTTCTGCCTCGGTCTCTGGATCTTTCGTAGAGCGTCCAACAGCGCTATGGTGGGACAGAGCATCTGGAGGTTCACAACCTCTGTGGTTCGTTGGAGCCACTATGAGGAGGGTCCAGGGAAGAATATACCATTTTCAGTGGAAAACAAGTGAGGTTACTAGCTATGATGACTTTGTTCTTTGGGTCTGGATTTGCTGCACCTTTCTTTATAGTAAGACACCAACTGTTTAAAAAGTAATCCATGAGACAGATAGGAAGAGGAGCATATTAAGAGGTGCAGTCTCTTAAAAGGATCAGTCCCTTGAACTCAGCATCCTAGATGTGTTTGTAAATAAACTTATGGCATAAAAAAAAAAAAAAGATCATGGCATCTGGTCCCATCACTTCATGGCAAATATATGGGAAAACAATGAAAACAGTAACAGACTTTATTTTCTTGGGCTCCAAAACCACTCCAGAGATGGTTGCATGGCATCACTGACTTCATAGACATGAGTCTGAACAAACTCTAGGAGATAGTGAAGGACAGGGAACCTGGTGTCCTGGGGTCGCAAAAAGTCAAGACACAACTGAGCAACTGAACAACAACAACTTGCCACAATTAGAGAAAAGCCTGTGCAGCAACAAAGACCCAGAACAGCCAAAAATAAATACATAAATAAGGAGACAAAACTCAGCCCAAATGCCACCTCCTCCATGAAGCCTTCTGTAGCTCACCTCTGAATTCCCAGAGCACTTTGCTAGTTATTCTCTGTGGCCTGCTCTGCTTTTTATGACTGCTGTTAACATACAGATGTACTCTCCCCCATGGGACAGTAAGCATCTTAAGAAAGTATTATCATCTAGTGTGCAGCACACAGTAGGTACTGGTAATCATTAGTTATTGATGCACAAACTGCTGCAGACAGATTATAGGCTAATGAGAGCATGAATCAGAAGAGGACTGGGATAGAGGCGGAACCACTAATCACTATCAAAAAAGAATGGTTAACAAGGTCAAAGGTGTAACTGTCTTAATGACAACAACTTACAAGGCCTGGACCTTGTGCTACCCATCACATTTACTCATCATATCCACTCTGTTATATAGGTACTATTCTCATCTGAATTATTTAGATGAAAAATTGAGGCTCTGGCAGGGCAGGGCAAATTCATTTTTTCAGCCACCAACCTCTTGTCGGTCTATAAACACATCTTACAGCGCTCACTTCAGAAGCACATATACTAAAATTGGAATGATACAGAGAAGATTAGCATGGCCCCTGTGCAAGGATGACATGCAAATTCGTGACGCATTCTATATTGTTTCGTATTCTAACACGTATGTATGGAATCTAGAAAAATGGTACTGAAGAATTTTTTTAGAGGGCAGCAATGGAGAGGCAGACAGAGAATAGACTTATGGACATGGGGAGAGGGGAAGAGAGGGTGAGATGAACGGAAAGAGTAACATGGAAACTTACATTACCATATGTAAAATAGATAGCCATCTCTATGGCTCAAGAAACTTAAACAGGGACTCTGTATCAACCTAGAGAGGTGGGGTGGGGAGGGAGATGGGTGGGAGGTTCAAAAGGGAGGGGATATATGTATACCTATGGCTGATTAATGTTGAGGTTTGATAGAAAATAACAAAATTCTGTAAAGCAATTACCCTTCAATTAAAATATATACACATACACCCCTTACATAATACCACCTCAGAGCCTTTACACTTGTTCTACCCTCACCTGAAACATTCTTCCCCCAAGTATAGACAAGGCTTGCTGCCTCCCTTCTTATAGGTCTTTTATCAAATATCACATTATTAGGCTTACTGTCTCCACCATATAAAAAGTGGCAAATAACTAACTCCCTGGCATTTCATCTCCCTCTCATTTGCTTTATCACCATATCACTTATTTCTATCCTTCATGTTATATATTTTCTTTTATTTTGTCTTATTGGCCACTCCCTGAGGCATGTGGGATCTTAGTTCCCTGACCAGGGATGGGAACTATGCCCTCTCCCTGCAGCGGAAGTATGGAATCTTCACAAGGGAAGCCCTTACGTATTTTATTTATTTGGATATTTTCAATCTCTCCCCACTAGATTATAAATTTCACAGTCACACTGGTCAGGGGCAAAGCCCAGATTCAAATCCAGTTCTGAATCCAAAGCCAGATAACAAAATTATAGTCTTATGAGGCAAAGGAATAGCTTTGGTCTTTATGGCCCTCAAAGACAAATGCCTTTGATCACAGAGGAAGCATTAAGGAAGCTGATTTCATCTTAATATGAGTACAGTATAGTTGTTAGCTGGAGTTCTCTCTGCCTCTTAAGAACCAAATTAGGGAATTCCCTGGCCGTTCATGGTGAAGGTCCAGGTTCAATCCCTGGTCAGGGGACTAAAATTCCACAGCCAACTAGCATAGCCAAAAAAGCAGAACAAACAAACAAACAAAAACAGATATTTGTCAAACCCTCATTCCCCCAGATTCCCGGAAACATTCCCAAAGATTATTGGAAATCCCCAGGGCAATTACATTGCCATAATAACCTCTGTCTCTGCATTCCTGCTTCCACTATCTGAATTCAGCTTATGGATTGCCTCACATTCCCTGTGTGTTATCCTTGTCCTGCACCTGGTCCTCAATCCTTTGTCACCAAAAACAATTGCTTGCTCCAATGCTTTGTGACCAAACTTTACTGAAGATTCATGGGACAGAGAGAACTTAGCACAACTGCAGAAGACCTTTGAAATTTAGTATTACAAATTATTGTTCTTAAGCCTTTCTGGTACTATTCCATATTATTTGACTTTCCTTTCTCTTTCTCTCCAGCCTTCTCTTTCTGGCCCCTTCAAAGTCTCAAAAGTAAAAACAAACAAACAAAATGCCCCTTATCTTATTCAAATCATTTAAGTTCCTTCCTGCCCCCAACCTCAGCTGTCTTTACCCTCTTCTTTACTTTTTTATTTTGACTGTGCCGGGTCTTTGTTATGGCACATGGGCTCTTCATTGCTGCGTGTGGGCTGGCTACGCTCCAGCTGCAGTGACTGGGAGTACTCTCCCCTTGTGGTGCACAGGCTTTTTATTACAGTGGGTTCTCTTGTTGCAGAGCATGGGCTCTAGGGCTCGCCAGTTCAGTAGTCTTACTGGCCCATAGGCTTACTTGCCCCACAGCATATGGGGTCTTAGTTCCTGGACCAGGGATCAAATCAGTGACCCCTGCATCACAGGTGAATTCTTAACCACTTGGCCATCAAGGAAGTCCCTAACCTCTTCCTTTCTAAAGCCATGGATTTGGCCAAAATACTTGTGAAACCATTTATCTTAGATTGGAACTTGAAGCCACATGCTGGGACTCGAATTAGGCCAAAACCTTGCTTGGGACTTGAACCCAGCCAAAACCCACAGTCCTCCAACAGAGACCACAGACCTAGTTTCAGGACATAAGGAAGTTCAGGTTCTTGATGTCTCATTGCAGAAAAAATTCAGTTAGCGACAAAGTGATAGGCAAGAAGTAGCTATATTGAGAAAGAAACACTCCACAGAGTGTGGGCCATCACAGAAGAGTGAGGGTGACAGCCCCCAAATGTAGCGTGCTTAGTTTATGGGCTGGGTAATTTCATAGGCCAGTGAATGGGAGGATTATTTCAACTATTTTGGGGAAGAGGTGGAAATTTCCAGGAATTCAGCCACCACCAACTTTTTGATCTTTTGAGGCCACTATACATGTTTTTAAGATTTTGGCAGGCAGATGAGGGGATTCCCTCGTTGTGCAGTCTCCCAGGACAAGCCTGGAGGTAAGTTCTCCTGCTTATTAAACTTGCCAACTGCCAGTCTGGAGTGGCCTGCCCCTTTCTTAGCCTCTCCCTGCCGTGCACTCATAGGGCGGTGGCTTCCAGTCTCCACCTAGGAAGCTCCCTAAGAGCTCTGACTTCTCTGGTGGCTTAGACGGTAAAGCATCTGTCTACAATGCAGGAGACCTGGGTTCGGTCCCTGGGTAGGGAAGATCCCTGGAGAAAGAAATGGCAACCCACTCCAGTACTCTTGCCTAGAAAATCCCATTGACGGAGGAGCCTGGTGCAAGCTACTGTCCATGGGGTCGCAAAGAGTTGGATATGACTGAGCGACTTCACTTAGAACAGTCATGGACTTCCCTAGTGGCTCAGAAGATAAAGAATCTGCCTGCAATGCAGGAGACCTGGGTTGGATCCCTGGGTTGGATCCCTGGGTTGGGGAAAATCCCCTGGAGAGGGAATGGCAACCCTCTTCAGTATTCTTGCCTGGAGAATTCCATGGACAGAGGAGCCTGTCAGGCTACAGTTCATAGGGTCACATGCAGAGTTGGACATGATTGAAGTACTAACACTTTCTTTTACTTCTTTCTTGGAACTGTCATAGTGCCTCTAGGTGTATCATTTGGCTTTCTAATTGAGGATCAAGCTCTAGTCAAAATTGACATGTCTGCCATCTTGGACCCATCTGATATTAATTGGCTTATGCTGTGTCCTCAGGATATGTCATTCTTTCAAAAATTGTCCTCTGCCCTCTTCCCTCCTGTTTCACTTGGTCATCCAATTAGAGTCTTCCCATCTTTTGTTTTAGTTTCAGTCATAGAGAGTAATTTAGTTCTTCTAATTCATGAGAAAAAAACCTTCCCTTTGATTTTGACTCTCCAGTGATGGTGATCTTCGGTGGCCTCAGCCTACAGTGACTTGAAGCAGGATCTCAGTTTCCCAGCCAGAGACTGAAGTCAGGCCCCAGCAGTGAGAGCACTGAACCCTATCTCTAGACCATGAGGGTCAATGACAAGATCTTGGCTTGTCTGATTTGCAGAAATAAATTTCAACAAAGAGACAAGTAGTACTGAAACAAATAAAGGCCTTATTGGGGGGAAATAATGTGTGCATAGATATGTGTCACCAGATATGCAGATGACACTACCCTTATGGCAGAAAGTGAAGAAGAACTAAAGAGCCTCTTGATGAAAGTTAAAGAGGAGAGTGAAAAAATTGGCTTAAAACTCAACATTCAGAAAACTAAGATGATAGCATCTGGTCCCATTACTTCATGGCAAATAGATGGGGAAACAGTGGAAACAGTGACAGACTTTATTTTGGGGGGCTCCAAAATCACTGCAGATGGTGACTGCAGCCATGAGATTAAAAGACACTTGCTCCTTGGAAGATAAAGCTATGACAAACCTAGATAGCATATTAAAAAGCAGAGACATTACTTTGCCAGCAAAGGTCTGTCTAGTCAAAGCTATGGTTTTCCAGTAGTCATGCATGGTCATGAGAGCTGGGCTATATAGAAAGCTGAGTGCTGAAGAATTGATGCTTTTGAACTGTGGTGTTGGAGAAGACTCTTGAGAGTCCCTTGGACTGCTAGGAGATCCAACCAGTCCATCCAAAAGGAAGTTAGTCCTGACTATTCATTGAGAGGACTGATGCTGAAGCTGAAGCTCCAATACTTTGGCCACCTGATGCGAAGAACTGACTCATTAGAAAAGACCCTGATCCTGGGAAAGGTTGAAGGCAAGAGTAGAAGGGGACGACAGAGGATGAGGTGGTTGGATGGCATCACCAACTCAATGGACATGGGTTTGGGTGGACTCCGGGAGTTGGTGATGGACAGGGAAGCCTGGCACGCTGCAGTCCATGGAGTCACAAAGTGTCAAACACGACTGAGTGACTGAACTGAACTGAGACAGATGTGGGTGGGTTCAGATAGAGAGTCGTGCCTTTGCGGTGGTTTCGGTCACTCATGTGAGGCATTTCTTCTGTTTCCTCTGGCCAGTCATGGTGCTTTGCCTGGGTCTGAGTCTGTATCTGGTATATTCCTCAGTGTCCTCTCCTATGTGTACATGTATCTCTTAGCCAAGATGGATTCTAGCAAGGAGGTCTATGTGACATCACCTACTATGGGGTGGTGCCCCCTCCCTTTTTGGCCCCTGAAGAGACATTCTGTGCATGTGTAGCCAGGAAGGTCTTCTTGACCTCAGGAATGAGAAATATGTGGTCTCTCTTTTTTTTTGCTGTTCTTCTTACTGTTTTTTTTTTTCCTCTTTTACTTTCTTTTTTTTAATTGGAGGAAAATGCTCCACAACACTGAATTGCTCCTTTATCTTTTATCTCAGGTCCTCCCTGCTCCTGCCCTTATCTTATCTTGGAGTATCTGCACACAGGGAACACATCTATCTCCCATCTCAACGGAAGGTTACCTCTGTAGGTAGTGAGTTCCCCATCCTTGGAATTACCCAAGCAAAGGCCTGACTCAAGTAGAACGTGAATGAAAACACTGTAAAGATCCTTCAAATTTCAGAACCTATGATTCTGTAAAAATTTGGCACTTTTTTCTGAACACCATGCAAAACCGTATGACTTTTTCAAATGCATATAACAGAGAAAGAGTTCAAATTGGCTTTAAAGTGGGGAGGGGTGGATTCATTACCTCACGTAAAGTAAGGTAGCTGAATCCAAGTGCTTTAAGTCTTCACTATATCTTCCCTATTTCTTGGCACCACTTAACTAGTGTTGGCTTCTGTCTTACACGGACTCTCCCTTTGATTGGCAAAAGCCATCGGTCAGTTCCAGGCCTGTATTCTTTACCTTCACTCTCTCTATTCCCAACTCCCTAACAGGAGAGATGGCCTCTGCCTCCCAGTTGTTCCAGTGAAAGGCTTTCATTGCCCGACTTGGATGAAATGCCCATCACTAACCCAATTCCTGTGGTGATTGGCCATGCCAGGGTCTTAATGCCCATCCCTGGAATTCAGAGGTGGAGATGGCTCATTTGAATCACATTGAAACAGGAGGGAAAGGGGACAGGGCACAACTTTTAAAAGAATTAAAACCGTTTACCTCAGACTGGAACTTGAACCCATGTGCTGGGACTCAAACCAGGTCAAAACCCAGTCTGGGACTCTAACCCATGTGGCTGGGACTGCAGCTGAACCAAAACCCACAGTACTGGTTTCAGGACCTAATGAAGCTCAGGTCCTTGATGTCTCATCACAGAAAGAATTTGGTGAGAAACAAAGTGATAGTAAGAATTGGATTTATTCAGAGATACACTCCATAGACAGAATGTGGGCCATCAAGGAGGATAAGTGTGGCAGCCTTGAAATGAGGTGTGGCTAGCTTTTATGGGCTCAGTAATTTCATAGACTAATGAGTGGGAGGATTGTTCCAACTATCTTGGGGAGTTCAGTTCAGTTCAGTTCATTCACTCAGTCATGTCTGACTCTTTGCAACCCCATGGACTGCAGCATGCTGTCTAGGTTTGTCATAGCTTTTCTTCCAACAAGCAAGCATCTTTAACTTCATGGCCGCAGTCACCATCTACAGTGATTTTGTAGCCCCCAAAATAAAGTTTCTCATTGTTTCCATTATTTCCCCATCTATTTGCCATGAAGTGATGGGACCGGATAGCATATTAAAAAGCAGAGACATTACTTTGCCGACTAAGGTCCGTCTAGTCAAGGCTATGGTTTTTCCTGTGGTCACGTATGGATGTGAGAGTTGGACTGTGAAGAAAGCTGAGTGCCAAAGAATTGATGCTTTTGAACTGTGGTGTTGGAGAAGACTCTTGAGAGTCCTTTGGACTGCAAGGAGATCCAATCAGTCCATTCTAAAGGAGATCAGTCTTGGGTGTTCTTTGGAAGGAATGATGCTAAAGCTGAAACTTCAGTACTTTGGCCACCTCATGTGAAGAGTTGACTCATTGGAAAAGACTCTGATGCTGGGAGGGATTGGGGGCAGGAGGAGAAGGGGACAACAGAGGATGTGATGGCTGGATGGCATCACCGACTCGATGGACGTGAGTCCGAGTGAACTCCGGGAGTTGGTGATGGACAAGGAGGCCTGGCGTGCTGGAATTCATGGGGTTGAAAAGAGTCAGACACGACTGAGGGACTGAACTGAACTGATGGGACCAGATGCCATGATCTTAGTTTTCTGAATGTTGAGCTTTAAATCAACTTTTTCACTCTCCTCTTTCACTTTAATCAAGAGGCTTTTTAGTTCTTCTTCACTTTCTGCCATAAGAGTAGTGTCATCTGTATTTCTGAGGTTATTGATATTTCTCCCGGCAATCTTGATTCCAGCCTGTGGTTCTTCCAGCCCAGCATTTCTCATGATGTACTCTGCACAGAAGTTAAATAAGCAGGGTGACAGTATACAGCCTTGACATACTCCTTTCCCAATTTGGAACCAGTCTATTGTTCCATGTCCAGTTCTAACTGTTGCTTCCTGACGTGCATACAGATTTCTCATGAGTTAGGTAAAGTGGTCTGGTATTTCCATCTCTTTAAGAATTTCCCATAGTTTGTTGTGCTCCCACAGTCAAAGGCTTTGGCATAATCAATAAAGCAGAAGTAGATGTTTTTCTGGAATTCTCATGCTTTTTTGATGATCCAGTGGATGTTGGCAATTTGATCTCTGGTTCCTCTGCCATTTCAAAATCCAGTTTGAACATCTGGAAGTTCATGGTTCACATACCGTTGAAGCATGGCTTGGAGAATTTTGAGCATTACTTTACTAGCATGTGAGATGAGTGAAATTGTACCGTAGTTTGAATATTCTTTGGCATTGCCTTTCTTTGGGATTGGAAAGAAAACTGACCTTTTTCAGTCCTGTGGCCACTGCTGAGTTTTCCAAATTTGCTGGCATATTGAGTGTAGCACTTTTACAGCATCATCCTTTAAGCATTTGAAATAGCTCAACTGGAATTCCATCACCTCCACTAGCTTTGTTTGTAGTGATGCTTCCTAAGGCCCACTTGACTTCCCACTCCAGGATGTCTGGCTCTAGATGGCCTTACAAATAGCTGAGATAAGAAGAGAAGCTAGAGGCAAAGGAGAAAAAGAAAGATATACCCATTTGAACTATGGTGTTGGAGAAGACTCTTGAGAGTCCCTTGAACTGCAAGGAGATCCAACCAGTCCATTCTGAAGGAGATCAGCTCTGGGATTTCTTTGGAAGGAATGATGCTAAAGCTGAAGCTCCATTACTTTGGCCATCTCATGGGAAGAGTTGACTCATTGGAAAAGACCCTGATGCGGGGGGGGATTGGGGGCAGGAGGAGAAGGGGACGACCGAGGATGAGATGGCTGGATGGCATCACGGACTCAATGGATGTGAGTCTGAGTGAACTCCAGGAGATGGTGATGGACAGGGAGGCCTGGCATGCTGCGATTCATGGGGTCGCAAAGAGTCGGACACGACTGAGCGACTAAACTGAACTGAACTGAACCCATTTGAATGCAGAGTTCCAAAGGATAGCACGGAGAGATAAGAAAGCCTTCCTCAGTGATCAATGCAAAGAAATAGAGGAAAATAGAATGGGAAAGACTAGAGATCCTTCAAGAAAATTAGAGATACCAAGGGAACATTTCATATAAAGATGGGCACAAGTTAAGGACAGAAATGGTATGGATCTAATGGAAACAGAAGATATTAAGAAGAGGTGGCAAGAATACACAGAAGAACTATACAGAAAAGGTCTTCACGACCTAGATAACCACAATGGTGTGATCACTCACCTAGAGCCAGACATCCTGGAGTGTGAAGTCAAGTGGGTATTAGGAAGCATCTTGGGAAAGGAGTGGAGATTTCCAGGAACCAGGCCACTGCCACTTTTTGATCTTTTGATGGGGCCTTGGAACTGTCATGGAGCTTCTGGTTGTGTCATTTAGCTTGCTGATTGAGGAAAAACCTATAAGAAAATAACCCAAAATACAGACAAAGATATATGTACAAAGATTTTCATCACAGCATTTTTATAATAAAAAGGAAAGAAAGGGGACTTCACTGATGGTCCAGTGGTTAAGAATCCACCTTCCATTGCAAGGGGCATGAGTTTGATCCCTGGTCAGGGAACTAGAATACCACATAACTAAGCCCTAGTGACTCGACTAGACAGAAGCCTGCAGGCTGCAGTGGACGATCTTGTGTGCTGAAGCTAAGACCTGACATAACCAAAAAGATAATAAAAAATTAATACCTATTTTAGGAAAGAAAGAAAGAAAAGGCCTGCATGTCTAAGGATGGGGGAGTGGTAAGAATATATATATATGGTAACTCCACATACTAGAATATTATACAGTCATTAAAAAATTTTTTAATGGTTTTAAACCATGAGAGAGTTCTTACAATTTTATTGAATAAGAAAGCAAAACACAAAATTGTCTGTGCAGTATATTAACCATGTAAAAGGAAACTACATACGCTCAGAAATGAAAAAAAGGAAATCCTTTAAAATGTTAGCAGTTTCTCTCTTGATGGATGCTTGATCTTTTTCTCTTTTTATTTGCTTGTATTTTCTACAATGACCAAATATTATTTAAACATTTTTTTTTAACTTCCCCTTCTCAGATCCTAAATTGGCCATCCCTTACCATGGCAAGTTATTAGGACACCTGGAAAAAAAAAACAACACTTGATAAGTCACAGATGAAGGTTAGCCACATTTTTTTGTGTGTATCTTAAAAATTCTTCCTGACCATTCACAGAAAGATCAGTTTTTTTTGTAACTGTCAGTCCTCCCTTAGAAAGAATTCATCACTTTGTCACATGAGGGTTTTTTTTTAAGTAAAACAAAACCTGAGAACAAAACAGAAACTTGTGCTGAACCCTGATATGAAAATGAACAGGCTAACTAGGATTCCAGCAGCCAGTGAAGTACCAGTGCAGAAAGGATGCTCAGGCTGATGGATGCCAGAGATCTAGGTAGAAGTACCTCCATTTCAGGTGTGAAATGCCTGAAGGAATTCCATCCTGCCAGTTCTGGGGCTCTGTGGACACATTCTGCCTAAAGTCCCCTCAGATAACAAGGTCTCCCTCACCCCAAGCAGTGGCTGATTGCCAATGACCGCTGGCTGGAAAGACAGACAAGATTATGCTTCTATGACCTCACATATTGTACAGTCTCCAGGAAGTTTCCCTGCCTCCTTCCTGAGTCCCCAGAACCCTCTAGACTGCATTTCTCTCTCAAGGAGCCACGGCTGTGGTGCTTTCCCTTACCCTCTTAGATCTAATGTTGCCACTGATGATGTGGCAGCTGGAACTGTGAGAAGACACCACACAGAACTTTGTTCACTTCCAAGCTCTGACTCTCAATTCCTGAGCCTCAGCTTCCTGAGCTATAAAATGGAAACAGTAATCTCTACAGCGAGAGTTGGACTGTGAGGAAAGCTGAGTGCCGAAGAATTGATGCGTTTGAACTGTGGTGTTGGAGAAGACTCTTGAGAGTCCCTTGGACTGCAAGGAGATCCCACAAGTCCATTCTGAAGGAGATTAGCCCTGGGATTTCTTTGGAGGGAATGATGCTAAAGCTGAAACTCCAGTACTTTGGCCACCTCATGTGAAGAGTTGACTCATTGGAAAAGACTTTGATGCTGGGAGGATTGGGGGCAGGAGGAGAAGGGGACGACCGAGGATGAGATGGCTGGATGGCATCACTGACTCGATGGACGTGAGTCTGAGTGAACTCTGGGAGTTGGTGATGGACAGGGAGGCCTGGCGTGCTGTGATTCACGGGGTCGAAAAGAGGAGATTCAATTCAGTTCAGTTCAGTTCAGTCGCTCAGTCGTGTCCAACTCTTTGCAACCCCATGGACTGTAGCCCACCAGGCTCCTCTGTCCTAGGGATTCTCTAGGCAAGAGAGAATGGAGTGGGTTGCCATGCCCTCCTCCAGAGGATCTTCCCAACCAGGGACTGAACCCCCATCTCTTATGTCTCTTGCACTGGCAGGCAGGTTCTTTACCACTAGGGCCACCTGGGAAGCCCACTGCCCCCTCCAGGGACTGTCTATGGGAACCATTTGACAATTCAATTCTCACGTTCCTATAACATGAGTGTGCCCAAAGAAACTGCTGAGCAGTCCAGAACCACAAAGGAATGCTCCTAGGTCTGGCCCACTGGTAGCAGCACCCCCAACCCCGCCTCCCCACCCAGCTCTCTACCCAGTTCTAGCCAAGGAACAGCCACAGTAGAGCAGGTGACAACCCTCCCATCTTATGGACAGAGTAATTGCCGGGTGGGACAACAGGACCGCAATTATTGAGGGTCTGTTCAGAGATCAAAGGCATGCTGAAAACTGAACTCAGATTCCCCTCAAATGTGTTACTCTTTCTGATCCGTTGATCTCTGTCTCAGAGAACAGCAGCACCCTGGGGACCCAAATTAGAAATCAAGATTTGCCTCTTATTCAATCTATAACCAAGTCCTGTCGCTCCTCCCTCTCTCAAATCCATCCACTTCTTCCCAGCCCACCGGTGCCGCATAGCTCAAACCGTTACCCTCCTCCTCACAGGTCTCCTTGTCCCCACACTGCCCCACCAGGAACCTATCTCCTCCTGCCTCTGCTGAAAACTCCTCAACAGCTCTTAGAAAGGAAACCAGCCTCAGGAACTGAGCCTCCACCTTAACATCCGGCCCCAGCTTACCTTTCTAATCTCATCTCTTTCCACTCCCCGCCTCACGCCTCCTTATTTCCCCCAAATTCACACACTTCTCACCCACCTGTTCCTCCTCATGCTGTCCGCTCTGTCATTGACATTCTTCCCTTCTTCCTCTTTCACCAACAAGCTGCTGCTGCTGCTAAGTCACTTCAGTCGCGTCTGACTCTGTGTGACCCCACAGACGGCAGCCCACCAGGCTCCCCCGTCCCTGGGATTCTCCAGGCAAGAACACTGGAGTGGGTTGCCATTTCCTTCTCCAATGCATGAAAGTGAAAAGTGAAAGGGAAGTCGCTCAGTTGTATCCGACCCTCAGCGACCCCATGGACCGTAGCCTACCAGGCTCCTCCGTCCATGGGATTTTCCAGGCAGGAGTACTGGAGTGGGGTGCCATTGCACTCATATTCTAAGACTCCGTTCTAATTTCCACTCTTCCAGAAGACTTTTCGCTCATCCTCACCCCCAAACTAGGCTATGTTTTCACTGCTACAACTTGCTGAACACTGTTCCAAGCACCTTTGCTGTCCAAACTCGTTCAATCCTCAAATCCACGGACCCTGGCCTAGGTTTTCTTCTTCTTCTTCTTTTTAAAAATCTATTTGGCTGCATCAGATCTTAGTTGCAGCATGTAGGATTTTGTTGTGGCTCATGGGCTTAGTTGCCCTGTGGCATGTGGGATCTTAATTCCCCCACCAGGGATGACACCTGAGTCCCATGCATTGCAAGGCGGATTCTCAACCACTGGACCACAGGGAAGTCCCTGTTATTCTTAATTATACAGATAAGAAAACTGAGGCTTGTAGAAGTTAAAGCAAAATTTCCAAGGCCAAACAGTAAGTAGGCTTTGATAAAAAGAGCTGTCTGTCCTTTTCTAATTATAAAAGTAACAAGAAAAAAGCAGACACACTCCTCTTTTTGTCAATGTGTGAGTATCCTTGGTCAAGGATCAGTAGTCTTCAGTAAATGCCTCTCCTTATGCCTATACATACAGCTGATTTGTATGGAGAGCATTTCCTATAAACTGCTCATACCATTCTGCAGGTCTGTTTCCTTAAGTTGGAGCGCCAGCACCCCGCACCCCCACCCGCCTTGTCCTCTCTTCTCCTCTCCCCCTAGCAGTCTCAGGCTCTCAGGCCTCAGATGTGTAACTCAGCTTTGGTTTCCCTGCGGAACAGTGATCATTCAAATTCGGTCTTGGTGTCCAAACCACGTCTGTACCTAGACCAAGCCACGGTCAGGCTTGGGGCTGCCCCTCACAGACCACTCACACACCCACCACGATCTCCACCGCTACACGTGGTCCCCAGTCCAACACCTTCAAATCTCTCCACCAAAACCTCAGGCGCGAACCTGACTTCCAGCTGCCCACCCTCTACTCTACTCTCCTAGCTGGGTTCTTGGTGGTGCTCCAGACCACTGCTTCCGGCTCCACACCAGGCGTTCTCGTGCGTTAATTACAGCCCTGCTCCCACCCCCACCCCCGCACCCCATCCCACCCCGGGCTCC
>SJXQ01005266.1:0-41828 GCA_006408695.1 Aepyceros melampus
TTTTTTTTTGAAAAGTGATAGTAGGTTAAAAAAATTAAAATTAAAAGAGTAATAGAGGACTTAAAAATTTTAAAAAAAGAAGAAAAAATAGGAGGAAAAAACAATCAAACAAAAACATCTACCAAAAAAATAATAATATTAAAAAATAATATTAATAAAAAAAGAGAACAGTTGAAAAAATAGTAACGATATTTCTGGGACTTTTTCTGGTGTTGTAGGCAGTGTGGGGTCACTTTCAAGGCAGTTCCCGCTGTTCAGCTTCCTCTGTTTGCTGGTCTCTTCAGTGTCCGATTTCCGCCCTGACACAGAGGGGCGGTGGCAGTCACTCTTTTTTTTTTTTTTTTTTCTTTCAGTCGCGCTGTTGGGAGGGAGGGATGCTGCTACCAAATAGCTCTGGCGTATATTCGCAGTGTCTCAGCCCCGCTGGGCCTGCCCCTACACCCGGCGCACAGCGCTCAGGCTCTACATTTCTCCGCCGGGGAGCGTCTGAGGCCGGCCCTAGGCAGCATGCACCTCCCTGGTCTAAGCCTCTCAGGCTCGGCGCCCAGGTAGTCACAGACTCGATTGGGCCCGCGCCTTGTGCCCTTCCCAGGACCGAGCAGCTCAGGTGTTCGGCGAGCACAGTCGCGTGGCTTATCGCCCTCTCCTGCTGCTCAGTTTTCCGGGTGTAACCTGGGACTCTTTGTCAGGCAAATTTTATCTGTCCAGCACCCCAGGAAATCTCAGTTAGCAAAGAAGCCTGCTTGCAGTTTGATCAGCAAAGTCCCTCCGGGGCTGTGATTGCCACGTTCCAGCCCTTATGGCTCTGGCTGCCTGTCGCCGGCGGGGGCTGGCGGGCAGCCGGCTATTTCTGTTCCGTCCCTTGTTCTGTGCACGGTCCTGGCAGGGTCTTATGTTCGAGCTTCTCACGTGGTAACTGTCCCACAGTCTGGTGTGCTAGCCTGAGTTAGTTCGCTCTGGTTATGCGCGGGCATTCCGGCCCGATTCTTAGAAGCGCCGCCGCCCGCGTCTCCCGCGCCTCCTGCCCAGCCCCCACTTGCTAGTGGCGAATGCAGGTGTCTGCTCTGCCTCTCCGCTGGGGGAGTTACCACTGGGCTCGTAACCTGTTGGTCTTAATCACCATTTAGTTTTCTTCCCTGTTATGTGCTTCCAAGACTCGCCACAGATTCGGCAGTGAGAGTTTCCCGGCGTTTGGAAACTTCTCTCTTTTTAAAACTCTTTTCCCGGGACAGGACTCCCTTCCCGGGACGGAGCTCCCTCCCCACTTCCTTTGTTTCTTTTTTCATCTTTTGTGTTTTCCTACCTGTTTTTGAAGACATTGTTCTGCTTTTCTGGATGCCTGATGTCCTCTGCTCGCATTCAGAAGTTGCCCTGTAGAATTTACTCAGCGTTGAGATGTTCTTTTGATGAATTTGTGCGGGAGAAAGTGGTCTCTCCGTCCTATTCCTCCGCCATCTTAGGCGCCACCCCCCCCCAGAAAACATTTTATTTACCTACATCTATAAACCAGGGTCAAGAGCCATTAAATTTATAAAAAAAATTTTGTTATACCTAGCTATTGTTTACTCATATGTTTGAATGAGATAAAAAGCTTCAGTGAAATAAAGAGCATTGGGAAATTCATCTCTAGAACCACACAGGAATTTCTAGGGACAAGTAATTGCTACTCTGGCTTTTGTTTTTCTCTCTTTTACCTTATGGGTGGAACTCCAAAGTATAATCTATCCTTTTTTTTTAAAAAGGAAATATCTGGTGTTCTCTATGTATTAAACTCAATAGTGTAATGCATTCCACTTGAATTTTTGTCTCCTTTCTAATATACTGTAATCCTGGAATCCTTAGGTCAAAATTGTAGCCAAGAAGCAGACAGTCCTAATGTGTGGCATTTCCATTATGACAACTAACATATATTATTGTCTTTTAGAGAAATTTTCTGAGACTATTATAATATTATTTGCATTTTTTAACCTTATCCTTTGACTCAGGTAATTGGCTAATTATGAAGTATGATGGATGGATTTAATACAGATTCTCATCTGATTTCATACCAAGCACACAGTATAATGCTATTTCAGGAGTCTGAGAAGAATGACATCTTGAAACATGAAACAATAATTTTCAGTTGTCATTTAAAAAGTGATGCATTGTGGCATCACTCACTGCCAGTCTCTACCATTTAAAAATATTTACCTCTTATGAAGGAAAAATTTAAGCATATGCAGACATAGTGGGAGAGTATAATAAACTCTAATGTACTTATTACCCAACCAGCTTCAACAATGATCAACTTTCTACCTTTTTATTTCATCTATACTTTCAACCCACTCTCTATATCCTAACACTGTTATTTTGTTTAGAGTTCCTTTTCTACCACTCTTTTTAATTTATAGCTTGACTACTTGGTATCATCTCTGGATAGAGCGGATATATGTCTTCTACTCTTACAAATAGGAATGTAAGCATTTTTGTATGTACAGACATTGAGGATTTGTCATAATCTATCTTTCCTGGTGGCACTAGTGGTACAGGATCTGCCTGTCAATTCAGGAAACACAAGAGATGTGGGTTTCATCCCTGGGTCAGGAAGATCCCCTGGAGTAGGAAATGGCAACCCATTCACTCCAGTGTTCTTGCCTGGAGAACTCCATGGACAGAGGAGTCTGGTGCTATAGTCCATGGGGTTGCAAAGTGTTGGACACAACTGAGCACTCACAGACACACAGTTTTGATAGGCAACTGGTCTGGCAGTGAAAATTCTGCCAAAGAGAAGACCAGAAAATAACAATTCTGAAACAGCCATTGTTTCTTGAACAGTTTTTAGCTTGCCCAGAATTTCTTCTTCTGGGAACACAATTACTTTCTTCTTTGCAGAGCTTTTTGTTGTGACTGTAATGGAGGCAACTCCGCCCTGCCCAGGAGTGATCACGTGGTCCAGGTTGTCCAGGTAACTCCATTCCTGAGGTAGAAATCAGGAGCACATGACGTGTGAGCCCTCCCAAGGCAAAGCTTCTTCTGCTTCCTTTGAGATTGTGAACAATGAGGACTGTGTGAACCTGAAGTTAAATGCATCTCTTCCACCAGAAAATGAGAGCCTGAGAATAAAGCAACACAAAAGGAAGAGAGGAAGAGACCAAGACAGATAGAGATAGAGGGAGAAACAGGGAGACAACAAGAATCTGGTGAGAACATCAGCTGTGCCCAGGGCCCCCTGAACTTTTCAGATACATGAGACAATACATTCCCTTTATTGATCAAATGAGTTTAAATTGGTTTTCTGCCACTCAAAAGGGAAAGAATCCTAATACAGTAAATGTCTCCTAACATTTTACTGGCCACCAGCCATTAATACTGTACCACAGATTTATTCAGCATTCAACTACCTGGCAACACGTTTTCCAATCACTGCAACGGGAGCGTGGACCCTGTGCAGGGCTGCCTCTGTGTGGAGCTGGAATGGCCTTGAATCAGGAATGTGAGAACAGTATATCCAAAAATGGACCTCTCAACCTTTCCTGCAATCATCTTCCTCCTTTCGTGTTTCCCATCCTATAAATGGCGCCTCCATCAGTTACTTAAAATGGAAACTGAAGTCCTGTTCTTGTCTCTTTCACAACTGCATACAGCCGCAGCCGATCCACTGCTAAGGCTTGCCCACCTGTCTTTGAAGCACAGCTTGGCTCCAGTCACTTTCCATATCTGCTGGCTTCACTCTGTCTGGGCTAGGTCAATGCTCCTGTGCATAACTCTACTCAAGAATGTTTGCCAAAATACCAAATTCTATCCCTCTCTTCCTTAAAACCATCAGCCTGAAAAGCCCTACAATGATCTGGTTCCTAACCGGTCCAGCCCAGACCCAAGTTCCATCAGGCCCGGCTCACTCTTCTTTCCAGTGCACGGCCCTCTCTGGTTTGGCCCAGGGTACCTGGCCTCTTTTCACCTCAGCTTCTTTAGGCAGATTGCTGTCCTCCCCTTGAGAGGGTCTTTTCCCAGTTTTTACTGGACAAAATTCCACTGATTACTTTGTTCTTAATTTAATGCTATCTCTATAGACAGGCTACCCCTAACCCATCTGCATAAAGCAGTTTTCTTGTGTGACCCTTGTATTTATCTTTATTCTTTTATCCTTGGAAACAATACAGTTTACATTTTGTTTGCGTCTATGCTTATTTGTCTGGTTTTTGTCTGCCCCACTGGGCTGTAAACTCCCTGAAGTTACCATGGCTCCCTTCTTTTCCACTGTATTCTGAGGATCTAGCCCCTTACTTAGCACACAGTGGACACAATAAATCATTGTTTAAGAAATCTTTAGTAAAATAGTGACAGCAATAAGTAGCTTTCTAGAAAAGCATATAAATAAAAAAGTTTAAAAAATAAGATATACTTTTAAAATATTTAGGAGAATATTGTTAAATATATAGAAGTTTAAACAAAAAATTTTAGTCAAGAATGTTTATAATTAGGAATTCCCTGGCAGTCCAGTGGTTAGGACTCTGTGATTCCAATGCAGGGGTCATAGGTTCGCTCCCTGGTTGGGAAACTAAGATTCCATGTGGTTCCTGGCATGGCCAAAAAAAAGCCTATAATTAATTCATTATTATTGTTTTTATCTATAACCTGTCCTATACATCATGTTTCATTGGAGGCCGCTATTAATATATTACCTTTCACTTGCTGGTTGCTATTTATGCACTGAATCCATGAAACTGAGGGGCTGAGAGAAAGGTTCTCCATCTTTCTGCTGAATTAAGACATAAATGCAAGACATCCTGATAAGTTGTGAAATCCAAAGTTAGAATAATTGTTGAGACTGTAGTAAAAACCAAACAAATTTTTAGCTTTAAAAGCGTAGTAATTCAGCTAGAAATTAACCATGGAAACAATTAATTTGTATGTCATAAACAGCCCTAAACTACATATGCTTGGACAAAAACAAAAGACCAGCAGACAATCCATCAAAATGTTCACTGTGGCTTCTGTGAATAGTTGATATTGAATGTGTTATTATTCTTTGCATTTATAATTTCTAAATTTCCCACCATGAGATAAAAATTATGTTTAAGATTAAAAATAAATTTTATTCTATGAGATACAATATAAAAGTATAAGTGATTTTAAAAATAATGAAATGATAGTCTTGGAAATCCAATATCTGCATATTTTGAAAGCGACTTTAGGCAGAAAATATGGTAGAAAATGCACTGATCTGACAGCTGAGCTATAATATAATCATGTCCAGTATCATTAGGGTAGAATTCCTCCTCAGTGTTATGAGTGGTTTCATGATTCCCAGTGACTAAATTGAGCAATAGTTAACATTTTTAGGATTTTATCATTCACTAGGCATGGTGCCAAATCCTTATAGTATATTATCTCATTTAATCCTTTCCACAATCTCATGGTTTAAGTCAGCAGTTCTCAGTGTAGTCAGGGACTTCTGTGGATCTCAGACCCCCTCAGCCTGTCTGCAAGTTCAAAACTATTTTTAAAATAATCCAAAGACATCATTTGTCATGTTCACTTACAGTTCTACAGGTGAGAAAGTAAATCCAGAGACTTAAGTCAGTTGGGCAAGATCACATCATGTGGTGCTGAGAAAACCTTTAATAGTTGTCAGTGCCCTTGTTGGTTTTACTCAACTCTGCCTAACAGAGTGACCTCAAAAAGTTAAGATCTTGATAGATTGAGAGAGATCAAGAGAAAGCCATTCCTCCTCTTATTTCTATGACTTAAAGGTAAAAAGTTTGACTTTTACTTTCCTATATTTGGGCTGGAATTTCTTGGTCAACCAAAGATGGTGAGAGCAGTGCCTTGGCTTTTCCAGGAGGCTCCACCTTATCTGACCTTCTGACGTGTCCATCAATCCCATTCCCATTCTGCATTACTGAGGTTTTCTTATCAGAGTTACAGTTTTAGATTGGAGGTTCCAGTATTCTCAGTGTAACACTCTTAGCAGGACATATGGAACCATGGATTCTGGAGCATTATAGAACAGTAATGCACCTCTCCTCACAGAGACAGCCTAAACTGTGGGGCACATTCATCTGTTGTCATAACAGCAGTATGTCTATAATCTGCAATACAAGTGTTTATTATGAGCAGCTAAGCAAATTAGCTCATTGCCATTTTGAAGAAAAAAGAGACACTGACATTTGGGAGGTGAGTAAGCCAGGCAGATGAAGGCTGTCTCAGGTAAGCATATATGGTCGGTAACCTTGGGTCTACAATGAAGCTCTGTGTTGTGTGTGCACCGTCATTCAGTCATGTCCGCCTCTTCGTGAGTGTCTGACTCTTTACAACCCCATGGACAGTAGTCTGCCAGCCTCCTCTGTCCATGGAATTTTCCAGGCAAGAATATTGGAGTGAGTCTCCATTTCCTACTCCAGGTTATCTTCCCAACCCAGGGATCAAACCTGCATCTCCTGCAGAGGCAGGTGGATTCTTTACCACTGAGCCACCTGGGAAGTCTGAAGCTCTGTGTAAATGAGACCCAAAACAACTGAAGGTACCCTGAGGATGCTGAGTCCCTAGAGGTTAGGACTGGGCATTGCAATAAACTCTGGAGAAACCCAAAGAAGACCTCTATCTCCTCTACCTTTTGCTCAAATTTTCTTTGCTCAGCACCCATGGGAGAGTGCCTAGCCCAGACTAATAGAACCAGATACATGTTGGAAGAATTCAAATAGAAGAACCATAATTTCTTTTCTGCCTGGATACAAACTCCAAGTTATTTTTGTAACTTGATATATACCCCCCAAACACATTTCCAAGCCTAAGAAGATTGAGAATCTTTTCAACCTAAATATTGAGAAGGCAAAAAAATAGCACCAGGCAAGATACTACTTGAAAATGGGTTAAAAACAAATCAGCCATCGTTGGAAACAAGATGTTGGGACAGGTAGTCATGTGCACATGGACTTTTGACCTCTGCATGGTCACAGAAGAATGTGTCCTGGCCTAGAATTTGTCCTTACAAAGAGATAAAGAATTCTTATGTCTTGTTCTGGGCATATCTCTTTGCTTGGAAATGTTTTCCCCTGTCCCAGGCTTGATGTATATTTCTTTGTTCTGTCTAAGCATGTGCATCAGATGGCATCTGGTCAACCTCCTGCTGTCTCTGTTTCCTGCAGAAAAAGAGCAAAGTCCTTTGGCTGCAGATAAGCCATCTCCCTATGTCAGCTGCAGGCTGAGACCCACTGGCCATGGGGGACTGACACTCACCACTGAAGCTGATCCTGCTCTGTCTCTTCTCTGTATGAGTCAAGCATTGTTCCATCCAGTGCCTGCGTGAGTTGTGTCTTTCTTGGTGACCCCAACATCTACAAACCATGCAAATGATGAAGTGGGTTGACAGCACCTGCTGCTCCTGGAGGTAGGCAACTGGCGTCACTTGTTCGAATCTTAAGGCATATCTGTTGCCCTCACCACCACCTGCACACACTCTCTAGGTCATAGAGCAGAAAAATCATTGCCAAGAACCAAATCCCATTAAATCTCAATTCATTGCTTTTCCACCAAACCCATCAAAGTTATTGTTTACTCCCAAGTTTATTATTTACTCTGAGATTTCCAGCACTCAAAGCTAAATTAAACACCAAAAGCAAAACAAAAACAGTCCCAAAGCCCTTGGATGTCTATGTAGTATCAGCAAATAAGGTTCCATCCTTCTCCAGTTAAATAAGGGTAAAATTCTGATTCCAGCCTGCACAGTCTTTTTTAAAAAATTAAAATATATTTATCTATCTATTTGGCTGCACTGGGTCATAATTGAGGCACACGGGATCTTCCATCTTTGTTGTGACATGGGAGATCTTTAGTTGCAGCCTGTGAACTCTTAGCTGAGACATGTGGGATCTGGATCCATGATCAGAGATGGGACCCCAGTCCCCTGCATTGGAAGCATGGAGTCTTAGCCACCGCACAATCAGGGAAGTCCGCAGACCACACAGCTTATTTGGCCACTGACCCCTTTCCTCCCCTCCTCTGGTGCTTTGAAGATATCTCAACCATTTTGGTCATTAGTTAAGTATTGTAATGGGAAATGAATTCCAAGTTCAGGTTCAGAGAAAATACTACCAGTATATGAAAATCCATCTCTTATAGACTATGGTCTCATGCTGCTGCTGCTGCTGGTATGTCACTTCAGTCGTGTCCGACTCTGTGTGACCCCATAGACGGCGCCCACCAGGCTCCCCCGTCCCTGGGATTCTCCAGGCAAGAACACTGGAGTGGCTTGCCATTTCCTTCTCCAATGCATGCATGCATGCTAAGTCACTTCAGTTGTACTGACTCTGCAATCCTATGGACAGCAGCCCACCAGACTCCTCTGTCCACGGGATACTCCAGGCAAGAATACTGGAGTGGGTTGCCATTTCCTTCTCCTCTATGGTCTCATATTGGAGGGTAAAAAGATACAAGAAAATTAGATTTTTCTTTACATTATCCTTTTTATAGTTGTCAGTGTAAGTTGATAAATAATGACAGGTAGTGTTAACTGAGCATCATCCATATACCCGAGGTCACACTGAATGTTTCACATGTTCAGTTCAGTTCAGTCGCTCAGTCATGTCCAACTCTTTGCGACCCCATGAATCGCAGCATGCCAGGACTCCCTGTCCATCACCAACTCCTGGAGTTCACTCAGACTCATGCCCATCGAGTCAGTGATACCATCCAGCCCTCTCATCCTCGGTTGTCCCTTTCTCCTCCTGCCCCCAATCCCTCCCAGCATCAGAGTATTTTCCAATGAGTCAACTCTTTGCATGAGGTGACCAAAGTACCGGAGCTTCAGCTTCAGCATCATTCCTTCCAAAGAAATCCGAGGGCCGGTCTCCTTCAGAATGGACTGGTTGGATCTCCTTGCAGTCCAAGGGACTCTCAAGAGTTTTCTCCAACACCACAGTTCAAAAGTCTCAATTCTTTGGGGCTCAGCCTTCTTTACAGTCCAACTCTCACATCCATACGTGACTACTGGAAAAACCATAGCCTTGACTAGATGGACCTTAGTTGGCAAAGTAATATCTCTGCTTTTACATGTGAGTGGGTATAAATATCATTCCATGTATTCAAGTATTCAGGAAATAGTTCATACCTTTAAACAAGTCAACTTAAATTTTATTTTAATGCCCATCCCTCTGGCTGGCAAGAAACTTAATGTCAGTCATTCTTAGACTTTCTCTCCTACCAAGCCTAGAACTGTGAACTGTTCTCAGGTTAAAGAAAGAACAAAGGACACAGAATGGGGGAAACTTTGCTCTTTGATCATATATTTTCACAGATTCCTACTTAAATGTGCATCCTTCCCATCCATGTGACTTCACAGCTCGGGACACACTCAACTGCTTTGCAGCTACTTTTGGGTCACAAGGAACTGTTTCGAGGTGTCCTGCGGTCTCATCAGCCAAAACTATCAAGTAGTCATTCTTCTCTGGGGTTTTGCTGCCTCAGGGGGCACTGCCAGGAAGAAGCATGAACACTGGCTGCTTTCAAAATCCACAGACTTCTCTCTGTTCCTCTCACAAGCACAAGGTATCTGTGTGATCCTAGAGAAATCCTTCTTCCTCTAAGTTTTTCCAGATGCTTTCCTTATCTGCGCACTCCTTTCTTCTTCTCTTTGCAAAAACCTCAAACTCTCTATGAGCTTTTGCTCTTGGAAAAACTAAACCCAATAGACATTTATTTACTTCTAATTTATTCATTTCCTCACACCTGTAGTCAGGGCAGTCAACACTTGTGGGAACTGGCAGAAAGAATGGGGAAGAAAAGTAAGGAACAGGCAAGGAGGAAAAGTCAGCATCTCCCAACATCCAGCCTTGTATCAAATTGGCAAAACTATCCAGTGAGCCACGTGTCTGTCACCATTCGAATTTTATAAATAGGAAAACTGAAATTCAAGTGATTACCCAGGTCACATTACTGTTTAATACTATTGCCTGGGTGGTCAGTCACTCAGTCATGTACGACTCTTTCCAACCCTGTGGACTAGCCTGCCGGGCTCCTGTCTTCATGGGACTTTTCCAGGCAAGAACACTGGAGTGGGTTGCCATTTCTTCCAGGGGATCTTCCCAGCCCGGGGATCGAACCCTCATCTCCTGCATCTCCTACACTGTCACAGGGACTCTGTTCCATTGAGCCCCCTTACTATTAAAACCTACCAGATAACAGGCCAGGAAGGAAACTTTGTTGTTGTTTTACAGTGATTCCAAACAGTTTACTGTAATTCTAGACAAAATGTGATTACATTTCTATACATACACAATATGTGAGTTTACCAACTTGATTAGTATCTCATTTCACCTCAGAGACTAAACAAATGATCAAAAAGAAATTGTGAGTAACAAGGTATAATAACATAGTTTACCCTACCGGGACCTCCCTTTCTCACCTTACAGTCAGTAATATTACAGTTAAAATAACTATATTCTTCTATAATTTTTTTCTGTTAAAATCATCTCATAAATTTACAATGCTATTAACAGTTTCCAAGACTAATATAAATTAGATCTATTTTTCTACAATGATAATTTATTATTAATTTAGAACCATATGATGTCATGATGAAAAACACAAGCATTTGAGTAAGGACTTGATCAGTTAAGAATTATTTTTCTTATGAGACATTTTGAAGCCAAGTAAAATGTCCATTCTTGTAACATACCTCTAACATGAGACTAAGGAATAGGTTATGTATAGACCTACAACACATTGATTTTTCTTTATTTTTTTTTTAACGTAGGCATTTATAAATAAAAAAAGAGGGACAATGTAACTTTAATTGACCTTAGTATATTCAATCAAACTCATGAGTTTTTTGTAAATAGGCTGTATTTTAGAATGGTAGAATATATCTACTTTTAAGTATCTAATTTATCTGGATTATTGTAAGGGTCTATTTAGGTCTTTTTTAATTATGGGAAAGAAAATTTCTCAGTATTGTTTGAAACTGACATGTTGATGTATATGTTAAATGCTTTTGCTTCTTAAAAAATGTTCCTCATGAACTCAATTGCATTAACCCCATCAGTATCAACCCAGGAATAAGTATTTTCAAGGCAGCTTGACAAGTCTTAATACTGGAGGATATGAACAAGAATGATCACTCAGAAGGGCACTGCTTGCCATAACTCTCCTGCCTGCTGGGTTTCTGGCTTTTAGGCATTTTGACAATATGTAATCTTTAATTGGCTGCTTTGCAAACGCTGCTTAATTGCTAATTGATAAAGGCAGGAAAATGTCAGTATGTCAGATATGAGCCAACACCTTGACATGGAGGAATTAGGTACAGATAGGCAAAGGGAAAACATTCATCAGGTTCCAACATTCTTTCTTTAAACCTGCTCTAAAGTGGCTGGGGGCTTCCCTGGTGGCTCAGATGGTACAGAATTTGCCTGCAGTGCAGGAGATCCCGGTTCAATCCCAAGGTCAGGAAGATCCCCTGGAGAAGGGAATGGCAAATCACTCTAGTATTCTTGCCCAGAGAATTCCATGGACAGAGGAGCCTGGTGAGCTACAGTCCGTGAGGTTGTAAAGAGACAGAAATGACAGCTACTAACACACACACACAAAGTGGTTGGAGAGTCAGCTTTCCCAGGATGCTCAGCACCTGACGGTCCCCAAGAGACTTAGATCAGAAGGTTCTGCATGCACAAGATGCTGGGGAAATCTCACCAGATCTTACAAGGTACCCACCCACCATCCGAAATGAGGATTTGTTTGACCTGAACTCATTGATAAACTTGGGAATCTTCAGCTACAAATATAAATACACTAACATCACACACTTGAGTGGTCTCATTACTTCAGTTTCTTGCACTTGGGCTAAGATGTGAACTTGGCCTTGGAAAGGGGGAGAGACTTCCCCTGGGCCATAAGACTCAGTCACAGCTTCTCAGAGAGCTCTGAGAGGCAGTGATGAGCGGGAGCCCCTAGGAAGGAAGGGACCCTGCTTGCTACCATAACAAGTGTGTCCCTTGGGAGCTTCATGGAGAAGGATGTTGTTGTTGTTCAGTCGCTAAGTTGTGTCCGAATCTTGTGACTCCATTGACTGCAGCCCACAAGACTTCCCTGCCCTCTACTACCTTCCAGAGTTTGCCCAAACTCATGTCCATTAAGTCAGTGATGCTATCCAGCCATCTCATCCTCTGCCGCCCCCTTCTCCTTCTGCCCTCAATCTTTCCCAGCATCAGGGTCTTTCCCAGTGAGTCAGCTGTTTGCTGTTTTGTTTTGACAAAACACTGGAGGAGGGAATGGTAAACCACTCTAGTACCCTTCTGTGAGAACCCTATGGAGAAGAAGAGGCTTGCAAATATTTCTCTCCACTGACAGCCACTAAATACCAGGATTTACCAGTGTACCATCATTAACAATTCAGAATGTTAAAGAATGAGGAGGAGTTCCTTTTCCATTACTCTTTGTCCCCCTACTTGAAAGCCTTGTTAAACCAAACAAAAACAAAACAAAAAACAAACAAATAAAACCTATGCATTAAAATAGAAGGATGAGGTGTAGCATTTTCTGAATATGGTGAAGTGAAAGTGAAGTCACTCAGTCGTGTCCGACTCTTTGCGACCCCATGGACTGTAGCCCACCAGGCTTCTCCATCCATGGGATTCTCCAGGCAAGAATACTGGAGTGGGTTGCCATTTCCTCCTCCAGGGGATCTTCCCCACCCAAGGATCAAACCCAGGTTTCCTGCATTGCAAGCAGACGCTTTAACCTCTGAACCACCAGGGAATTCCAAAAACATTGATTTGAAGTGGGCCCCCATCTAGGTATCAGCAATTCAAGACCTTATCACTGTTGCTAAAGGGCAAAGTGTACTGGACAGAGAAGAATGTTTCAACTCTCCACTCTGCTATTTTATAATTTATTTTGGAATACTTTTATAGAAAATTGCAAAGGTCATAGAGACAGTTTCCTTTGAGTCTTCATTTAGTTTCCCCTAATGATAGATTTTACATGACCATGGTGGAATTGTCAAAACTGAGAAACCAATATCGGTACATGTTTTTAACTAAACTCCAAACTTTATCTTGATTTTGCCAGCTTTTCCACTAATATTCTTTTTCTGTTGCAGGATCCAATCTAGGCACAGTTTATATACCTTTGTCCCTCAGTATCCAGTGTAGACTGGCTCCAGCAACCACACCCCCACCTTGGATACCCAAATCCATAGATGCTCAAATACCTTATATAAAATGGTAAAATATTTGCATAGAACCTACACACATCCTCCTGTATACTTTAACACAGTGGCCCTCAACCTTTTTGGCACCAGGGATTAGTTTTGTGAAAATGATTCTTTCATAAGCTGGGGGTTGGGGGGATAATTTGGGATAATTTAAGCCCATTAAGCTTTCCAGGTGGCACTAGAGGTAAAGAACCAGCCTGCCAAAGCAGGAAATGTAAGAGACACGAGTTTGATCCCTGGGTTGGGAAGATCCCCTGGAGAAGGGCACGGCAACCCACTCCAGTATTCTTACCTGGAAAATTCCATAGACAGAGGCATCTGGCAGGCTACAGTCCATAGTGTCACACAGAATCAGACATGACCGAAGCGATGCAACACATATGCAAGCTAATTACATTTATTGTGTACTTTATTCCTATTATTTTTACATCAGCTCCACCTCAGTTCATCAGGCATTAGATCTTGGGAGGCAGGGGACCCCTGCTTTAAGACATCTCTAGATTGCTTATAATACTTAATACAGGGTAAATGTTATATAAATAGTTGTAAATATAATGTAAATGTTATGTAAATAGTTGCTGGTACATGGCAAATTAAAATTATTATTTTTTTTAATATTTTTGATTTATAATTGGTTGAATCCAAGGATGTCGAACCTATGGATATGGAGGGTATTTGTTTTATCCTAGTATACTTTGCCTTTGAAATGGAGATGTAGCTCAGAATATCAAAATAGAGAAGAGAATTGAAGTGGTGATCTATGTAATTCATAAAAATAAGACTTTTAAATGAGAATCCTCTCTCCCTCATATAGTACAAATAGATTCAACTTCAGTACTGTTTTAAAAAATTGCTAAAACTCTGTAAAATACAAAGGATAATCATTTCTACTCCATGATATTACTTGTGAGAACTTAAATGAGACAACAAAGATTTTAGTAAATGGTAAGTTTGGCACATACTGTGGTTATTACTCCACATGATAACCAAAGCTGTTAAAATAGAATCCTTTATACATTTATATTCTAAAATCACAATTCTTTACTCTGCATAAAAACCTGAGAGCCTCACTTAGAACAAATTGGAAATGGACTTTGAGACCAATATCAAAATAGAGAAGAGATTGGTGATCTATGTAATTCATAAAAATAAGACTTTTAAATGAGAATCCTCTCTCCCCCATATAGTGCAAATAGATTCAACTTCAGTACTGTTTTAAAAAATTGCTAAAACTCTGTAAAATGGTAGGGATGACTACATTAGCCAACAAGGACAGGAAGAAAATACTGTCAGTGACATCATGATTCCACAGCTGTGCTAGTCTTGATCAATCTCCCAAGACTGATCCTGAACCTGAGACTTCTTGAAACCAGAACAGTATCATTAAAAGAAGTTCAGTGAATGCAACTCGGGAGTTAGAGGAGCACTTGGGATTTCAGCCCAAGCACAGCTTACTAAAGATAGAAAAAAGAGACTTCCTTTTCCAAAATATTATAGATGGAAGGTCCTATAAGCCAAAGATAACACATATATGCGAAATCTAAAAAAAAAAAGATACCTATCTTCAGGGCAAGAATAGAGATGGAGATATAGAGAATGGACATCCAGACACGAGAGAGAAGGGGAGGTGGGGTGAATTAGGAGAATGGGATAACATATATACACTGCTGCTGCTGCTAAGTCACCTCAGTCGTGTCCGACTCTGTGCGACCCCATAGACAGGACGACAGCCCACCAGGCTCCACAGTCCCTGGGATCCTCCAGGCAAGAACACTGGAGTGGGTTGTCATTTCCTTCTCCAATGCATGAAAGTGAAAAGTGAAAGGGAAGTCGCTCAGTCGTGCCCGACTCTTTGTGACCACATGGACTGCCGCCCACCAGGCTCCTCCATCCATGGGACTTTCCAGGCAAGAGTACTGGAGTGGGGTGCCATTGCCTTCTCTGCATATATACACTACCAGGTGTAAAACAGATAGCTAGTGGGAAGCTGCTATGTAGCACAGGCAGCTCAGCTCGGTGCCCTGTGAAGACCTAGATGGGTGGGACTGGGGTAGGGTGGGAGGGATGTCCAAGAGGGAGGGGATATATGCATACATACGCTGATTCATTTGGTTATATAGCAGAAATTGATGCAACACTATAGACAATTACACTTCAATTAGAAAAATAAGATAAAATTTTAAAAAGTGAAAAATTAAAATATAGTCACAGAAGACAAAAAACAAGAGCGGATAGGAGCAGAAAGTCTAATCTCTTCTGTGAATGAGACTTCAAAGGCCCTACAGTCAGCAGTCTTAAAGATGTTACTCTGTCTGAAGACCAGTGATTCCAAAGGTAGGGTCCGTGGCCCCAGCTGTGAGGGTCTTGTATCAAGTTGAGAATTGATAGGAAATGCAATGCAAATCCTTTCTTTAGTTTTTATCAGTTAAATGATATCTAGGCTTCCCTGGTGGTTGAGTGGTTAAGAATGTGCCTGCCAATGCAGGAGACATGGGTTCGATCCCTGCTTCAAGAGGATCCCATGTGCCATGGGGCAATTAAGCTTGTGCGCCACTGAAGTCCACACACCCAAAGCCCGTGCTCTGCAACAAGAGAAGCCACTGCAGAGAGAAGCCTGTGCAGCTCAACGAGGAGTAGCCCTCACTCGCAACTAGAGAAAGCCCACTGGCAGCAGCAAAGAGTGAGCATAACGAAAAATAAAATAATAAATAAACAAGTAAATAAATCTTTTAAAAATAAATAAGTGATATCCATCACTAGGGATGCTCATTTTCATATCATTCAAGTCAGAAATAAGGAAACTGAGGTTGCTCTTTTTTTTTTTATCTCAGTTTAATTTATTTATTTACTTTATAATGTTGTATTGGTTTTGCCATACATTGACATGTATCTGTCATGGGTGTACATGTGTTCCCCATCCTGAACCCACCTCCCACCTCCCTGCTCTTTCTAACTCCTGTTTAAAATTTGTCTGCTTACTAACGGCCACCAATAAATTTTGTTTTACATGAAGTTCATTAATGTTATAAGCATCATGAATATAGCCTAATTCCTTTATTTACTGGTGATGATATGCTAGTAAAAGGAAATATACTCTTATATTCATTAGATGTACTTTCCACCCTGCAACCAAGGCCAGAGCCCACTAATCAGGTTAGGAAAGTCATCTCTTAATTTATGAATGATATCAGAGTACACTAATTATGTCCTTGCAAAGCTGCCAATATATGAAATTAATTAAATATTTGGTTCAGGCCTCAGAAGGAAGTTTTAGCAATTCCAGACACAGACTAGAAATAGGCACTAATGTTGGAGTTTTCAAGATGTGAACCTCCATGTTCTTATGAAGAAAAAATATGTGAGCAATGAATATGGATTGTTCTCTGTATATAAACACATAGTGCTTTATCCACTGATAAAAATTTGCTAATTTAGCTTTCTTTTTTTTTTTTAGAGAGAGCAGATCTAAAACATAAACTTATCTGATGGGAAGTATAATTGGACCTCACTAATTATTTTTACCCAGCTTTTAGGGATACCTGGTAGGAATTAGGTCTGTCCCTAATCTCAAAATTACATAGTGTTTTCTTTCCTTTATTGCTTATACTGGGTTTTTCTGCCTGCTTTTTCCTAGTCTCCTCTGTTAAAAATCTTTTTTTTCTATCTACTGGAATTTAACACTGCCATCAGTATGGTTTTTTTCTATAGCATCTCATTTTTAAAAGGTTATTAAGGAAATGAAAAATGTATCATACTTATCAGTTGATACCTTCAGTATTTCATGATTATGAGAAATAATTAATGTCTACTCAATCTTCTATTATGGAACTTGACTTACACATATTCACAGGGCTTACTTCACTTTGTTTTCAAACCAGTAGTCGATGTTAACAGATGGCAGGGTTTTCCAACATTTAGATCTCGCTATTGAAAAAATTCACAAAGGCATGAACTTAAATTAAGAAATTATAGTTTAGTCAATGATAAGAAAGCAATATTTACTCTGACTTAAAGTACGCTTTCAAATGTTCCATAATAGGAAATTATGATATAAAAGGGAAAAGGGAGAAGACACTGGGGAGTCTATAGCAGGCAGAAGTCTTTGAAGTGGTTATTAGAGTACCCTTTCCTTTTCAATCACTGCTTTTCCAGTCACTGCAAAGACACACATTATATAAAATAAATGAGCACTGGGGATGCAATGTACAGCATAGGAAATACAGTCAGTAACACTGTAATAATTGTGTATGGTGACGGTAACTAGACTTATCATGGTGATCATCTTGTGATGTTTAAAACTGTCAAATCACTATGTCATGCATCTGAAGATGACGTAATATTGTGAGTCAATTACACTTCAATTAAAAAAAAATCTTTAAAGGCATACATTATAGTTATTGCTTTTGGGAATCATTCTTCTGAGGGGAGAGGTATTGTGGGATGACAGTGATGGGACCTTGTTTCTAAGGTACCTCGTACCTGCATAATGTGCAACAGACACCTGACCAAGACATGTACCCACCACAAGGCGTTTCTAGGTCTGGCCAACAGTTACCAGCCATTCCTGTTCCCACATCCTGAGGAACCCATCATTCCCAGGCAAATGGGGAGTTAGTCACCCTAACCCTGGCCCGTAAAACCCTTTTTATAATTCTTCATATTCTCTTCTACCCCCTGCTGGATATCAACGTCCAAAGTTACCTTGAAAGTCACCTGTTGAAGATAACAGAGTTGCCATCAGCCTGGGCTCCCAGATGAAGCAGACTTATGTGAACAAAGTATTAGATTTCTGTTCTGATAAGCCATTAAGATTTTATTGCATTAACTTAACCAGTAAACTAATTACCATGCTGGCCATTCTGGCCTCCTTCCTGTTCCCTGTAAAATAAACATACATGGGCTGTCAGTCTGCTCAGAATGCTTTTTCAGACATCTGCATAGCTAACTCCCTCACCTCCAACCATTCTTTGGTTAACTCTTGTTTTCTATGACACTGACTCAACCTGACTATTTTATCCAAAATATTAGACCATTATCCCACTCTCCTCCTCTTCTTTTCTTTTTCTACAATATCATCACCTTATAATTTATACTATATTGGCTATCCTCATTTCTTATTTTTACTGTTTATTAACCTAGACAGCATATTCAAAAGCAGAGACATTACTTTGCCAACAAAGGTCCATCTAGTCAAAGGTATGGTTTTTCCATAGTTATGTATGGATGTGAGAGTTGGACTATATAGAAAGCTGAGCACTGAAGAATTGATACTTTTGAACTGTGGTGTTGGAGAAGACTCTTGAGAGTCCCTTGGACTGCAAGGAGATCCAACCAGTCCATCCTATAGAAAATCAGTCCTGAATATTCATTGGAAGGACTAATGCTGAAACTCCAATACTTTGGCCACTTGATGTGAAGAACTGACTCATTTGAAAGGATGTTGATGTGGGAAAGATTGAAGGCTGGAGGAGAAGGGGACAACAGAGGATGAGATGGATGGCATCACTGACTCAATAGACATGAGTTTGGTGAGCTGGGAGCTGGTGAAGAACAGGGAGGCCTGGTGTGCTGCAGTCCATGGGGGTCACAAAGAGTCAGATACGACTGAGTGACTGAACTGAACTGAACTATCTGTCTTGCTTCCCGCCTCAGATATAAATTCCACAATGATTGAGAACTTTGTTTTGATCACTGTATAGAGCCTAGAACATTGCCCAACACAGAGTAGGCACTCAATAAATATTTGCTAAATTGAATGTGCCTAAAATCATATATTTAAGTCTATCAGTAATTACCTTTATTACTGATAGACTACAATACCTCAAATGATATTCCATTTTTAATCCATGGCATTAAAGCTGTAGCAATAGCTTACTATGGGCAATCCATCTCTGTTTACCTGTATTCATATCAGTGTTTGCATGTCTCAGTAATCCCAAAGGTATCAATTAGTCTTAGAGACGTATCCAACATTTATCTTTATGAATTGTAAGCTATTCTGCAAGTTGGAGGCATAATATCCTTTAGCAGAGTGAAGGGACAAGAGTCAATTGGCTCTCCTCTTGTTCTGATATACAAAAATAAAGAATATGTTTGTCATATTTGGTTCCTTGCTTAGAGAAGATATTGTATACCAGTCTTTTACAGCAATAATTAAAGTGCAGAGATCCCCACGCCACAGTTTGTGTCTTCTTTCCAACACAGAGAACATGAGGTATAACCAATTTCTTTTGGTTCAAGGTTCTAATTCATCAAGATTTGGATTTGGCAGGAATAGTATCCCTGAGTGAGTGCTTTCAAACTCCACAAAGCTTTTGCATTCAAGGAAATGTTACCATGGAGAAAATCCTTCATGCACTGATGGGACTGGTATGATCCTAGAAAAGATTAAACAAGCCAGCACCATATAATTCCACTGTTTACTTACACGCCTCTGAGAATGTTTTCAAAACTGCCATCATCACTCAAGTGTTCATAGTAAGAAAAAGTGCCTAATTAGTGAATGACTTGTTACAGATGTTGTGGTTTAGTTGCTAAGTTGAGTTTGACTCTTTGCGGCCCCATGGACTGCAGCACGTCAGGCCCCCCTGTCCTCCACTATCTCCCGGAGTTTGTTCAAATTCATGTCCATTGAGTCGGTGATGCTATCTAACCATCTCATCCTCTGCTACCCACTTCTCCTTTTGCCTTCAATCTTTCCCAGCATCAGGGTCTTTTCGAATGAATTGGCTCTTAACACCAGGTGGCCAAAGTATTGAAGCTTCAGCTTCAGCAACAGTCCTTCCAATGAATATTCAGGGTTGATTTCCAATCAGAACTGACTAGTTTGATCTCCTTGCAGTCCAAGGGACTCTCAAGAGTCTTTCTTCAGCACCACATTTCAAAAGCATCAATTCTTAGGTGCTCAGCCTTCTTTGTGGTCCAATCCATACACGACTACTGGAAAAACCATAGCCTTGACTATACAGAACATTGTTGGCAAAGTGATGTCTCTGCTTTTTGATATGTTGTCTAGGTTTGTCACAGCTTTCCTTGAAAGGAGCGCTTTTTTATTTCATGGCTGCAGATACACTGTAACATGGCAGTGTTACAGACGACCTAATCTGAAACCTTTCAGAATTAATTTATTTTGAATTTATATGTGAAAGTTAACAGTCAACTACCAAATTCACTCTGAACTGGGCATTGGGCTTGGGGATTTCTTTGGAAGGAATGATGCTGAAGCTGAAACTCCAGTACTTTGGCCACCTCATGGAAGAGTTGACTCATTGGAAAGGACTTTGATGCTGGAGGGGATTGGGGGCAGGAGGAGAAGGGGACAACAGAGGATGAGATGGCTGGACAACATCACTGACTCAATGGATGCGAGTCTGAGTGAACCCTGGGAATTGGTGATGGACAGGGAGGCCTGGCGTGCTGCGATTCATGGGGTTGCAAAGAGTCGGACACGACTGAGCAACTAAACTGAACTGGACTGACAGGATGATACACTGAACAAGACTACGTAACTTTGGCCACCTCATGTGAAGAGTTGACTCATTGGAAAGGACTTTGATGCTGGAGGGGATTGGGGGCAGGAGGAGAAGGGGACAACAGAGGATGAGATGGCTGGACAACATCACTGACTCAATGGATGCGAGTCTGAGTGAACCCTGGGAATTGGTGATGGACAGGGAGGCCTGGCGTGCTGCGATTCATGGGGTTGCAAAGAGTCGGACACGACTGAGCAACTAAACTGAACTGGACTGACAGGATGATACACTGAACAAGACTACGTCCCCTTGGGGAGCTTGCAGGCAGTGGTAGGGGTGGGATTACACTAACAAACCCTACACTCACATTCTCAGCAATCAGCTTAAGAAACGATGTATTATCCACCTCATCTCCATTCTTTCACCTCAGAACTAATCCTCGCCCTGACTTTCATGTTCTTCTTTCTCTTACTTTGCTGCATTGTTTTCTCACATTTATATCTGAAAACATACTGTTTCTTTATTGCATCATTTTGAAATTACATAATGTGGAATTAGGTGGCAGAAAGTGAAGAGGAGCTAAAAAGCCTCTTGACGAAAGTGAAAGAGGAGAGTGAAAAAGTTGGCTTAAAGCTCAACATTCAGAAAACAAAGATCATGGCATCTGGTCCCATCACTTAATGGCAAATAGATGGGAAAACAGTGGAAACAGTGTCAGACTTTATTTTTTGGGGGCTCCAAAATCACTGCAGAACTAAAAAGCCTCTTGATGAAAGTGAAAGAGGAGAGTGAAAAAGTTGGCTTAAAGCTCAACATTCAGAAAACGAAGGTTCATGGCATCTGGTCCCATCACTTCATGGGAAATAGATGGGGAAACAGTGGAAACAGTGTCAGACTTTCTTTTTTTGGGTGCCAAAATCACTGCAGATGGTGACTGCAGCCATGAAATTAAAAGACGCTTACTCCTTGGAAGAAAAGTTATGACCAACCTAGATAGCATATTCAAAAGCAGAGGCATTACTTTGCCGACTAAGGTCCATCTAGTCAAGGCTATGGTTTTTCCAGTAGTCATGTATGGATGTGAGAGTTGGACTGTGAAGAAGGCTGAGCGCCGAAGAATTGATGCTTTTGAAGTGTGGTGTTGGAGAAGACTCTTGAGAGTCCCTTGGACTGCAAGGAGATCCAACCAGTCCATTCTGAAGGAGATCAGTCCTGGGATTTCTTTGGAAGGAATGATGCTAAAGCTGAAACTCCAATACTTTGGCCACCTCATGCAAAGAATTGACTCATTGGAAAAGACTGATGCTGGGAGGGATTGGGGGCAGGAGGAGAAGGGACGACCAAGGATGAGATGGCTGGATGGCATCAGTGACTCGATGGACAGAAGTCTGAGTGAACTCTGGGAGTTGGTGATGGACAGGGAGGCCTGGCGTGCTGCAATTCATGGGGTCGCAAAGAGTTGGACACGACTGAGCGACTGAACTGAACTCAACTGAACTGACACCTGATCTTGGATTAACAGAGACCCAGTGGAGTAGACAGAACTCAGACCAGCACAAGAGCCAAGTGTGACCTTTGTCTAGCAAACAAAATGATTAAAAAAAAAAAATCACACTCCTAAAACTTAATAGGGTCTCAGTAATATTCAACTATTAAGCAATCCATATTTAAGTTTCCTTAAAAGTCCTAATAAAAGTTCTTTGTATCTGCTTTTAAAAAAATCTAGGATCCCGTTAACACTAAATAATTCATGTATTTGTCAGATTGTCTTAGGCTTAATCTAGATGACAGGATAGAGGAATAAAGGTTCACCTATGGGGACTGCTGCGTGGGAGACCCAGGTTTGATTCCTGGGTCGGGAAGATCCCCTAGAGAAGGAAATGACAATCCACTCCAGCTCTCTTGCCTGGAAAATCCCATGGACAGAGGAGCCCGATAGGCTACAGTCCATGGGGTCGCAAAGAGTCGGACACGACTGAGTGACTTCACTTCACATGGGGACTGCAAGTCTTTGTGACACAAAATGACAGGAAAGTGACAAATGGCCTTTAAATTTTATTTTCACGATTAGAAAAGTCTCAGTGTTCCATTTATTTATTTTTCATCTAGTGGGTGGATATCTATTTTATAGAAGCATAAATGCCTGATTGGGCCTCAACTAATCAACTCTAGGGTGTTCTGATTTCACCTGGGTATGTTGGATGAAATCGTACTTTTACTAACTTGATCACTAGGCTTTGGGTATACTGTACATCCTGATGTCTTATGGCTTTTATTTTTTTGTCTCTGAAAACTGTATGCTCAGAGAAGCTTTCAAAATCATTTATCTTAAGCTCCCCAGCTGCTGCCTTCTGAGTATGTGTGTCCAACTAGATGATGAAATTCCTAAGAACAAATCAAATCTGAGTTCTAAACCTTTACCTGGCTATATAATTCAGCCTTCCGATAGAATTTCCAGAGTGAAATGGGAAAATTGGACCCTTCACTGTGACCACCTGTGATGTATCAGATGCTCTGACACCTTATAAACATTAACTCCTATTTATTATCTCTATTTCATAAATAGGAAAATACATTTGTGGGAGGTCCAGTTATTGATAGTAGGAGGCAAAGATAAGTTGTGTTTAGATTATTAGTGACTCAGATGAGCCATTTCTCAATGACTGGTAAAGTTTTATATGCCAGAGATTGCTAATTATCCCCTAGTAATCATTCTACTTTCTCTCTCAATTTTAGTGAAACAAATGGTTTCCCCAAATCAAGATTACATGCCCCAGCCTTCCTTACAGCACAGTGTATCATGTAACAAATTTCTGATGAATGGGAAGTAGAAGTGATGTGAGCTTCTTCTAGTTTGCTCCATTGAAAGAAAAGAGATTTCCATTGGTCTATAGATCTTTTATTCCTGTTTGGATTACTGCAGCTTATTTAACTTATATGCAGAGTACATCATGAGAAACGCTGGGCTGGAAGAAACACAAGCTGGAATCAAGATTGCCGGGAGAAATATCAATAACCTCAGATATGCAGATAACACCACCCTTATGGAAGAAAGTGAAGAGGAGCTAAAAAGCCTCTTGATGAAAGTGAAAGAGGAGAGTGAAAAAGTTGGCTTAAAGCTCAACATTCAGAAAACGAAGGTTCATGGCATCTGGTCCCATCACTTCATGGGAAATAGATGGGGAAACAGTGGAAACAGTGTCAGACTTTCTTTTTTTGGGTGCCAAAATCACTGCAGATGGTGACTGCAGCCATGAAATTAAAAGACGCTTACTCCTTGGAAGAAAAGTTATGACNCCCATCACTTCATGGGAAATAGATGGGGAAACAGTGGAAACAGTGTCAGACTTTATTTTGGGGGGCTCCAAAATCACTGCAGATGGTGACTGCAGCCATGAAATTAAAAGACGCTTACTCCTTGGAAGAAAAGTTATGACCAACCTAGATAGCATATTAAAAAGCAGAGACATTAGTTTGCCAACAAAGGCCCATCTAGTCAAGGCTATGGTTTTTCCAATGGTCATGTATGGATGTGAGAGTTAGACTGTGAAGAAGGCTGAGCACCAAAGAATTGATGATTTTTAAGTGTGGTATTGGTGAAGACTCTTGAGAGTCCCTTGGACTGCAAGGAGATCCAACCAGTCCATTCTAAAGGAGATCAGTCCTGGGTGTTCTTTGGAAGGAATGATGCTAAAGCTGAAAATCCAGTACTTTGGCCACCTCATGCGAAGAGTTGACTCATTGGAAAAGACTCTGATGCTGGGAGGGATTGGGGGCAGGAGGAGAAGGGGACGACAGAGGATGAGATGGCTGGATGGCATCACCAACTCAATGGACGTGAGTTTGAGTGAACTCTGGGAGTTGGTGATGGACAGGGAGGCCTGGCATGCTGCAATTCATGGGGTCAAAAAGAGACATGACTGAGCGACTGAACTGAACTTTGTAATATGTTTTAAAATCAGGAAATGTTATACCTTCAACTTTGTTCTTCTTTCTTAGTATTGATTTGGCTATTTATGGTCTTTTGTGGTTCCACATGAGTTGTGGAATTTGTTTTCTATTTCTGTAAAAAAACACCTTTGGAATTTTTGTAGGGATTGCATTGAATTTGTAGATTGCTTTGGGTAGTATGAATATTTAAACAATGCTAAGTCTTCCAGTCCATGAACACAGATGGCTTCCCATTTGTTGCTCTTAATTTTTTTATCAATGTTTTATAGTGTTTAGTATATAAATTTTTACCTCCTTAGTTTATTCCTAAAGAACAAAACATAGAGCCCAGAAATAGATCCACATGTATACAGTCAGTTAATTTTCAACAAGAGAGTCAGAAAGCACAATAGGGAAAGGATAGTCTCTTCAAGGAGAAGGCAATGGCCCCCCACTCCAGTACTCTTGCCTGGAGAATCCCATGGACGGAGGAGCCTGGTGGGCTGCAGTCCATGGGGTCGCTGAGGGTCAGGCACAACTGAGCAACTTCACTTTCACTTTTCATTTTCACGCACTGGAGGAGGAAATGGCAACCTGCTCCGGGACTCTTGCCTGGAGAATCCCAGGGACAGGGGAGCCTGGTGGGCTGCCGTCTATGGGGTTGCACAGAGTCGGACACGACTGAAGTGACTTAGCAGTAGCAGTCTCTTCAATAAATGTTGGAAAAACAGATATTCCCATGTAACACAATGAAATTGGACCCATATATATACCATAACCCATATCATATAACACAGAATCAACTTGAAATAAAGACTTAAATGTGAGACCTGAAACTGTAAAATTCCTAGAAGAAAATATGGAAGGGAAGTTTCACAACATTGGTTTGGCAATGATTTCATAGATACGATACCAAAAGTACAGGGGAGAAAAAAAGAATATAAACAAGGGTATGAAAGTGAAAGTCACTCAGTCGTGTTTGACTCTTTGGGACCCCATGGACTGTTGAATTCTCCAGGCCAGAATACTGGCGTGGGTAGCCTTTCCCTTCTCCAGGGGATCTTCCCAATCCAGGGATCAAACCCAGGTCTCCCACATTGCAGGCAGATTCTTTACCAGCTGAGCCACAACAAGGGAGACTACATTAAACTGAAAAGCTTTTGCACAGCAAAGGAAACAGTCAACACAGTGACAAGGCAACCCACAGAATGGGAGAAAATATTTGCAAATTTTGAATCAGATAGGAGTTAATACCCAGAATACATAAAGAATCTGCACAGCTCAACAGTAAAGCAAAACCAAACAATCCAGTTTAAAATCATTCCCGTCACTAATCCATATTGTTCATGGTCCTCTCCTGAATTTTGATCAGGCGCTACATGTTAGCCCCCTCAGAATTCTACAACTCCCACAAAATTATGCCACCGGCTTTGATTTCTTAATTAGCTTCCAGGTGATCAGCTGAGTCATAGTGGTTTCCTCTGGTCCACTGCTTGCTCCCTTGCTGAAAGCACACAATGAGAGTGTAGTCATAGGGATCGAAGCTTTATCAGCACGGTTGAAAAAGCAACAAAACATTAGGAAAACGTTGCTTCTGATCAAATTACTCTCGCTTTATCCTGATCACTTCTTTGTGATATCATCAGAATCCCCCAAGTTATCTCTAGATAGAAACGTGTACCTTTGGCTGAGGCAGCCTTTGATATACTGAGTTCCTTCACCTGGCCAAGCAGCACACAGACTACAGAGCCCACAGGTTGATTAAAACACAATGGACCCACGCCAGGAATAACTAAGACACACATCAACATCCTGAAATCACACAGCTGTGTGCTGTGTCTGAAGGCGAGTTGCCTTCTCCATCACTTTTCCAGTGTTCCCTTCACAAGCTGTGAACTTCAGCCCCTAGAACTGAATTCCCATGCCTTGAACAATGGGCTTCCCTGGTGGTTAAACAGCAAAGAATCTGCCTGCAATGCAGGCAATCTGGATTCGATCCTTGGGTTAGGAAGATCCCCTGGAGGAGGGCATGGCAACCCACTCCAGTATTCTTGCCTGGAGAATCCCTTGGACAGAGGTGCCTGGCAGGCTACAGTCCACAGTGTTGCTAAGAGTCAGACATGACGGAAGCGACTTTGCAAACACGCACTCCTTGAATCATGCTGGACTTGAATTCCTTGCACACTCTGCCTCCACAAGGCCAACCATCTGTCTCAGCTGGTAAATTCTACTTTCACAAGAGATACATTAAGCTCCGACTTCCCAACCCAGCAATCAAACCCAGGTGTCCTGCATTGCAGGTGGATTCTTTACCATCTGAGGCACCAAGGAAGCCCAAGAATACTGGAGTGGGTAGCCTATCCCTTCTCCAGGGGATCTTCCCAACCCAGGAATCGACCCAGGGTCTCCTGCAGGCAAATTCTTTACCAGCTGAGCTATCAGAGAGCTCCACAGCATCTCATACTTGATATAAATTCAACAAGTAGAGGTTAGTATTGTTTATCCCGACAGAATACAGAAGTGGTTAAAAACTTGAGCTTTTGTATCAGACGTGAATTAGTATTCACATCAGTTCTGTGATTTAGGAAAACATGTTTAACTTCCTAAATTTGTTTCTGTGACTAGAAGGTATTAGTGAAAATGCATGTACTTCTTGTTGAGAGGATTAGGGTTGATTTTTGTAAAGCACTCAGCACTTGGAATGTGCTTAATAAACGATAACTGTTATTTTCCTTGATGTTACTATTATTACTATTACTGGGCACCTTCCCAAGTACAGGTTCAGAATGCTCTTTCTTTTAGCAGAATTAACCACCAAGTCAGTTAGAGAGATAACTCCATGCCTTGGGGCCCATGTTTCCATGTTGCCCACCCTATTGCTGAGTCCTGGATGTGAGGATGAGAAAGGGTTTCCATTGCTTGATTTTTGTGGCCTCTGAAAAATGTCTTTGTTGCCACACCCAGTCTTCAGGGTGACTAAGCAAGCTTTCAGCCAGGATGATTTCTTCTTCACAGGTGGGAGAGTGGCTGTGGAAACTTTGAGCCTGAGGTTATGGAGGCTTATAGGGCTGAAAGTCCAGAAAAAAATTCTGTACTTGTCTGCCCTTTTGTGTGTGTGTGTGTGCTGGGTCTTAACTGTGGTATCCAGGATTTTTATTTGCCACGTGTGAACTCTTAGTTGCTGCATATGGGGTCTAGTTCCCCAGCCAGGGATTGAACCCAGGCCCCCTGCACTGGGAGTATGAAGTCTTAGCCACTGGGCCACCAGGGAAGTCCTCAATGCTAACCACTTTTAAGGAAACCAGTAAAGATTATCATTGTCACTCAGGAAATGAGGTCTCTGCCATACAATCCATGCTAACACTCACCGATAAGTTGAAGGTTACCAAACGCTCTTCAAGTTTTTCTGTTCTCAGACCAGACTGTTGCACTTTCCTATGAAAATATAGGAGCAATTTTGAGGCTTTAGTTTCCAAACCTGTCTGAAGTCCCTTGATTTCCCTGCATCTCCACCTGTGTAGTTTCCGATATCTAGCAGTACAGTCGTGGTATGTGACTCATGCCAACCCACTTGCATTTGGGGTTCATGTGAATACTTTTCCACTCGCTTTTATGTAGGTATTGTCTGTTCATGTGGATTTGTATTTCTACTGCCGTTCCATTCCATCTCATTCCATTCCTTAGTCACACGGTGTGGATATCCTTGCCAAATGCCCTGCAAAATTGGTGACTGAAAAAAATAGTGGTCATCACTCTACAAGACATACTCAGATGAATTGTAGATGAATTGAGACGAATGTTAAAATGTAAACATAATGAGAAGATAGTATGTAATGATCTCTCATATTTATTAAGAGAATGTTGGTTTTCTAAGATTAAAACTCTAGAATAACAAAGAAAAACATGAAAAATATCCATATAAAATTTCAAAACCTGAAATAAAAGAGTGACAAACAAATTAAGGAATAAATAACAAGAAAAATATTGACAATTAATATAGCAGGATTAATCTTACTAAAGCATTGATAATAAAAAGGTTATTAGTAAAGGATTAATAATTTTAATATATAAATACCATGAAATAAATCAATACGGATGATACTAAAACCTATGGAAAAATGAGCATAAAGCATGAACATGTAATTTGTTGTAAAAGAAATACAAAGACTAATAAACACATGAGTAATTATTAACCTCTCTAATAAGCAAAAATTTACAAATTAAAACAACAGTATAATATCTTTTCCCCACAAAATTTCCAATATTTAAAAACCAAGTATTGTCTTTACCTAGAAAGGATGCTGAAGGACCAGCATGTGCAAGTATTGCTGTTGAGAATTAAATTAGTACAGTATTTCTGGATGACAATTTGTATTAAATGGGGGTGGTAATCATTTTGTAATACATAAGTATATCAAATGAACATGTACACCTTAAACTTACACAATGTTATATGGCAAGTATATTTCAATAACCTGGGGTGGAGGGGGGCAAGAACACAGTATCTCTCCATAGTCTTGCCAAAAAGATTAAATGTGTGTCTGATCAAGACTTTTGGTTCAACTACCAGTTTGCATGCGTGTGTGCTAACCAGTAGCTCAGTGGTACAGAATCCCCTTGTGATGCAGGAGCTGCAGAAGACCCGGGTTTGATCCCTGGGTTGGGAAGATCCCCTGGAGGAGAACATGGCAACCCACTCCAGTATTCTTGCCTGGAGAATCCCATGGACAAAGGAGCCTGGTGGGCTACAGTCCACGGGGTCACAAAGAGTCAGACGACATGACTAAAATGACATAACATGGCCACAGATTGATCAAAACTTGGGTCCAACTATTAAGTTGCAGGACACACAAAAGACAGAGGAACATGTTGGCTTGGGCCAGTTTCCAGCCTTTTCTCATTCTTCCTCTTCCTTTCCTCCCTCCCTCCAGCATCCAGGTTAAATATACATCTGATCATGTTTATACATGATCCATAAAACTATAGGAGCCCTAAAACTGCAGGAACCTTGTGTTGGGGGGGCTCCCTCAACAGTGAGACACTCCCAGGTCTGCACTGATCCACTTGCCAGGCGTGTTCATTCCACGGGGCACAGTGGAATGGGGAGGGGGGTCGATGCTGTCTCCGGGTTTGTCCTCTTGCTTATAATATCACAGTAAGTGATGCTTTGCTGTTACTTTCTTGTAGCTTGTTGCTTCAGTCTCCACTCTAACACCCGACAGCTCAGCTCTCTACAGCTCAGCTGATCTCCTGACAAAACACACAACCATGATAACCACGCTTTAAAGATATTCGGCGTTAATTTTAGATCCAAGATCCCATATCATTATGGGTTTCAGAGATGGGCATGTAAGCCAAGCTGAGTTACAATCTTCCCAATGACTTTTTTTTTTTTTTTTTTTTGCCATAAATATGGGGAAAGATTCTTCTTCTGGGATCTTTAGTCCTAAAGTCTATAAGTTCAAGCTGCATTGAGTTTGAAACCTTCCTTGACTAGAAAAAAATTGTCACTCTAGGAATGAGTAAGGCCAACACTCCAAAGAAATAGAAGAAGAAACTAAAGAGATCGAAAAGTTGACTCTTTGGGTCCAATTGTACCCAAAGTGTACCTCAATTTTATAGTGACATGAATCAGTAAGTTCATTTTCCTTTGTTTTAAATCAGTATGAGTTGAGTTTGTCACTTGTGAACACAAAAATTCTGATTGATACACACAGGATAGCACAGTTGTATGTTTATTTAACATAACGCTTTCCTGGATAATCGTGTTAATGAGGCAAGATCTGAAATTAAAACTGTAAAGTGAAGATAATAGCATTCAATTAATTCTGTCACATATTCATTTATTCAATTGTCATTATGGAGGGTAAGATTCGAGAGGGAGGATAAGAAGTCTTTTATAGCAGAAAGCTCTGATAACTGGATTGCAAAATTCTAATCTATGTAAGATGAATATGGCTATTTCTGCTTGAGAAATGAGTAGTTTCTGCCTAATTTTGAATTTTTGCCTTATTGTGTGCTCTGAATCAGTACTTCTATGAATGGAAAATATTAATTCTCATCAGAACCCATTTGAATTCTGACAATAGTTGTGATTTGTATTTGCATCTAATTACATTTTACTAAAAGGAACAAAATTGAATGTAGCAGAGACTGAATCCTATTGAATCCTGAAGAGATACAGGAGTCTACAAAAATTAGAGGAAGAGTCTGATGGAGTTAGAAGAGAGTAGGTGCTTGAGGGGGGCTTCCCTGGTGGCTCAGACGGTAAAGAATCCATCTACAATGCAGGAGACCTGGGTTCGATGCCTGGGTTGGGAAGATCCCCTGGAGGAGGGCATGGCAACCCACTCGAGCATTCTTGCCTGGAGAATCCCCATGGTAGAGGAGCCTGGCAGGCTACAGTCCACAGGGGCTCAAGAGTTGGACACGACTGAGCAACCAAACACAGCACAGGACAAGTGCTTGAGGAGCACTGAGTTTTCACCACCTGAATATAAGGCAAGATAGGACACTCATGCCAAGGTCCGCATTCTTGGGTTCCCAGTAAATACACACGCATACACACACATGCACGCACATACTTACATGCTGTTAAACACAACATTCACACACATACATACTCATATACACATGATCTCAGATGCTCTTTGTTTCTTTCTAGCTCCTTAAATACCTAGACAGTACTGACCACATTTATTATTCAAACACTTAAAAGAATGATTAAAAAAGATACAAAATGCCTACTGATTTACTCATTTCACCTATCCTCTGTGACCCACTCCAGACCTTAAACATCTTTAAAACAAATGCTGTACGACTTCATGAAAAACATACCACACCCATCCCAAATATTTGATGGCGGGCTTTCCCTGGTGGCTCAAATGGTAAAGAATCTGCCTGCAGTGAGAGAAACCTGGGTTCAGTTCCTGGGTAGGGAAGATCCCCTGGAGAAGGGAACAGCTACCCACTCCAAGATTCTTGCCTGGAGAATCCCACGGATAGAGGAGCCTGGCAGGCTACAGTCCATGGGTCACAAAAAGTCAGACAACACTGAGCGACTAACACTTTAGATATTTTATACAAACATCTATGGTACTGTTTCCCACATGCTGCTGGGGATGGAAATAACTTTATTTGAAGAAGTTTCATGATGGTCCCGATGCCTGTTTCTTGCATTCATTTAATCTCAACCAGTTTTTCAATGGTTCCAAAGTCCTGCTGCATATCAGTATTCACTGGGGAGGCTTCTTGGGAATCCAGATGTGGAAACCTCTACTCTACAGCCCAGTCAATCTCAGTGTGGTCTGAGGACCAGCAGCACTGGCATCACCTGGAAGCTTCTGAGAAATGAGGTCAATGTGGCTCTACTGCAGACATAAGGAATCGAACTCTGCAACAAAGATCCCCAGGTGGGTCTATGTGCACATTAGTGTCCAAGAAGTATCTGCAGGACGTGGTCAACAAAACTGGACCTCTATTCCTATTATCCAAAATTCTGACTTCTACTCCATTAAGAATGTTACAGTGCACTTAAATTTGATTTATTCTTCACTGTACTTTGCTCCAATAAAATTTAAGTCTTTTCTTTGACCGCAAGTAAGAATAAGCCTTCAGACTTGTAAAGGCCTCTTTGATGTCTCATTTTATTTTATTTTCAGAAGCAAATTCCCCACAGGTCTGCACCACCAATGTGTTCTGAGCTTTTGCCTCCTGTATCTCTTGACCTTTGCTTCCCATGTAGGTTTTACTTCCAAGGCTATTTCATCTTAGCCACAACCTTGCCATTCATCTCCTGCTACCTAAATTTTCAAAATCTTTCTTTTGACAGACTTCCCAGCCTCTTACCTGCCTTTCATCTTTGGGGCCAGCTTTAATTTTTGGCTGATACGGAGATCCATTTTCTCTAGGCTCTCAGGCTAGATGCGATGGACTATTCCAACCTCACGTTTCATTTCTAGGAAATTGTCTGCCAATATCCACTTTCTGGATGTTCCTATTTGACTTCAAAATGTCTAGACAAAGGTTATTCATCAGTCACCTTGACATTGCAGCTTTCCACTGCTGGATACTTGGTGTTACTCCAACCATCTTCTTGAGGATTCTCAATTTTCCACTTTCCATCTGGATCTTTTGATGTTACACAGAAAAGGGAAACTGAAAACACACCTAAACAGTGATTGGCTTGTTATCATGATAGCAGTAGGGAGCAAGCAATGATCATCAGAGTGTGACGATTATTATGAAATGAATTCTGCCTCCGTGTCTTCACTTCCAAAGACCTGCACAGCTACTTCCTTTCAGTCACTCTCCCCTGGTCAGACCCTGGACTAGGCCAACATCAGGAATTGTTCCAGGTTTGACACCCCGAAAGCCAGTTTCCCACTGCCTGAGCAAAAATCTTCTGTCAGGCTTGTATTCCCCCATCCATGCCTGTTGATCTTGCTTCAGGCTGAAATCAACCAAAATATCAACTCAGCCTTTCATCAGTTTCCACAAGAAATCAAGTTACCTAAGCATGTCCTCACATCTGAGGTCATTACTGAAGATGTTATGCAGCTGTGTTGCTCAGTCATCCCAACTCTTTGCAGCCCCATGAACTGTAGCCTGCCCGGCTCCTCTGTCTGTGGGATTCCCCGACTGACCCTCCTCTCCTTCTTAAGACTACACTCAAGTTCTCCCAGCTCTCGTGTAAGGAAACTCCATTCTTCTCCCAGCTCCTACCCCCCAAAGCCAGAGTATCCTTTGAAACCAAAGTCGAGTATGCTGCAGAATTTCAAGAATCAAGATAAGAAAACATATCAGTAAGGGATGAGACCAAGATTATGAAACAACAAAGGGATTCTGAGGAAAAGGATTTGAGAAAGAAGCCACTAGAAATCAAGCTGTGTATGCACCCCGTGTACCAGATGCTGACCCAAGTTTTTGCATCACTGGTCCTCAATGTACAAAAACTATATGAATTTACTACAATTGAAGAGGGCAGTTTTCCATCCTGTAGGACTTAACAGCAGAGAGGTTAGATGTGAGAGCTCTGGCATTCCACTGCTTCCTGACTAGCTCGGAACAAGTTACTAACACCCTTTGTGTGTCATCTCTAACATGGGGGTAATAAAATATCTGCCCCCAAGTGTTGTGATGAGGGGTGTATGACATCATCTATGTGAAGGGCTTAGCACAGAGCCTAGCTTCAAGTAAACACCAAATACATTTTAGTTACAGTAAGGATCAGCATTGGTTATAAACCCTTCTACTGAAGTGAAGTTGCTCAGTTGTGTTCGACTCTTTGTGACCCCGTGGACTGTAGCCCACCAGGCTCCTCCATCCATGGGATTTTCCAGGCAAGAGTACTGGAGTGGGTTACCATTTCCTTCTCCAGAGGATCTTCCTGACCCAGGGATCAAACCCAGGTCTCCTGCAACGCAGGCAGAGGTTTTAACCTCTGAGCCAGCAGGGAATACTTATCTTAAAAACAGCATTTACTCATTTGTTTGCATTTATTTTTATGGAAGTATAGCTGATTTACAAAGTTGCGTTAGTTTCTACTGTACAGCAAAGTTATTCAGCTATACATATATACACATTCTTTTGGGCTTCCTGGTGACTCAGATGGTAAAGAATCTGCCTTCAATGTGGTAGACCTGGATTTGATGCCTGTGTGGGGATAATTCCCTGGAGAAGGGGATGGTTACCCACTCCAGTGTTCTTGCCTGGAGAATTCCATGGACAAAGGCGCCTGGCAGGCTATAGTCCCTGGGGTTGCAAACAGTTGGACACCACTGGGCGACTAACACTTTCGCTTTCATGCATTTTTTTACATATTCTTTTCCATCATGGTTTATCACAGGATCTTGACTACAGTTCCCTGTGCTACACAGTAGGAACATGTTGTTTATCTGTCTCTGTATGGATGCCTCTGCTAATCCCAAACTCCGACTCCATCCTGCCCCCAGTCTCCACCCTCTTGGCAACCACAAGTATTCCTCTATGTCTGTGAATCCAAAACAGCATTTTGTTTTGATAATTTTATGTTTGCCTTTTATTTTGACCTAGCTTCTGTGTGGGTCAAAAGATAAAAGAAACAAAAATATAAACTGAAGTGGAGATAGCCTGGATCTTTGAATTTTAAACAAAAGTGATGAAAAGAAATATAATTCCTCTGCCCTGATGAATTATTGCAGAAATATACTCTAAAATTAAATCAATATTGTCCAGGAAAAAAGAAAGGTCATCTGCTTGGCTCTCTTGTCTTCAATCAGGCCCACATCCAACTTATCCTTGGGAGGCAAGAATAAGTTTTACTTTCAAAGGATCTCTTTGCAGAGATTTGCATTCTCCCTGGGTAACCAACTCCTTTTCTTCTGACTGTGAGACAGGAAAATGCAGGTCCTTTTATTCTAGAAATGAATGTGTGTTTAGAACCAAACCTGAGTGGTGAGGGGGCATAGAATTGAGAAAAATTCCCATTTGTATTTATGGTCTGTTTCCTAATTGCCAAACATGATTTGTAATGAGCAGGAAATAACTGGGTTTCCCTGGTAACCCAGCTGGTTAAAAAAAAAATCCACCTGCAGTGCAGGAGACCCTGGTTGGATTCCTGGGCCAGGAAGATCCACTGGAAAGTGATAGGTTACCCACTCCAGTATTCTTGGGCTTCCCTGGGGGCTCAGACGATAAAGAATCCACCTGCAATGCAGGAGGCCTGGATTCGATCCCTGGGTTGGAAAGATCCCCTGGAGAAGGGAGCGGCTACGCACTCCAGTATTCTGTCCAAAATGCTGTACTTTCACTCATATATTCTTAGCCAAATTTGCTTTGCTTCCTCACTTTATGAAACCCTCATCACCTGTATAGTCTTGCTCATCTAAATTGGTAAGAAAAGATGTTAATAAATATTAAACTATGACTGCCACTTCAAAATCAGATAGTCAGCAATCACCCTTGGGTTGCAAGAGCATCATTCTGTTCCTGATGTGAAGGAAACATAAAAAGGGCTAGCATCAGGAAGAGTTGCTCTGAGGCTGTGGGGTAACACAACTGAGAAATGTTGGGAGTCCAGGTTAGTCAGTTGGTGGGGATGGGAAGAAGACAATAGTAAGAAAGCAGGGTGATAGGACATGGTGACAAATTCCTTCTGTCTAAATTTTTTCATTTGTTATATTAGTCTGCAGTGAAAAAAAGAAAAACAACTTTCCATGTTTATATCTGGCAGCGCATTATACCTGGAGGTCCAGTGGTTAAGACTTTGACTTTCAGCACAGGGGGTGCCGGTTCAGTCCCTGGTCAGGGAGCTTAGAATCCACATGCTGCATGGCCAAAAAATCAAAACCTAAAGCAGAAACAATATTGTAACAAATTCAATAAAGATTTTTAAAATGGTCCACATGAAAAAAATCTTAAAAAAAAAAAATCATACCTATTGAGGAGGGGAGAGAATTAATATTTCCTAAATGTCTGCAAGGTCTTTGGGCCTCCTCTATCTCTGTCTACTCCCATGGTGATTTCAATCAACCTCACAATTTTAAATATACATATACACTGAGGGCTCCAAATCTTCTCTGTACGGCTTAGCTCTTCCTTGAACTCCAAGCTAATATACTCAGCTGCCTGCTCCATTTTCCTACCTGGGTGCCCATCTGGGGCTTAACATCCCCCCAAACAAGTTCCTGATCATTTTTCATCTGCTCCCTCTTCAGTCTTTCTCAGTTCAGTTATTGGCTTCTCCATTCTTAAACATTCAGGTCAAAAACCTCCCAGTCATCCTCGACTCCTCTTTCTGTTACATACTTCTTCCACTCAATTAGAGACCTATTGGGTTTACCTTCAAAATATATCCAAAAGGACTCCTCCTTTCCAGTAACAATGGGTGATCTTATCAAACCAGCCCTAACAACAAAAAATTATTGGACAAAATATTTTTTTAAATCTAAGAGCTAATAAGATAATAGGGAATTATAAAAACCAAACAGAAATTATAATTCAGGAATAAAGAGGGGGGGAGGGGGAAAGAGAGACATCTTTGACCTGAGAATAGGAGTCTAAGCCAGAACATTCTTCTGGAGAATGTAAAAATTATGTGGGTATAACAAAAAAACTCTCCCCCACAGAAAGTTGAGAGGTTAAAGGGTCTAATGAGATAAGGCTGGCCCAGGAATGAATCAGTCCTCTCATGGAATTACACTTGAACTTTATTTCTGGGTCATCTAGTGAATCTCAAACCTTGAACTTGATTTAAGTTACTCCCAAGCTGGTAGCACCCTGATGCCAGGCAGAAGCAATGACAAATTTTATCTAGATGAAGTTATCTTAATTCATTAATGAATTAAATTTCATTCCTACATATTTTTCCAAATAAAACATCCAGTATCCAGCCAAAAATAACTGGGCACACAAGGAAGCTAAGAAGAACCAGCAGAAGCAACAGAAAACACAATTCACAAGGCTTAGATACAGGAACTGTACTGCAACCCCAAGGACTGTGGCCCGCCAGGCTCCTCTGTCCATGGGATTTCCCAGGCAAGAATACTAGAGTGGGTTGCCATTTCCTTCTCCAGGGGATCATCCTGAACCTAGGATCAAACCCATGTCTCTTATATTGGCAGGCAGATTCTTTACCACTGAGCCACCAGGGAAGCCCAGATATGAGAATTATCAGAGTCTTTAAGTAACGGTGCTTACTATGTCTAAATAAATAAAAGACAGACTCCAGGCTCTCTGAAAGAACAGAAACATATAGAAAATGATACAACAGACAAACTAGAATTTATTTAAAAAAATTAGTAAGTTTGACTTTATTAGCAGCTTTTCCCCCAAGGCTCCTTTAAGGCACATCTGTGATGTTCTAAGAGCCACAGGTCGGCTCTCCCTGCTCCAACGTTCTCTTCTAGCATTTCCACATGGGTCATCCCACCCGGCAGAGGTGGAGCAAGCCCAGATGTTCTGGAAGGGGCTGAGTGCCCTCACGATTCCCTAGGAGAGAGGGGTTTTCCTGACTCGACTTAATTGGTGTCCACAGACAATGCTCCTGCTGGCCGCTAAAAGCACGTCCAGCAGGCTCCACACTGCCCCATTTTCAGACGGAAGGCACAGCAGGCAACAGCTTTTCCCCCAAGGCTCCTTTAAGGCACACCTGTGATGTTCTAAGAGCCACAGGTCGGCTCTCCCTGCTCTAACGTTCTCTTCTAGCATTTCCACATGGGTCATCCCACCCGGCAGAGGTGGAGCAAGCCCAGATGTTCTGGAAGGGGCTGAGTGCCCTCACGATTCCCTAGGAGAGAGGGGTTTTCCTGACTCGACTTAATTGGTGTCCACAGACAATGCTCCTGCTGGCCGCTAAAAGCACGTCCAGCAGGCTCCACACTGCCCCATTTTCAGACGGAAGGCACAGCAGGCACCCTCCGTTCTTCTGTTCTCTTCGCTGCCTTGGCTGAGGACCGCGCCTGTGACCCAAACACACACAAAAGGATGAAGCAGGCCCAAGAATTGAGCCCTTAATAAAGGCTTGTGAAATTGCATTATTAAGTCAATTCTCCCAGCGCGTAAGTGGTACTTTCTGGAGCTACTTTAATAAATTACATCTCCGGTGTATTTGCATAGCTATTAAGCATCTTCATTATTAAGCTAGGAAATTGGGCAGCAAGGGATTGAAGCATCAAGCCCTATGTTGGATGAACACAGCGGGAAATGTTAGAAGTAGGATCAAGTTTTACCTTCATTCAAATTTGAGGAAGAAGACTTTAAACTCTTGGGTCATACAGGCTTATAGCCTCTTATCAGCAATTCTGTTTCTAAAACTTGCCCTACAGGGATAACTACGTGTGGACAAATGAACAAATAAGGTTATAAGGATGTTCACCCAGGTATTGTTTGCATTAATCAATAAGTTACTAAATTGTGGCCATCCTGCAAGGAAATATTAAAAGAAAGGCTATTTAAAAGGGAGGCAGGCCTGTAATATATTCCCAAAAAAATCCCTAAAATACATTAAATGAAAAAAATCAAGCCCGGAATGCCCTGACGGTTAGGAATGAACACTTTCACAGTCTGGGGCTGGGTTCAATCTCTGGTAGAAGAACTAAGATCCCACAGTTGCATAGAGTGGTAAGGGAAAAAAAAGGAAGAAAAAAATCAAGGCAACACAGTTTGTAATATTGAAAATTGGCTAAAAATAATATATTAGTGTGTGTGAGTATGTGTATGAAGCATTTGTTCCTTGGTTGTGCCTGACTCTTTGTGACCCCATGTACTGTAGCCCGCCAGGCTCCTCTGTCCTGGAATTTCCCAGGCAAGAATACTGGAGTGGTTGCCATGCATGGAACTTGTCTAAAAGAAGCAGAAAAAACCATGGAAGGAAGTTAGTTTAAAAGGACGAGAAATTTAAGTGGAAAAGAGCCTCATTTTTCATTGTAAATGGTTTGGTTCTATTTGAAATGTTTTACCATATGCATATCTTTTTTTCCTGAGGGTGTCCTTTGTTTGATTACATCAGTTAAAAAAATTGAGGTAAGACTGGTTTTTAGCATTCTATAAGTGGCATGTGTATGAAACCACATTACTAATCCAATAACTTAGAACAACTTAATAAAAACACTCAATTTATGTTAAGATGACTGAAATCCTTTTAGACGATTTTATTCTTCTTTGGTTGTATTGTTCCTAAGAAGATCTTTCAGTTATCTTTTGCTAGTCAACCATGCCCTTGTAAATTCATTCTGACCCCCACACAGCTCTAAGAAACGTGTCTGTTTTGTGTATCACTTTATCTGCAGCACTGGAGCACAGCACTAGGACCTGACGCACAGTGGGGGCAAATAAATGACTAAAATATATAATTTGTAGAGTGATGGCTGGTGCTTGAAAAGAACTCAGCAGAGTGGGAGAGGGGTGAAGTGTAACTTTTAAAAAGGTGATGAGGGAAAGTTTTATTGATAAGTTGGTATTTGAATAAAGATTGAAAGCATGAGATGAGGCTATTGGTAATAAGATTTTGAGGCAGAAGAGTAGCAAGTACAAAGGTCCTGGGTTGGGAGTGTGTTGATCAAATAATATGCTGGATTCTTTTCAGCTTTATATTTTAACTATAATATTCACTTCCTAACTTGACATAGAATTTGAACATAATAGGTTTGATCTACTTCACTGTTTCTTTACTATCCCGGGCGAAAGACTCTAACCAAGTAAACAATTTCATTATTTCAAGCAAATGGAGATTACTGTTCAAAGGGCCCTGGAGCTGAGGTTACTACCCAAGAGAATCGAGGTGACCTTTCCAGGAAAGCCTGGATGATCCCTCTACAATTGAAGTTGCTTTTCAACAGGTCATAAATACACAGGGCAATTTTGCAAATAACCCTGAGCCATAAGTTTTGAGCCCTTTTGTTTGGACATTATCCCAATAAGAACACTTGGCCGAAAACCTGTCTAATACAGTCATTGCTTAGTTCACACACCTAGGTTCAAATTCATATTGCCTAGTTCTCCAGTCTGCCACCCCAGACTGAAATCGACAAACCTACCTGTCATCTGAGTCTCAGTATCCCCATCACTGTAATGACCCCTTGTTTCCCTTTCTACAGTGAAAGCCCCGAGTCAGGGCTTTCTGATTCTCAACACCTTCTCCATGGATCTCATCTGATGTGCCCTCCACATAGTATCTGACACTCTTCTTTATTACTAATTTTTGTTGGAGTATTAAGTTGCTTTACTTTTTAGTTCCGTTCAGTTCAGTTCAGTCGCTCAGTCGTGTCTGACTCCTTGTGACCCCATGAATCGCTACACTCCAGGCCTTCCTGTCCATCACCAGCTCCCGGAGTTCACTCAGACTCACATTTTACTATACAGCAAAGTGAATCAGCTATAGACTGTTGTTCAGTTGCTAAGTCACGTCTGACTCTCTGTGACCCATGGACTGCAGCACACCAGACTCCCCTGTCCTTCTCCTGGGAGTTTGCTCAAAATCATGTTCCTTTAGTTGGTGATGCTATCTAACCATCTCATCTTCTGCCGCCCCCTTCTCCTCCTGTCCTCAATCTTTCCCAGCATCAGGGTCTTTTCCAGTGAGTTGGCTCTTCGCATCAGGTGGCCAAAGTATTGGAGCTTTAACTTCAGCATGTGTCCTTCCAATGGACATACAGGGTTGATTTCCTTTAGAATTGACAACTATACATATATCCTCTCTTTTTTGGATTTCTTTCCTATTTAGGTCACCATAGAGCACTGAGTAGAGTTCCCTGTACTGTACACTAGGTTCTCATTAGTTATCTATTTTATACCTAGTGTCAATAGTCAGTGTTAATCCCAGTTTCCCAGTTCTTCTTACTCCCTTCCCCTTGATACCCATATGTANCTTCACTTTCACTTTTCACTTTCATGCACTGGAGAAGGAAATGGCAACCCACTCCAGTGTTCTTGCTTGGAGAATCCCATGGACGGGGGAGCCTGGTGGGCTGCTGTCTATGGGGTCATACAAAGTCGAACACAATTGAAGAAACAGCAGCAGTAGCAGCAGCAGCAGTATTGTTCATCTCTGTTTATTTGTTCTTTAGTTCTTCTAGCTCTTTGGTAAAGATTTCTTGCATCTTCTCCATTCTGTTTCCAAACTCCTGGATCATCTTTACTATCACTATTCTGAAATCTTTTTCTGAAAGGTTGCTATCTCCATTTAGTTGTTTTTCTGGAGTTCTATTTTGTCCCTTCATCTGGGACATAACTCTCTGCTTTTTTATCCTGATTAACTTTCGGTAATGTGATTTTTGTTCTAGCTGCTATGGGATTGTGGTTCTTCTTGATTCTTCTATTTGTCCTTTGATGAAGGAGGCTAAGAGGCTTCTATAAGCTTCTTGATGGGAAGGAGAGGACAGGAAAAGCCAGGTGTTGCTCTGGTGGGCAGGCCCTTGCTCAGTAAAACTTTAAAACTTTAATCCAACTAACAATCACGATGGTATGATCACTCATCTAGAGCCAGACATCTTGAAACGGAAGTCAAGTGGGCCTTGGAAAGCATCACTACGAACAAAGCTGGTGGAGGTGATGGAATTCCGGTTGAGCTGTTTCAAATTCTGAAAGATGATGCTGTGAAAGTGCTGCACTCGATATGCCAGCAAATCTGGAAAACTCAGCCGTGGCCACAGGACTGGAAAAGGTCAGTTTTCATTCCAATCCCAAAGAAAGGCAATGCCAAAGAATGCTCAAACTACCACACAATTGCACTCATCTCACAAGCTAGTAAAGTAATGCTCAAA
>SJXQ01005266.1:41909-62316 GCA_006408695.1 Aepyceros melampus
GACTGGAAAAGGTCAGTTTTCATTCTAATCCCAAAGAAAGACAATGCCAAAGAATGCTCAAACTACCACACAATTGCACTCATCTCACATGCTAGTACAGTAATGCTCAAAATTCTCCAAGCCAAACTTCAGCGTTACGTGAACTGTGAACTCCCTGATGTTCAAGCTGGTTTTAGGTAAGGCAGAAGAACCAGAGATCAAGTTACCAACATCAGTTGGATCATGGAAAAAGCAAGAGAGTTCCAGAAAAACATCTATTTCTGCTTTATTGACTATGCCAAAGCCTTTGACTGTGTGGATCACAAGAAACTGTGGAAAATTATGAGAGAGATGGGAATACCAGACCACCTGACCTGCCTCTTGAGAAATCTGTATGCAGGTCAGGAAGCAATAGTTAGAACTGGGCATGGAACAAAAGACTGGTTCCAAATAGGAAAAGGAGTACGTCAAGGCTGTATATTGTCACCCTGCTTATTTAACTTCTATGCAGAGTACATCATGAGAAACGCTGGACTGGAAGAAACACAAGCCGGAATCAAGATTGCCGGGAGAAATATCAATCACCTCAGATATGCAGATGACACCACCCTTATGGCAGAAAGTGAAGAGGAACTAAAAAGCCTCTTGAGGAAAGTGAAAGAGGAAAGTGAAAAAGTTGGCTTAAAGCTCAACATTCAGAAAACGAAGATCATGGCATCGGTCCCATCACTTCATGGGAAATGGATGGGGAAATGGTGTCAGATTTTATTTTGGGGGGCACCAAAATCACTTCAGGTGGTGACTCCAGCCATGAAATTAAAAGATACTTACTCCTTGGAAGGAAAGTTATGATCAACCTAGATAGCATATTCAAAAGCAGAGACATTACTTTGCCGACTAAGGTCCATCTAGTCAAGGCTATGGTTTTACCAGTAGTCATGTATGGATGTGAGAGTTGGACTGTGAAGAAGGCTGAGCGCTGAAGAATTGATGCTTTTGAAGTGTGGTGTTGGAGAAGACTCTTGAGAGTCCCTTGGACTGCAAGGAGATCCAACCAGTCCATTCTGAAGGAGATCAATCCTGGGATTCTTTGGAAGGAATGATGCTAAAGCTGAAACTCCAATACTTTGGCCACCTCATGTGAAGAGTTGACTCATTGGAAAAGACTCTAATGCTGGGAGGGATAGGGGGCAGGAGAAGAAGGGGATGATAGAGGATGAGATGGCTGGATGACATCACCGACTCAATGGACGTGAGTCTGAGTGAACTCCGGGAGTTGATGATGGACAGGGAGGCCTGGCGTGCTGTGATTCATGGGGTCACAAAGAGTCGGACACGATTGAGCAACTGAACTGAACGATACTGTTTTTCTAGATTCTACATATATGCATTATTATATGAATATCTGGACACTCTTGATGACTATGCATGTTCCCCAAACTCTCACCTCTGGCTTCCATAGCACAGTCTCCCACTAAGCTACGATCTTTCCTGGTCTCCTCTTTCCTGAACCTCTCCCTTAAAGTTCCCAAGGCTGCTTTGTTTCCTTTCTCTTTCCTTAGACACTGGCTCTCACTTAAATGCTCACAACACTCTTCCTACATTAATCCACAGATAGAAGGGAGGCAATCTACCCCCATCATCACTGTAATTTATAAGTAATGTCACCTGCTGAGTATTAAACAGAAGAACTAATAGCACAGTATGTTAAACATATATAGAAGAAAATGAAGAGATTGTGTAGAACCGTAAAACTGATGCTATTTGCATCTGTCCAAGCCCAGTTACGCTGCCTTGGGAGTGCCTTCTTCTCCAAGGAGCACAGAGGGGTGAGATTTTTAGCTAAGAAAGCTGAAATCCCAATGGATAGATGTATACATGTGGCTGAGTCCCTTTGCTGTCCACCTGAAACCAGCACCACATTGTGAATAGGCTAGACTCCAACATAAAATAAAAAAGTTTTAAAAAAGCTGAAATCCAAACAATTGTATTTTGCTCTCTCCAAAGAAAGACTCTAATAGAAGGATGTGGTCAGTAGGAAGAGCAACCAGCCAGTGCAGCCCTGCACAGACCAGGGGGAGGGAAGCTGTGTGTTCTGACCTGAGAGCTCGTCTCCAAGCTTCACGCTCTGTTTCCCCATCACCACCCACAACCCTCCCCTCGGTTTGCTGTCCAGAGCTAGGATGCTTAAGAAAGAATCCCATCTTTTGGTATGTGGGTAAGAACGAAAAAATAGAAAAGGCACCAATGTCCTGCCCCCACCTCAGTGCCTCTCCTAGCCTGGTCCTCAGGTGGAAGCCCGCGCCCCACTGACTATGGGTGCAGGCATGAAAGTGAAGTCGCTAGTCGTCAGACTCTTTGCGACCGCATGGACACCAGGCTTCTCCGTCCACGGGATTTTCTAGGCAAGAGTGCTGGAGTGGGGTGCCATTTCCTTCTCCAGGGGATCTTCCCGACCCAAGGATTGAACTCAGGTCTCCCACATTGTAGACAGACACTTTACCATCTGAGCCACCAGGGAAGTCCAAGGTGCAGGCATATGTGTCCTCAAACTGATTGTGGCTTATTACAGATGTGATGTGATCACCTCTTCTGGGACCACGCATCACAGACTTGGGACTCTCACTTCAGCGCCCTGTGTTCATTTCAGGAATGATCTACGTAGCAAAAGGAAGAGGTGGGGTCTTGAGATGGTGAACTCAGGAATCAAACCAGCTGGGCGAAAATCCCTGCTTAGCCGCTTACTGGTTCTGTGCCTTCAGCAAGCCCCCTGCCTCCCTGTACCTCCATTTTCTCACCTACAGGTTGGGGATACATAGAGCACCCAGCAGGCTTCCCAGGTGGTACTAGCGGTAAAGAACCCGCCTGTCAATGCAGGAGACATAAGAGATGCGGTTTCGACCCCTGGGTCAGGAAGATTTCCTGGAGGAGGAAATGGCAACCCGCTCCAGTATTCTTGCCTGGGGAACTCCATGGACAGAAGGGCCTGGCGGGCTGCAGTCTGTAGGGTCTGAAAGAGTTGGACACAACTGAAGAGACTTAGCACAAACACACGCAGAGCATCTAGCTCACAAAGTTTTAAGTAAGTAATGAATTAATATACTGAATAAGCCAGGCTCAGAGTTAAATTCTTGACATCCTCCTAATGGGCAGAAAGGCGCTAGAGGAATACAGATCTCAGGTCTGAGTAAATTCATTGCCTCTCCCAGTTTGCGCTCATTAGAACCAAACTTGCTCTGCACGGCTTCTTTTCCCCCAAGGCAACTGCCTCAAAAACATTGGTGCTTATCTCTGTTGGGTATTTTTTCCGTAAGACTCAAGCAGAAAGGAGAAATCAAATGACTATTCGCTAAACTGCTTTATCTTCTCAAGGCGAAAGTTTAATAAATTAGAGCATCCTTCCGGCTGGCTCCTATGGAGAGTCCAAAGTTACCTTTGGAATTATGATACATTTTGAGCTAAATACTTCTACCTAAATCCTGAACATTTCCATAGCCTTATGTTTTCTTTTAGTTATTTGCCACCCCCCACACCCCCTTTTTTTTTTAACAAGGGAGCAAAAACCATTTATAGAGAATAATTCTTATATATAAATAAAAACAGTTACAGAAACAGACTCACAGACATAGAGAACAGATTTATGGTTGCCAAAGTACAAGGCGAGAGACAGAAGTCTTAGGAGTTTGGGATTAGCAGATAGGAACTAGCTAGTGGTAAAGAACCCGCCTACCAACGCAGGAGACTAAGACACGTGAGTTCGATCCCTGGGTCAGGAAGATCCCCTGGAGGAGGGCATGGTAACCCACTCCAGTATTCATGCCTAGAGAGTCCCTGTGGACAGAGGAGCCTGGCAGGCTACAGTCCCTGGGGTCCCAAAGAATCAAACACAACTGAAGCAACTTAGCATGGATGCATGCAAATACAGGATACATACACAGCAAGGTCCTGCTGTACAGCACAGGATATTCCATATCCTGTGATAAACCATAATGCAAACAAATATGAAAAAGAATATGTATAACTGAGTCGATTTGCTATACAGCAGAAATTAACATATGGCACTGTAAATCAACTATACTTCCATAAAATTAAAAACAAAAACAGTGCCACTCTTTTTATCCCAAGCTTACCTTTAAGCTATGCACCAACAACTTCAAGACACAGCCTCAACAGAATCTGGAAACATGTACATGAATTTCTGGGCCAACAATTCAATAAGCACCATTCATCTCATTCCCTACCTTGGCTTTTATGCTCACCAAGCAGCCTGCTGGTTATAATTTGTCTTATAGTGAGAGCAAGTATCGAGTGGTGAACTTAAGTCTTTGGGAGAATTTTTAGGCCCTTTTCCGCTGCGGTGAGAATTTCTATTTCTCACTCTACGTTAATAAGGAATTGATATCATGATTGTACATCAAGCTCTTGTGAGTTGGGTGTATACAAAACAGCCACTAAATCAAAGTTCTGGAGACCCCAGTGAATCAGAGTTCCCCGCCCTTTACAGCCTCTAGAATGCTATGGTCACACCTAAGTGTGGTTGTCATCGTGTGAGCCCTTCCTGGGCCTTCTTTCTTGTTGTTCAGTCACTAAATTGTATCCGACTCTTTGGGATCCCATGGACAGGCTCCTCTGTGTGTGGGGTTTCCCAGGCAAGAATACTGGAGTGGGTTGCCATTCCCTTCTCTAGGGGATCCTCCCAACCCAGGGATCAAAGCCACATCTTCTGCATTGGCAGGCAGACTCTTCACCACTGAGTCACCAGGGAAGCCTTCTAGTTTACCTTTATAATGTCTCCATTTGGTTCTTTTTTTACAGCAAGCAGCCCCTACCGTAGTTAATCTCCTACTATGACTTCTCTGCATCTGCCCAGCAGACCCCAACTGAATGCCCCACAGACATTTCAAGCTTGACACTTCTAAGACATAATTCACACACTCTTCCTACAAGCCCATTCTTCCTGCTGCTTCCATGGTGGTAGGGGATCCTAGAAGAACTACTATGACTTCTCTGCATCTGCCCAGCAGACCCCAACTGAATGCCCCACAGACATTTCAAGCTTGACACTTCTAAGACATAATTCACACACTCTTCCTACAAGCCCATTCTTCCTGCTGCTTCCATGGTGGTAGAGGATCCTAGAAGAGCTTTGAGCAGAGCAGCAACATGATCTGATTTGCATTTCTATAAGAGTTCTCCACCTGGTTTTGAGAATACTTCATTAGAGTTCAGTTCAGTTCAGTCGCTCAGTCGTGTCCGACTCTTTGCGACCCCATTAATCGCAGCACGCCAGGCCTCCCTGTCCATCATATTTTGCCATTGAGTAACTTCTCTTGAGAAGCCAATTCAGTCCAGTTCAGTAGCTCAGTCGTGTCTGACTTTTTGCGACCCCATGAATCGCAGCACGCCAGATCTCCCTGTCCATCATCAACTCCTGGAGTTCACTCAGACTCACGTCCATCGAGTCAGTGATGCCATCCAGCCATCTCATCCTCTGTCGTCCCCTTCTCCTGCCCCCAATCCCTCCCAGCATCAGAGTCTTTTCCAATGAGTCAGCTCTTCGCATGAGGTGGCCAAAGTACTGGAGTTTCAGCTTCAGCATCAGTCCTTCCAATGAATATTCAGGACTGATCTCCTTTAGGGTGGACTGGTTGGATCTCCTTGCAGTCCAAGGGACTCTCAAGAGTCTTCTCCAGCACCACAGTTCAAAAGCATCAATTCTTCCCCCAAAAAACTCACTAAACCACACAAGAAGAAGCCTAGTCTCGTTATTAATAGCCCCATTTCTTCTTTGGTGTTCAGTCACTAAGTTGTGCCTGACTCTGTTACCTCGTGGCCTGCAGCGCGCCAGGCTTCCCTGTCCTTCACCACCTCCTGGAGCTTGCTCAAACTCATGTCCCTTGAGTCAGTGATGCCATCCTACCATATCCTCCTCTGTTGTCCGCTTCTCCTCCTCTAGTCTTATTTTTCTCCTTAGCATCTGTTTTTATATGTTTTATGTGTTAATTGTTTTAACAAACAGTTGCGATTTCCTTCACGAGGGCACAGTTGTTGGCTTGGTCTCTGCACTATGTCTGGTCCTGAGCAGGGGACAGAGCATACAGTAGGTGCTCAGGATACCCCTTGAATCGGTGTGGCTGTATATACAGACAGCACAGCCACTGGAGTTAGTCATGTCTGGGAACTCATTTCAATTAATCACAAAATCTTAATCTAAACATGAGTAGAGCAGATCCACATAAACGCATCACTCTAATAAAAGAATGGGTGTGTTCAGTGACCCACCCCTAACAGAGGGTAGAAATCATGGAATAGGCAAAGGGCCAGGCTAGAGTATCAGGTAAGTGGCTTGCGGCGAGGAATTATCGTAGAATTATTATTAGTAAATTATAAGCCAAGTAAAATTATTACCAAAGTCAGATTTGGCTGCTCACTGGTTGAAAGCTAGTATTTAAGAGACACATGTTGGTAGGAAAAGAAAGACTGCTTTATTCAGGAGGCTGGCAACCTGGGGAGACGGTGGACTCATGTCCAAAGGCCAACTCCACACTGCTGATCGGGGGGCAAGAGCTTTTAAGGGGAGCTTCGGGTGTGCACAGGTGGAGGGCGGGGGCTGCGTGCAGAACAGGCGCTGTCAGCTCTGACTGTCATCTTGAACTTAGTCTTACAGCAGTCTAACCAGCATCCTCCTGGTTGTTTTCAGTGCAGTTAATCTTCAGTTCCAGGGGTGGTTTGTTCCTGTTAACTTTGAGGCCAGTTCTCAGAATTGTGGCAGCTTAGGTCACGGCCAGAGTCGGTCATCGTGTGGTTAACTTTTCCTATCTGGTGGGGGTTTGAAAAACAGCTGCAAAACATCTGCAAAACAGCTCACAGGACATCGCTTAGAATATTGTCCATAGCCTTTGAAGAGGAACTAAAGGTCCTTGATTTTGTTTAACAGATAAAGTATTTTTATTTTGTCTTGCTTGACTATTTTCCTTTGCTTTTGCAGTTTTCTGACTAATTTTTTCTTTGGCTAAAGTTTCTCTGCAGACAAGAGGCAGGCAGGAGACATAGGGGAGGTCTGTCCTGGGAAGGCCTCACAGAGTCCTGCTCCTACAATCTGAATCTGGAAATCATGGCACAGAGGGAACCAGCACAGCGGGAGGTTCCTCAGGCCTGGGGGCAGCTGAGGTGGGACCCCTGAAAGGTGTTCAGTTAGAGGAGAGGGTCCTGAAGGAGCCAGCATCCCAGAGGGACAGACCGGCCTTGGAGTCAGGTCTCTGAGGACTCCTGACTCTGGCACTTTAGCCAAGTGGCCTTGGTGTCCTAACCCTGGGACAACCGAATGTGATCCTGGGGCTGGAGGGTGAGCTGTGTCATTACTGTCGCCACAGGCAGCCCCCAGCAGCCTCGAGGCTTGTCCTTCCCCGGCCAGGAGGGGACAGCTTGGTGGGGAAGGACCACGCTCCCTTCCCACCTGCTTGGATCACCCACATTCCATGAAGTCACAGCATCTTCGGGTCCAACCAGGCTGGCCGACATGATCTCAGCGCGCTCTTCCACCTCCTCCAACATTTCTTCATCTGTTTACTGATGGCTGAAAATTTATTTAAACAGGGAGAGGGCTTTTAATTCCACAGTTAAAAGGTTTGAAGTTCTAGCTGAGATAACATTTCAGTGTAAGTGGGTTTTAATTAAAATTCAATCAGTCAATCATAAGTAAAAAGGATTAGATAATCTGGCTTTTCACAGTTGATGAGGGGAGGGCCCTGACCCACTGAGGATGAGGCGGAGTTTGGTGGAAGGGAGGACAGAGCTAACACCAGCTCTGCCCCCGGGTACCCTGTCTGCTCTTATTCAGTAGGACTTCCAGTTTGCCTGCTGTGATCTCCAGGACAGCAGGGCTACCCACTGCTAGTGAAGATTGCTCTTTAGAATACTAGCCTTCTGACAAAGGAGCTTCATCCCTGGGCACTAAGTAAATTGATGAAACTAAGTATTATTGTTCCGCCGCTCAGTCATGTCCAACTCTTTGCGACCCCATGGATTGTAACACACCAGGCTTCCCTGTCCTTCACCATCTCCTGGAGCTTGCTCAAACTCATGTTCATTAAGTCAGTGATGCCAGCCAACCATCTTGTCCTCTGTCGTCCCCTTCTCCTCCTGCCTTCAATCTTTCCCAGCATCAGGGTCTTTTCCAGTGAGTGAGCTGTTCAAGTCAGGTGGCCAAAGTATTGGAATTTCAGCTTCAACATCAGTCCTTCCAGTGAATACTGAGGACTGATTTCCTTTAGGATTGACTGGTTTGATCTCCTTTCAGTCCAAGGGACTCTCAAGAGTCTCTTCCAGCACCATAGTTAGAAAGCATCAATTCTTCAGCGCTCAGCCTTCTTTATGGTCCAACTTTTACATCCATACATGACTACTGGAAAAACCATAGCTTTGACTAGATGGACCTTTGTCGGTAAAGTAGTGTCTCTGCTTTTTAACGTACTATCTAGGGTGTCATAGCTTTTCTTCCAAGGAGCAAGCATCTTTTGATTTCATGGCTGTAGTCACTGACTGCAGTGATTTTGGAGCCAAGAAAATAAAGTCTGTCATTGTTGCCATTGTTTCTCCATCTCTCTGCCATGAAGTGATGGGACCGGATGCCATGATCTTAGCTTTTTGAATGTTGAGTTTTAAGCCAGCTTTTTCACTCTCCTCTTTCACTTTCATCAAGAGGCTCTTTAATTCCTCTTTGCTTTCTGCCATAAGGGTGGTGTCATCTGCGTATCTGATTATTGATATTTCTCCCGATAATCTTGATTCCAACTTGTGCTTCATCTAGCCTGACATTTCACATGTTGTACTCTGATAGAAGTTAAATAAGCAGGGTGACCCTATACAGCCTTGACATACTCCTTTCTCAATTTTGAACCAGTCCATTGTTCCACGCCTGGTTCTAACTGTTGATTCTTGAGCTGCATATAGGTTTCTCAGGAGGCAGGTGAGGTGTGGTAGTCCCATCTCTTGAAGAATTTTCCAGTTTGTTGTGATCCACGTAGTTAGCTTAGGACAAAAACAAAAACAAAAACCAATACATCACATATTAAATAACATCAATATTTTGAATATGGTACGCCTGAAAATCAACAAACCATAATTTGAGATTTGGATACATATAGGTAATTTTAACTAAAACCTCGCCTGTTTCCTCCTTTGAACCTGTACAGCTGCTTTTCTCTCTCCATGTATGTGAGCTTTGTTGTGTCCACACTTCCGGGTTTGTTCTGCAGCATTCGGTTTAACTCCCCTCTATCCATGGAAGGCTTCCCTGCTGGCTCAGTGGTAAAGAATCTGCCTGCAATACGGAGCCACAGGTGATAGGGGTTCAACCTGTGGGTTGGGAAGATCTGGAGGAGGAAATGGCAACTCACGCCAGTATTCTTGCCTGGAGAATCCCATGGGCAGAGGAGACTGGAGAGCTATAGTCCCTGGGGTCATAAAAAGTCGGACATGACTGAAGTGACTTACCATGCACTCTCCATGGAATCCTAATTTCTGTAGAAATGAATTTACTACTCAGCTAAATCAAAGCATTCCATTTCATTTATCTAATTTATTTTATTTATTCATGCATTCAGCAATCTTTTATCAGTCCCCTGATACTCTGTGCTAAGGACACAGAAATGAAGGGATTTGTAGACTTTCAGAGGAGACATCAACAAAGAACTGTACGCTGTTCATGAGAAATGGATTATTAGTCATAGTATCCGAATCCTGTGGGGGTCCAGTGCGGGGAGTGGGAAAGGCTTCACAGAGGGGGCCATAGAGAAGAGAAGCTTCTGGGTACAAGCAGCTGAGAAGGACAGGCAGGCAGGGGAAACAGCAGGTGAGAGAAGGAGCCTGCCACCACATGGGGGGTGACGAGGCCTGGATCTCGGGAGTAGAGAGGAAGCCCCAAGACTGGGGTACGCTGACTCAGGGAGCCCTCAGGCCACGCCGAGGAGTGGGGGCTTGTGCTCCAGGCCATGAAGACTCCCCGTCAGAGTGGGTGAGTGATGTGACCAGATTCCTGTTTGGAAAGGCCAGTCTTGAAGACTGTGGAGAGAGCACTGGAGTGAGGAGAGGCTGGTGCCAGGAAGTTCTGCCTAAGAGACTTGTCATTGTGTCTGGATTCAGAATGCAGGAGTGACAGTGTTTCCAGCAGCATCCTCACAGCTGTGGTCACACCATGGGCCGAGAGGCATACACAGAGATGCCCACTGCAGCGTGACTTACAGTAGAAGTCGCTCAAGTGTCCACCAGGAGGGGACTGTTTTGCTCATGTCGCACCCATGGCAACCGGATGTCTTGTGAGTGAACAGGAAGGCTCTGGGCGTGGTGATACGGCATAGTCTCTGGGGGAGACACTGCAGCGCAGAAACGAGAGGCTGAGCATTGTGCAGACAGTATTGTCATTTTATCATCTATTTAAAAAAAGCACCAGGAGGTAGACACACACAGACACACACATACTCGCACCCTGGGAAGCAGGACAGTGTGCTGGTTGAGTACCGACGCTGGAAACAGATGGCCTGAATGAAAACTGACTCCATTTACTCACTGTGCACGTGACATTCTGCATCATCATTGGTGGTGGTGGTTTAGCTGCTAAGTTGTATCCAAGTCTTGCGACTGCATGGACTCCAGCCTGGGGATAACTGTTGGGTTGGCCAAAAAGTTCGATTGGGTCCCATCTTACGGAAAAACCCAGGTGAACTTTTTTGGCCAACTCAAAAATACATACACTTTGCAGGGTTGTTGTGAATATTTAAGGAAGTCAGTACATGAAGAGTGCTTACAACACCGCCTGGGACATAAGTGACTCATGTTTTTAATGATAACTCAATTATTATAGTTTATTACATACGTGAAAATTGCTGGAAGAATGCACTTGGATCCGTTAACAGGAGTTGCCTCTGGCAGGAGGCCTATTCTTTATTATACCCCTGTATTCTTGGAAGAAGAAAAATTTTAAGTCATTTTAATCTTTATTAAAATAGAAAAACTGTTGCTGAACACCAGACAAGTGAGGGGACTGACCTCAGGCAGTGCTGGCAGGGGAGGTGGAGGTGACAGTCTGCGTTCGGGAGGTGGGTCCCAGGGGAGTCGGCGGAGCTGAGGCTCAGAATGAGGGTGGCGGCTCTTGGAGTTAGGAAGCACCGCTCAGGGTGGGGGTCACTGAAGCAGGGGAAGAGGGCCTGAGAGGAGAGAAGGGAATGACGTATCATTCATTGTTCTGAAAATTCAGTATTTTATGGGTGTGAAGTTAATCTGTCTCCTAGAAGGGGAAAAAAATACACCCTCATTCCCACAGTGGCTCATTCCCACATTCCCGGTGGCTTTCTGAACTGTAACCGAGTTTTCTCATTTCAGCTGCTTGCCCATTTCCCCTTCCTCCAGCATTTCACTCAGGAAGTTTTTTTAAAGTGCTAGAATCAAACAGGAACTTGAAAGGGTTTAATATATGCTGCTTACTGCACATGCCTAAGTAGCTGTAGTTAGTGGGGTTAGTGGATTATGACGACAGTCTGCTGACCTTGGCCTGATGCTCTGCTGTTCAAGTGAGACAGTGGTGACGCGGACTCTCCCAGGCGTGGTGGCAGGCTGGGGTTCTCCCCCCTCCGTGGACCGTCACTACTGCCACCGTGCCGTGTGGCTTTTGTCTTTAGGATGGCTGGGAGGTTGAGGGCTCTCGTTAAGGAGATGTTTTTAATGGCTTTATTTTTGGCTGCACTGGGTCTTTGTTGCTGCGCAGGCTTTCTCTCGTTGCAGTGAGCAGGGGCTCCTCTTCGTTGCGGTGCGGTGTCTTCTCTCAGAGCATGGGCTCTGGGCACGCGGGCTCCAGTAGCTGCAGCCTGTATTGGGGCTCCGCAGCCCTAGAGCACAGGCTCAGGACCGTGGTGCGCAGGCTCAGCTGCCCTCTAGCAAGTAGGATCTTCACGGACCAAGGCTCAAACACATGTCCCCTGGGTTTACCCCTCTTCCACTAGCAAGGCTTCTGAATGAAGCAACTTGTGATGGAGTATGTCTTGTTAAACTCACATTAATGTTGTGAAATCTTCATAAGGCACGTTTATTCGTGGCGTGTGGATTCCTATTGACTGCACCACCAGGGGAGTCCAAGGAGATGTTTTATAGGCGACTCTTCCCACCCAAGTGTCACCTGAGTCACCTGTCTCTGTTCCTCTGGAAGGAAAGAGACGCTGAGTCCTAGGGACTGCAGGGGAGTGGGGTTGGGGTGGGCATGAGCCCAGGTCAGGGTTGGGGAGTGAGGACAGCAGCCTTCCCCTGGCAGATGTGCCTGGAAGACTAGAATTAAGTAGAGCTGCTGGTGACATTTTGGGGGTTCTTGGTGGAACCCCGTCAAGATGCTGTCATAGTGGTGTTGCAATCCAGAGTTTCTGAGTGTGTTTGGCAATCTCTCCCAGCTTTGTTTTGTAAGCAGGGGCTCTCTATTCGAAGAACTCATTGACCTCCCTGTGTCATGAAAAGTGACTCAGGAGCTCTGCCCCCTCCCAGGGAAGGGGAAGTTGGGGCCAGTCTTGACACCCAGACGCAAGGTGTCTCTCCTGGGCTCCAAGGTGCCTTAGGGACAGCATCTGTGTTTGTAGTGGCAGAAACGACAATTGCCAGTACTCTGTTAATTGCCCACATGGGGAAGAGGCTTAGGTTTGCTTTTCGTTTTTCACAGACAGCGTCTGCCTTCTTACAAAGGTTTACCCTCTCCCACTACCAAGGCTTCTGAATGAAGCACCTTGTGATGGAGTATGTTTTTGTTTGGTTCAGTTCAGTCGCTCAGTCATGTCCGACTCTTTGTGACCCCATGAATCACAGCACGCCAGGCCTCCCTGTCTATCACCAACTCCCGGAGTTCACCCAAACCCAGATCCATCGAGTCACTGATGCCATCCAGCCATTCATCCTCTGTCGTCCCCTTTTCCTCCTGCCCCCAATCCCTCCCAGCATTAAACCCATATTAATGTTAGTGAAATGTTCACAAGGCATGTTTATTCATCGGAGGTTATGTGCTTTTGTCAAAAACATGCCATGGTTTAGAGGCATCATCAATAGCTCCACTGGGGGAAATAGAAAATTCTCATGGATTTTCCTTAATGGACCACTTTTATGGTGAAAATGGAAAACATCTTCAAGTAATTTTATTAATGCCAGATTTGTTTTCTGGATTTTCCTTGTCTTCAATCAACTCAAATGGGAAGCATCTTATTTTTCTAATGACCCAAGTTAGTTGAAGCTTCTTTTTGTCTTTTTTTTTTTAATGAACTGCTTTTACAGTCTCAGGGAATTTCTTGTTTAAGGAAACTTGGACACACCAGACTCCATTTCCCTACATTGAGCCCTGAGTCCCTCCCCTCCACAACTTTAAGGTGTGGCTCTAAAATTATAACCAAGGCCTTCTTCACCTCTCATTTTCTCTCTCTCTCTCTTTTTTTTTTAAAAAATTTATGCATTTGGCTGTGCTGGGTCTTAATTATGGTAGAAGGGATCTAGTTCCCTGACCAGGGATAGAACGTGGGCCCTCTGCATTGGAGAGTACAGTCTTGTCCATCGGTTCTTCCATATAGTGATATTGGCAAGTCTTTCTCTGGTGCTTGTGGGGATGGACAGCGCCCCTTCTCAATGCTTGCTGATGTTGGTAAACATAATTTGTAACAACAGGAAGACTTTGTTACTTAAACTTTCGATGGCCGCTAATGTTATGACCAACCTAGATAGCATATTCAAAAGCAGAGACATTGCTTTGCCAACTAAGGTCCGTCTAGTCAAGGCTATGGTTTTTCCTGTGGTCATGTATGGATGTGAGAGTTGGACTGTGAAGAAGGCTGAGCGCCAAAGAATTGATGCTTTTGAACTGTGGTGTTGGAGAAGACTCTTGAGAGTCCCTTGGACTGCAAGGAGATCCAACCAGTCCATTCTGAAGAGATCAGCCCTGGGATTTCTTTGGAAGGAATGATGCTAAAGCTGAAGCTCCAGTACTTTGGCCACCTCATGCAAAGAGTTGACTCACTGGAAAAGACTGATGCTGGGAGGGACTGGGGGCGAGAGGAGAAGGGGACGACAGGGGATGAGATGGCTGGATGGCATCACTGACTCGATGGCTGTGAGTCTGAGTGAACTCCGGGAGTTGGTGATGGACAGGGAGGCCTGGTGTGCTGCGATTCATGGGGTCGCAAAGAGTCGGACACGACTGAGCGACTGAACCGAACTGAATGTTTGGGTGACACCCTATAGCCTGAGGGCTTCTCTGATGGCTCAGCGGGTGGAGAGTTTGCCTGTAATGCAGGAAACACAGGAGAAATGGGTTGGATCCCTGGGTGGGGAAGGTCCGCTGCAGAAGGGCCTGGCAACCTGCTCCAGTGTTCTTGCCTGGAGAATTCCATGGACAGAGGAGCCTGATGGGCTACCGTCTTGGCATTGTTGGCTATAGCATGCACCATCAGGGAATGAAGAGTGCCATGTTTTAAAGCATTAGCAGCCCCAAGAGATATAGAAATAGTATGGAAAGTACATTTTGGTTTTAAAAATTAAATCACTGGTCATTTTTTCTAAGGTCCATGATAATTTTCCAAGTATTAAAACTGCTCACAGAGTCAAAATACTAGCTCCCAGAGCACGGGTTTCTGCTTTGTTCTCGTGGCGGTGCTATGTCTCGTGGTTTGGTACCAGGTGGCCTGGTCACCTCAGCCGCACTTGTCTGACCTTGATTTGCCTCCAGTGGCCCCGTGGTGGTCCCCCTGACTCCTTGGTCTTCAGGAGAGACGGCCCCTGCGCTCAGAGCCTCATGTCCTTCCGCAGGCCCGTTCATCAGCGTCGTCTTGTCCAAGCTGGAAAACATGCTGGAGAACTCGCTGCACGTGAACTTGCTGCTCATTGGCATCATCACACAGCTGGCCAGCTACCCGCAGCCCCTCCTGCGCTCCTTCCTGCTGAACACCAACATGGCTTCCAGCCCAGCGTGCGCTCCCTGTACCAGGTACCGCCTGGCCCTGCCCTGCGCACACCTGCTGGGGAGGCGCAGCTGATGCACAGGCCCCGCCCCGTGTGTCTGCGCTCATCTGCTGCAGAGGCGGAGGCGTGGCTGAGGCAAGGCCCCGGCCCCGCCCCTCCTCCCTGTTCTCATTTGCTCTCCAGCCCAGTCCTTTCACTCTGGTTGTGTGGATCATTCTAGACAAACTGAAGATTCGAAGCTTGTTTGATTTGATGTTTTGAGAGCACCATTCCCCCCAGAACACCCAGGCAGTTAAAACCCCGTCGTTCCTGCAGTGGGGGGCTGTGCCTGACAGCTGTCCCGATAATGCAGAGCAGAACTCCGTGCTGAAGTATTGGCGTCATTAGTTCTGGTTTTGACAGGTCCTCGCGTCTGTGAAGAATAAGATTGAACAGTTCGCCTCCGTGGAGAGAGACTTCCCTGGCCTCCTCATACAAGCCCAGCAATATCTGCTCTTCCGCGTGGACCTCTCCGATCCGAGCCCCGAGACACCCACCAAAGGTCAGCGGGGCCCTCCCCTGTCCCTCCCTGTCAGCGGCTCCTGTTCCCTCAGCTTCCCGACTTGGGGTCCTGGGTGCTGCAGCAGCTCCTGGATGCTAAAAGCATCTAAAAAAAAAAAATCTCAGAAGAGATTTCCGTTTTTACCCTGAGTGTCCTTAAACCAAAAGGAAGGTCTGCTCCACCCATACGCAGCTGGTCCCACTTTGGAGGGTCTAGCAAGGCATTTGTGTTCATAACCTAGGGTAGTTCAGGGCAGGGATGATATGGCAGCTGTTTCTAGAATAAATGACTTGGCTCATGGGGGCCAGAAAGAAGCCTTATGTGCACATTGTCTGGTCCATCCTACCCCAAGGAGGGCATCCATTTTATTATGTTTTCAGAGACTTTTGAGCCCCATATAAACGTGCTTCAGGGCTCCAGAAGGTGAAAACCGTTCGTCTAGAGCAAGAGAAGTAAAGCTTATGTGCACCTTAAACTTCCAAGATGCCTTTCCGTGGGCTCTGGAGGGCTGGCCGATCAGGCGGCACAGGGACCCGAGGACCCCTGCTGGCCACTGGGCCTGGGGAGAGGGCTGCCCAGCCTTGATCAAGCTCTGGTCACACAGATTTGACAACAGCTGTCTCTCTTACTGAGCCGGCTTCTGGTCATCTCCCTTGAGACAAGTCAGGCTTCTCTGTGGCTGGCGGACAAGAGAGCGAGCAGGGCTGCCGGTCCGGGCTAAAGCCCGTGGTGGGAAACGATGTGGAGTGAGAAGCAGGAACGTAATTCAGAGCAGTTCTACCCCACTGAGGGGAGCCGGGAAGGCCCGCCCTCTGACGCGTGCCCTGGCCGCCGGGTAGCTCTCTGTTCTTGGTTACTTGTCTTCACTGGACTTAGGCCTCAACTCTCGAGTGAAGGTTTGTCTCCTGTCTCTCGAGTTCCTTCTGACTGCAGAACTCAGGGTGTGAAAGGTGATTAGAACACTGCAAGACAGCCTCTGAAAGAAAGGGGGCCCTGTGCCACTGGTGAAGTGAGGGGGAAGCTTCAAGCACGGGCCGTGGAGAAGAGCAGGTGGCCAGTCTTGGATGGAGGGGAGCCCCTAGTCTGTGGGAAGGTGGGCTGCAGGTTCCCTGTGGCCTCTGCTAGCCTCGTGCCAGTCAGCCTGTTGGCTTGTCCCTCCTGAGCAGAGGGCACGCTGCCGTGACTCACCCTGCGGGAGTGGTGTGCCGGTTAGCTTTTGTGATAATAAACCACCGCAAAAGACTCCAGATACAGCGATCCCACATGCCTATGAGTCTGTGTGGTTGCCAGGTTGATCTGCTGCTCTGGGTGGGCATAGGTGATGCTGGCAGCACTTGCTCATCGTGGCTGGCGTCTGGGATGGCCTGGCTTACACTGGTGGCTGCTTGCCGGGTGATGAGGGTCTGTGTTACTCATCATCCAGTAGGTTTGCCCTGGCTTGGCAGCTTCATGGCTGTCGGGTAGCGGGAGCAGAAGACACAGTCTCTTGAGGCCCCAAATACGTGCCCAGGGGCTCATAAGGTGGTCAGTTAGGCAGCTGCGGCGGAAGATTTCTAAGGCCTGTGACTCTCGGGGGACGTGACTTGTAGGAAGCGTCTCTTGGGATAGAAGACTCCCCTTTGATGGAGTTTTTCAGATTAACCTCCTAATTAACCTCTTTCAGGTTAGCAAAGTGACAGCTCTCCTCAAGTTTAAAAATCTTTCAACTCACAGAAAGACCAAGGTCTCTGTCCCTTGTACAAAGCTGACTCGTGTGTGGTATGATTGCTTATAGATGAGACGGGCCTGGGAGCCTGGTTCTCACAGGGGCGCAGGACAGCGAGCGTTCAGAATCCCGTGAGAGGCGCGTCCCGGGGAGTCGAGCGTCTGTGCTCCTTGTCTGACGCCATTGCGGAGGTGCAGGGTAGCTCCCTTCTCTAACTTCTCCAGGCTTCCCAGCATTATCCTGACAACCCTTTGCGGTAGCCTTTCAGACTCAGGGCAACAGTTTAGGGAGCCACTCCCGGTTCTGGCATTTATGCTTCCTTTCCTTCTACTTCTCCTCTGGGTGCTGTGCCTGCACACTGGGCCCTTTTTCAAGGGGTGTCTGGTTTGTGGACCCGCAGCCTGAGCTGCCCCATCTCGCAGGCCCTGCTGAAACCAGCCTCCTCACTAGCGCTTCGATCAGAAGCCTGGGTGGGCTTCTGTGCTGAAACAGTGTCCCTCTTGAGACTCTTGGTCTTTGAGGCCCAGCCGCTTGCCAGGCATTTCATGTTTCCCTCAAATACAAATTCCAAACCACAAAGGTGGTGTTTTCTGTTATTTATGTATAGAGCCCTTTCACTGACTGCTGGTTCTGGAAGGGGTCAGGTAGGCATTATTTCCATTTTATGGAAAAGGAACCCGCGCCATCCTGTGACTAGCTGGTTGCCAGGTGGGGACCATAACTCGAGTCTCCTTGTTTTTGAGTTGAGTTTGACTCAAGGAAAGAACCGTGAGTTCTCTATGCTGCTGGGACAGAACCACCGCCAGGACATCTGCTGGGCTTCTGCCTCCCTCACTGGGCATGCCCCCGCCTTCATCAGTGAAGACAGTGTTAATTCTTGGATTGAAGCTGGATAAATGAGGCTTAGCGATGACACTTTTAAAATTCATGGATCAAGCTGGATAAATGATCCACAAAAGCCCTTTGCGGGGAAAGAGTAAATCTGAAAGAGAAAGATGGAGATGAGGGAGTGAACCAGCTCCAGGGAGCTGAGGTGCCGGGAGCAGCTGATGATGGCGGGTTCCTTCCATCATTCATTCAGCAAATGTCTGTTAGCTGCTTCTGTGGATGAGCATGTGTGGGGTTGGGGGCCGCGAAGGACACACTGTTCAGGGGCTCAGCTCTTAGGAACCTCAAAGACATCAGTGAAGACAGTGTTAATTCTTGGATTGAAGCTGGATAAATGAGGCTTAGCGATGACACTTTTAAAATTCATGGATCAAGCTGGATAAATGATCCACAAAAGCCCTTTGCGGGGAAAGAGTAAATCTGAAAGAGAAAGATGGAGATGAGGGAGTGAACCAGCTCCAGGGAGCTGAGGTGCCGGGAGCAGCTGATGATGGCGGGTTCCTTCCATCATTCATTCAGCAAATGTCTGTTAGCTGCTTCTGTGGATGAGCATGTGTGGGGTTGGGGGCCGCGAAGGACACACTGTTCAGGGGCTCAGCTGTTAGGAACCTCAAAGTCTTAACAGAGGAGAAAACAGAAACAGCACCACCAGGCTGAAGGGCCCTGCAGACCCCAACTGGTAGTAAATAAAATGAGTGGGAGGCTCCAAAAGGGGGTCACTTCCAAGGGCAGGAAGCGGAAGTGGTTTATAGAGTCAGTGGCTACTGAGTTGATGGCAGTGTGATGGCTGACACTTACCAGGAGCTCCTTGTGCACACTATGCCCACTGACTCCATCTTTCCGTGAGTTTCTGAGAAATAAGGCCAGTGAAGTACAGAGAGGTAAACCATCTCGCCTGATGTCCCTCAGCCAGGACATGGCTGAGTCTGTGCCCTTAACTACAGTTCCGGTACCTCTTAAACCTGGCGAGGCTTAGGTGTGCAGAAGGGGAGGGAGTGCCTCGCTCTGCTGCCCAGGTCCCATCTCCCTGGGAACCCTGGCCAGCCTCCTGAGTGGGCCCTGCCGCATCCTTGAGGGCTGGGTGCTGGGCACTGGGGGTTGGGGGCGGGTGTCACTCCGGCATGGTCCCCCAGGGCTGTGGGCTGGCTGTGTCCCCAGGGACATTAGCGCTCTGTCCTCACTCTCATCAAGGCACAGTGTGAGTTTCTGCTGAAAGGCAGCAGCAGATTCTGAACAACCTCCCCAGTTCTTTATGGCATGAGCTGTGATAAGCTTTAATCTAAAAGGATATTTAAAGCATAGAGTGAAGGATTTTTTTTTTTAACACTAAAGACGATAGTAGTGAGATGTGGAAAGTACTATAAATGTCAAGAATTTTTAGTATGATAGTTAAGCAACACTCTGAGAAGAATGTTGAGAAATGGGACTGAATTCTAAAAAGCAGCCAAAATAATGAAGAGCTTGAATATAATGATTTGTAAGGAGTAATGAGTCTGTTGGAGAGGGGGCAGAGGAAGACGTAAATAATTCCTATCGATAGGAAGGCTGGAGACCTCCAGGAATTAAATAGTTAGGTAAGTTGAACCATTTTAGTTGGTAAACTGATGCGATATGAAAATGCAAATCACTTGGATATACAAAATTTGGTTCATATCATCTTAGACGAACATTATTGGAACTGAGATTGAAACTCCTGGAAACCTTGCTTGAATGGAAGGTCCAAGCTACCTGCTGCTGTGAGATGCCCATAGTGGTGGAGAGTTCCCAGTCTGGTCTTACGAGCATTCAGCTTCCTCTCAATCGTTCGAACCTTGAAAAGGCTTCATCTACTCTGTTCCTCCCAAAGGCTGGAGGTCCCACCCAGAAGGGGCTGGGATCGAGGCAGGAAGCCCTGGAGACCGGAGCCCTGTGCCCAGGCTGTGGGCAGCGTGGTGTGTGACTCAGGCCGCCTTGCACAGCCCTGCTGGGCTCAGCTGGCAAAGGGATGGTGGTCACCCTGACCCCAGGAGGCATGGAGGGTAGGTGTCCTTGTTATCCTAGATAACGCTCACCTGCGTCTTCACTTGGCTGACTCAGCGAGAGGAGATGCCTTTTCCCTGTTTTCCCTTCGTCTCGCCCCAGGTGCAGAGGGTTCCTGATAAACCTATATTCTTGCCACAGTTTCTGCTTGTAGAGCCTCATATGGGAATTGGGATAAAACTCTCATTACATTTCTGATGCTGGAGGTGATCTGCTGGGTGGATCTGAGTGTCTCAGAGGGAAGCAGGGGGGGCTGGGGCCATGTCTTCAGACTGCAGTCAGAGTGGGAACTGAATATGCAC
>SJXQ01005266.1:67725-88452 GCA_006408695.1 Aepyceros melampus
AAGCAACAAGGCTGCCAGCAGCGTCCCTTGCACACCTCAGGGATCTGTGTGGGGCCTGAGGTTTACGGTATCCTTTCACAGCCTGACAAGGGTGATGGCAGCTGACTGTTCCTGGGACACGTCTAGAAAAGGCCCACCTGCGACAAGGCCCCATTCTGCCCTGCAGACATTTTAAAGGAGGGAATTTGGGGTTGATGATGATATTTAAATGATCTTGGCTAAGACACTTGACTAAGGGAGGCAGAGAGATGTCAATCAGATGCTTTCCACCTGACCACCAGGGATCAGCTCTGCTCACAGTCTGTGGAGCATTTGTCTAAAATCTGCTGAAGAGACAAGGCAGCGATCTATGTGCTACTTTTGGGAGTGGAAAATGATGGCCTTCCCTTAGATTTAGTGTTCTTTCCCCCCAAATAGCCACTATGTAAGATCCTTGAAATGAAGCTGCTAAACTCAGCAGACATGAAGAATACAATACAGGCTGTGGGTCCTGGTCACATGCTCTGTACTGAATGAGCCAATTCAAAGCTTTAGGAGGGTGTTCCCCTGAAAAAAATTCAGTCTTCTTCCAGGTTCTCACTAATCATAAAAAAGGAGGCGAGAGCTCAGCTAAAACATTCTTACCTTCGCGTAAATAATGACAACTCCCCCCTACCCTCCGCCGCCCCAGTGTTACCTACATCTTAAAAGATGGAAACAGAAGTTCACCTGGATGCAGAACCCTGGTCAGAGTTAAGACGCTCCTTCCTCGTCCTAGAATTTAAAAGCCCAGATATTGGAGGCACCCACCTCCCATACCAAAGGGCCCCCACAAAAGGCAATCTTTTTTCTTTTTTCTGGCTGTGAGACTTGAGGGATCTTAGTTCCCTGACCAGGGATCAAACCTGCACCCCCTGCAGTGGAAGCAGAGTCTTAACCCCTGGACTGCCAGGGAAGTCCCTGTCCATTAACTTAGTTTATAAATCTAGTGAACTTTTACTAAAAATGGACTCTGTGCCTGGTAGCATGCTAAGCCCTGAGGCTGCCCAGTCCTTCCCTCCCGCCTGAACCAGCCAGCCAACCTGCTCCTCAGCCAGAGCACACACCTGGTACCTGCAGGGCCGCCGGGAAGCCAGTCTCCCAGCACGCCCCTCTCCCAGCTACAGGTGTGTGCATTCCAGAGACAGATGGCGATCGCTTCACCTGTGGCGCCAACTCATCCATTTTAATGAGATTTCCCGCCGAAAAGCGGACCACCAGACTAAATTCACACTCGTGCAAAAATGCACTTAAAACTGTATTTCACTGAAGCCCTTTTTACAAGTAGAGCCATACGTTGTAAATTTCTCAGGGTGTTACATAAACATGTATTTCAAATCTCTAGTCAGGTTCCAAGTAACATATCAGCTGTGCTTTTTTTTCTTATTAGCAGTTATAACAACATAATCTGATTTTTTGGATTTTGGAAGTGGGCATTCAAGATTAACGGGCAGTTGTCAGAGCTGGACGATAATCAGCATTGTCGAGATTCAGTGCTCTGTGTTAAACTGAGGTAACTGGTTTATAACACTATGTTTCATATGGATGACATATTTCTGCTTCACTATACATTACACTGTGTTCACCACCAAGGGCTATTTCTGCCTGCCACCATATAGCTGACCCCCTTTTACCCATTTCCTTCTCTCTCTGCCCCCCACCCACACCCCAGCAATGGCATTTTTCTCCAAAATGATCATCAGTCCATAATACAGTTTACATATGACACGATATTACTGGTAAATGGTCTTCATTCAGCTGTCCCCGCCCCTCCCCAGTCCCATTCAAGTCAGCCCTTGACTTAAACTGGTCTGCAAAGGTTGGCTAGTGCTTTTGTAAAGTCTGATGACCAAGAAGCCAGGTCTTTGGTGAAAATGGAGTTTGGAAAACAAAACTGAAATCTTACCATTTCTTACAAAATCATGCTGCTGCCAGATTCCAGTCTCAGCAGCAAAGGGGTGTGGGGTCAGGGGTTGGGGACTGGCTCTGACTTTCTGTCTCGAAAAGCGGCTTGATGAACAGAGTTTACTGTCAGGCCCAGTGGTTTTCAGAACCGTTAACAGGACGTGCAAGGGGCACACGGCCTCCCCGGTGATGTCACATATTCTCAACGCTTCTGCATCACTCATTCTTTACAAAGTAAAACCTTACCTCTTCATGCCTGTCTGAAATAAACCAGATGGCTGGTTTCCTTCCTGTCCCTGCTCTTCTGGCTGGGAAGAAGAACAGTCCTCCCGTTACTCCCAGTTAGGGAAGTCCTGAGCCAGCGTCCACGACCAGAACCATGAACAGCTGAGGCGCTGGCGGGGGACGGTCCGCTCTTCTCCGGGTCCCCGCTGCCTCCGGAGCACCACTCACGATGGAGACATTTGTCCTCTTCTCAGCACAGACAGAACTCAGGGTAAAGCCGGGGCTGCCAAAGAGTTTGTCCTCTTATGTCAGCTTATTTCACATGTGCTTTTAAAAATCATCACTTGTAAACGTGGTCTTTCGCGCTGAGTCAGAGGTCACAAAGGCACTCGGGGAACACAGGGGCCTCCCCTCTCCCCCGGGCAGCAGAGAAACACTGTTACTGTCCCAGGAATTGTGGGGCGGGCAACCCTGCCTGCAGGGAGGTGCTCTTAACTGGACCACGGAGACCACTAAAGGTCATGATTTCCATTTACTAGTTTGTCCTCTTATTCTTCCCAGGCAAAACAAAGCAGTTTAATGTTACAGCTTTTTTATCTCCTTATCATCTGCATCACTCGTTCTTTACAAAGTAAAACCTTACCTCTTCATGCCTGTCTGAAATAAACCAGATGGCTGGTTCCTTCCTGTCCCTGCTCTTCTGGCTGGGAAGAACAGTCCTCCCGTTACTCCCAGTTAGGGAAGTCCTGAGCCAGCGTCCACGACCAGAACCATGAACAGCTGAGGCGCTGGCGGGGGACGGTCCGCTCTTCTCCGGGTCCCCGCTGCCTCCGGAGCACCACTCACGATGGAGACATTTGTCCTCTTCTCAGCACAGACAGAACTCAGGGTAAAGCCGGGGCTGCCAAAGAGTTTGTCCTCTTATGTCAGCTTATTTCACATGTGCTTTTAAAAATCATCACTTGTAAACGTGGTCTTTCGCGCTGAGTCAGAGGTCACAAAGGCACTCGGGGAACACAGGGGCCTCCCCTCTCCCCCGGGCAGCAGAGAAACACTGTTACTGTCCCAGGAATTGTGGGGCGGGCAACCCTGCCTGCAGGGAGGTGCTCTTAACTGGACCACGGAGACCACTAAAGGTCATGATTTCCATTTACTAGTTTGTCCTCTTATTCTTCCCAGGCAAAACAAAGCAGTTTAATGTTACAGCTTTTTTATCTCCTTATCAAACTTTCTGGCCTGAGGGTGGGGAGGGGGAGTTATCAATCAACTGCACAATCTTTGACAAATAATTTTTTATGTGATATTTCAGTATATTTTATTCATTAAATCTATTTGAAAACTGATGTTGTATTTTTTATGGAGGAAAAAAAAATCCCTTATGCTCAGATCTCAGATTTCTGGGATGCCAGAGCACCGAGTGAGCGACAAGTTTTACTGAGTGTATGGGAGAATACCACTACTTCATGGTTTTAACTAAGGCTCATACCCTCCTCCCCCGCCATGAGAGCTCCCCGAACGAAATACTGCGCCCAGATCACCGTCTCTCTCCATCACTGCCCATCCCCAGCACCTAGTTGCTGGCCCAGAGGACGTGGATGAGGGTCCTGCAGAGTGAGATGTCTTAGGATGTACAGCATCTGAGAGTGTGCGTGCTCAGCGTCACCGCGTTTCTCACCATCGCCGCACCTCTCCTGGAACCCTGGATGTCCATGAAGCCTTCTGGGGAGGCGGCATCACAGGCGCAGGTGGGCAGGGCCCCGGACATCAGCTCGCACAGGCTCCGCCTGGGCCTCGGCAGGGGGACGCAAACCCGTCAGGATGACAGCTGCCTCTCCAGCACCTCCTTGATCGCTATCGGATCTGCTCGGCCCAGAGTCGCTTTTCGGACCAACCCGATCAGTTTGTTTATAGCTCTGGGGTTTCCCCTCTTTAGATCCATTACCTTTAAAAACAGAAATTATTTTAGAGGGGAAAACAGAGACTCTTGCCTAAAAAAAACCCTAAATGAAGTTTGGGCTTACTGAAACAAATTTAGTTTCTTTTTTCTGTATTAGATGAAGAATGAGAAGAGGACAAAGGGAAGAGGGTGATCTTTGGAGGAGGCTTCTGGGCTCCTGGCAGAGGAGGTACCTGCTCCCTGGCCTCCTGATTAAAAGGCGCCGAGGAGGGCTGCGGCGCGTCACAGCTGAGCCTCGGCGCTCGCACCCAGTGCCGGATCGTGAGCGTCCTCCTCCCCAAACCCTTCAGGCTCAGTGGGCCCTCCTCCCCCAGCTTCCTGCCAAGAAGCTTGTTTGCTAGAAGGCAAATCCACGAGATGGCAACGCTCCCCGAGCATCCGGGTGCAGGGTGCTGGCCAGCAGGCAGGGGTGCTGAACACCTGTCAAACAGCCACCGCGTCAGGGTCGCCCACCCAACCTCCTGCGGCGCCTGCGCGAACCTGCGCGCAGTGCCGCAGACCCAGTCTGAAAGGAGAAGTGTCTTTATCAGCCACTGCAGATGAGGCCGGGAGATGGAGACTGCCGAGACCTCGCGTAAGCTCATTTTCCTCATCGAGAGCTCTCCACAGAGCTGTTAGTGTCCCTGCAAGCTGATGAGTGGGTGGCATCGTTCTGAAAGGGATGGTAGCAGTTTTCCCCCCACTGAAAAGAAATCTCTGCACAATGATTAGATTTGGGGGGGGGGGATGTGCCTCATTTTAGTTTTTTTCTATTTTGTTCTCTGCTCCAACACAAAATGACTTGATTTCCAGCTCTGTTCCCGTGAAAGACTTTCTCCATAATTTACAAATGATTTTCAAACCTTCTGTCTTTCCTCCCACCTCTCCAAGGCAGAGAACGGAAGTGTCTGCCCCTGTGCAGGCAGTCCCACCTGCTGCTTTCTGATACAAAGGTCTCCTTACAGAGCAGAGCCCGGGGACCCTGTGAAAGCGCCCCCCGTCTCAGGAGGTCAACAGTGGCCGATTCCCCCTTCCACCGGGATGCCGTGAGACTCAACTGCAGGGTGGATCTCCCTCCTGGGAAAAGCTGTATTTTTCCAGTGTTCACCTAATTGCATCTCTTGACTTTTGCTGAAAACTGACAAAATTAATTGGGGATTACGGATGAAACTGGGCCAACCATTATTAGGAAGCTCCTCTGGACTGCTGGGGGAGAGCAGGAGAGGCGCCCCTCTACCCGAAGCCACTGTGCCTGCGTGACGACCCCTCCCCGCGGGGCCGCGTACCACGTCGGGATGCGCCTCCAGCGTGGAGCGGCAGAGCTGCTCCAGGGCCTCTGGGTCCTGCAGCAGTTCAAGCTTCTTTTCTGCAACGATCTGTGCTGGGGTCTTGCCTTCATTCCTCCACAGTTCCTCAAACACCTGTTGGGGGAAGGAGGGTGGAGAGAGGAGGGGTCAGTGAGTTCCAGCCACATGCAGACACACTGGGGCCTCCCCACACGGAGCCCGAGACCATGCTGGTGGAGATGGAGATGGGTTATCCGCACTGATGGACTCCAAGGGCACAACAGGGAGGCCCCGTTGTTGTGTGAGGGAATGTGAGCTGATTCCTCACAGGGCCTCGCTTACGCGAGTTCCACTGGATGAATGAGCTGAGATGACCTGTTGGCTCATAACAAATCACCTGCAAGGCCTTCTTTTAAGCATCTCTGCAGCAACCCTTTCCTGGGAGGCAGGCATGCATACTGCCTGCAGCCGGGGCCTGGAAGCTGAATGCCTGGCGGTCACAGGCCGCTGCAGCCATTGGGGCTGAAGTGCAGAGCCGGCCTGAGTTGACCGCCCAGACTCAGCCTTTGCCTGGCACCCAATACAGCAGGGACCCAACACTGGCTGGGTCTGCCTGGGCCAAGATAACCAGGATAGAGGCAGTTCAGGGGTCACGGCCAAAATACAGAATTCAGAAGGAAACGCAGGACGAGGCTGGGACGATGCTTTCAAATGCAGAGAGGCTGGCTGCTCCCTGAGCGTGTGTGGTGGGCTGGAGGTGGGTGAGGACCAAGCAACCCAGGGAAGTGCACCCCTCGCAGGCCTCCAGGAACAAATGCCGGGGGCCCGCAGTGTCCTCCGCTCCAGAGTTAAGAATGCGTCACCTTATTACCTTTCCAAATCAGTCAAGCGCAGCCCAGCCCCAGCCTCCCGGGCTGACACAGTGGGTTCCACAATCCAGTCCTCTGCTCCTTCCTGTTTAAGACACAGACTGCCCTCCTGGCTGGAGTCAGCAGGGCGGGAGCCTCTAAAGGCAGCCCAGGCCGGACTCCGCGGGCTCCCTGGCTCCAGGGTTGCCAGCCTCGTGCTGCGGCATAAACCCTCAGCTTTTGTCCTTGTCTGATCTCCACCCTGGGAAGCACTATGGAAGCGCAATCGTTTCTGGCCTGGTGTGCAGCTCCCAGCCTGCTGCTGCCCGCCCAAGACAAACCCGTGTCACGAGGGGTTCCTACCAGCAGAGTGGGGAATGCAGGGTGAGCACACCCTGCCCACCAGAGCTGGCTCTGACACATGGGGCACATGGAGACAACCCCTGGGGGACAGCGGGCCAGGTGCACCTCCTTCAGGCTCGCATGGTGGAGACAGCAGGCATCTGGGGTGCTAGCTCTCGGGGCCTGGCTGTCCGGCAGCCTACACGACACTGAGGGCCCGAGTCCCCGGAGGCTCGGGACCTTGGTCTGCCAGCCACAGCGGGCTTGTGGCTCTGCAGGTGGGGGTTTGGAGGGCCCTGTCCTTGGCAGGGAGAGGAGACGGGGGCTCTGTCAGTAGACAGAAATGGATCCCGTGAAGGAGAGCCTGGGCGCTTTTGTCTGCAGCTACCAGGAAGCTGCTCAGGGCGATAAATAACCTTTGGGTTTCTGTTGCCCTCCTAACTTTTCTGTGCCCAGGGAGCTAAGCAGATGAGGTTTGTTAAGTCTCAGAGGCACTGCTGGGGCACCTGGGGGGAAGGGGCAGTAGAATGTGTCAGGGATGAAAATAATGGGTGATGATGGAAGGGAGAGCCAGGCAGCAAAAGATGGGTTAATAATTCGACACAAAGTGGGAGTCTTTGGAGTTCAGAATATTCTCAAGGCAGGATGATTCCTTCTGCTTATCTGTCATGCTGAGGAGTCATCCTGAGTCAACTTTTTTTCCCGTCTCCTAGTTATCCAATTCAACTCTGTTATCCAATAACCCGTGGAGCCAGAGTCTTTCTGCCTCACAGGCTTTCTAAAAGCTAAGGCCTCTTTGGCTTCCTCTGTTAAATTCAGTAAAAATTAATTGTAACACATTCTCCCACTGTAAAATGTAACACATTTTATAGTACTCTATAAAAATAAGACACAAAAAGATGCTTGATGTAATTAGTCAAAAGGGAAATGCAAATCAAACCCACCCTGAGCTACTGCTTTACACCTACTAGGAAGGGTAACTAGTCAGAGAAGGACAGTTACAACTGCTGCTGGGGGCGTGGAGGGACTGGAATCAGCCCACGCTGCTGACCCGACTGTGAAACGGGGCGGCCCGTCGGAAGACAGTCTGGCAGGTCCTCAAGGTGTTAAACAAACAATTACCACGTGACCCAGAGATTCCATTCCTGTAGGTACAGCCCCAAGAAATGTGAAGATGTGTACCAATCAAATCCTGTACACGCGTGTTCACAGCAGCATTATTCAAAAGAGCCCCAGTGGGAAACAACACAAGCGTCGCCAGCTGAGGCAGACAAAGTGTGGTTCTGTCCACACGATGGAATACTCTTTAGTCATAAAAAGGCACGGAGGGACCTTCCCGGTGGCCCAGTGGCCAAGACTGTGTGCCCAAGGGAGGAGGCTGGGTTCGGTCCCTGGTCAGGGAATTCGATCCCTCCTGCCACAACTAACGTTCCCATATGCCACAACTAAGACTTGGCGCAGCCAGATAAATAAATAAAAATAAACATTTGTTAAAAACCTAAGAAAGGCATGAAGTACAGACACGACGTAGATGGTCTGGAAAACATGATGCTGGGTGAAAGCCAGACACCAGAGGTCATACGTAGACTGCAAGAGTCCATTCACCTTACATGTCCAGAATGGGAAAATCCAGAGAGACAGAGAGCAGATCCGCAGCTGCCTAGAGTGAGGGGTTAATGCGGAGAGACTGCAGATTGAGCACAGGGTTTGTTTTGGGGGTGAGGAAAATCTGAAATTAGCCCGTGGGGATGGTTACCCATCCTTGTGACTAGACTAAAAACCAACGAACTGCACACCTCTTCAAAAACAATGCTGGACTTCCCTCGCGGTCCAGTGCTGGGAACCTGCTTGCCGATGCAGGGGACGTGGGTTCCATCCCTGGGAAGGGAAGCTCCCACACGCCGCGGGGCAGCTGACCCTGTGCTCCGCAACGAGAGAGCGCCACGCGCAGCAAGAAGACCCGACACAATGAAGAACAAACAAACAGGACTGAGGAACAGCACGCGAAACCTCTCATTTTCAAAAGCCTTTTTTTAACCCACCATCTGCACATCCCATAATCCATCCTTCCAACGGTCTCTCTGCACGGAAATCTGCCTGGGACGATGATGTTCAACCAGTACTAACAGTAGTTAATTTAAGGTGGTAGAATTGGAAAATCTTTATATTTTTCTGCATTACTTAAGTTCTTTATAATGAAAAAGAACACCATTTTTTCCACCAGAAAAATCGGTTATTTTTTAAAAACCGTAAAGTAGAGCAATGAAAAGGCAAACCCCCCAAGGCAAGGGAGAGCCCCTCACGAGACGCACACTGACTGCCTCACCAATCAGACTTTTATTTTGATTCTGTGGTTGCCTCACAGAAGCCAGGATCCACTCCTACCTCCTTTAAACACACGGAAGCCAACAGAATCCAAGAATGTCTCTGTGTCTGACCCCAGCTGTCAGCACCCCCTGCAGTCCCCAGCTCTGTCCTCTGAAACTCACAGTCACTGCACGAGGCATTCCTCACTGGTGCAGGCGGAGTGGGAAGGGGAAGGTCTTTTTCTCTTCGGTTTCAAATGCTACAATTCATCTGCTCTTACATGTATATATAGTTTCTTTCTGCCCTCAGGCCATCTACTCTTTCTGCTACTGCTGAGCACTGTCATAAACACTTGTATTCCTCTGACATCCAGGCAACCAAAAGCCTGCCCTAAATGTGTCGCGGCTCCTGTACTTGACAGCCTCACTTGGTGGTGGGTAAACAGAGTCTTTATTAGTTCCTGTCCCTGGTTTCACAGTACAGAGCGGGGTGTATGCTCCATGGTGCCTTGTAATTAGCCCAAAGCAGCAGCTTTTCCAAAGCCTCACTTTGTAACCTGCCTCTACTGAGGACGCGTATAAATATTAGATGCAAAAGGCACCATTAAAATAACATTAAGTTTCTGGCCGAAGCGCTTGACAGCTGTGAGATCGGAAGTTGAGATCAGGCAGCTGCTTGGTGCTTTATCCCTCTGGGTGCTCATCTGTAAGCATCTTCTGAGTTCCAGGAACGCTGGGCCTACCTGAGACTGTCCGGCGGGGGTGGAGATGAGGTGGAAGGCCTCCTCTGACAGTGAGGCTATTTTTTTCTGGGTCTTCACACATGAGGCATGTGTGTAAACTCTGATCTATGTAGTGGGAAGTGGTCTGTCTGACCTCAACCTTCTTGCAGAAGACTGACTTTCAGGGGTAACCATGTGAGCCCTGGTCCTGGGTGGGAGGCTGCAGAGGACGGGAGCGGGGGACTAGGGCCGGGGAACAGTGCTGGCCACCCCGGGCACAGGGGACACGCACCGTCCAAGCCCTCAGGAGCTGCAAGGCCCCACCTCTCATATAAACACGTTTGGGAAACATTCCAGGCAAAGCCAAACAACTACTCTCTCTGGTTAACAAAGAGAAAAGCAAGTTACCTGTGTCGTACATGGGATAGGCTTTATTTCATTTGCTACATAAAGTGTTTCTACCTCTCAGTATAAAAACAGCACTTAGCAACTTCTCTAAAAATAGCACTTAGAGACTTCTCTGGTGCTCCAGCGGTTAAAAGTCCTCCTGCCCAAAGGAATCCATAAACAACATGAAAAGACAACCTTCAGAATGGGAGAAAATAACTGCAAATGAAGCAATGGACAAAGGATTAATCTCCAAAATATAAAGCAGCTCACGTAGCTCAATATCAGAAAACAAACAACCCAATCAAAAAATGGGCAGAAGACCTAATCAGACATTTCTCCAAAGAAGACACACAGATGGCTAATGAACACATGAAAAAATGCTCAACATCATTTATTATTAGAGAATGTGATCAAAACTAAAATGAGGTATCACCTTACACCAGTGAGAATGGCCACCATCAAAAAATCCACAGACAGTAAATGCTGAAGAGGGTGTGGAGAAAAGGGAACCCTCTTGCCAACTGTTGGTAGGAATGCAAACTGATATAGTCACTATGGAGAACAGAATGGAGATTCCTTTAAAAATTAGGGAAAAAACTACCATATGACCCAGCAATCCCACTACTAGTATCAGTTCAGTTCAGTCGCTCAGTTGTGTCCGACTCTTTGCAACCCAATGGACTGCAGCACGCCAGGCCTCCCTGTCCGTCACCAACTCCCGGAATTTACCCAAACTCGTCCATTGAGATGGTGAGCAATCCAAGCATCTCATCGTCTGTGGTCCTGTTCTCTTCCTGCCCTCAATCTTTCCCAGCATCAGGGTCTATTCTAATGAGTCAGCTCTTCGCATCAGGTGGCCAAAGTATTGCAGTTTCAGCTTCAGCATCAGTCCTTCCAATGAACACCCAGGACTGATCTCCTTTAGGATGGACTGGTTGGATCTCCTTGCAGTCCAAGGGACACTCAGGAGTCTTCTCCAACACCACAGTTCAAAAGCATCAATTCTTCAGTGCTCTGCTTTCTTCAAGTCCAACTCTCACATCCATACATGACCACGGGAAAAACCATAGCCTTGACTAGACGGATCTTTGTTGGAAAAGCAATGTCTCTGCTTTTTAATATGCTGTCTAGGTTGGTCATAACTTTCCTTCCAAGGAGTAAGCATCTTTTAATTTCATGGTTGCAGTCACCATCTGCAGTGATTTGGAGACCCAAAAAATAAAGTCTGACACTGTTTCTACTGTTTCCCCATCTATTTGCCATGAAGTGATGGGACCAGATGCCAGAATCTTTGTTTTCTGAATGTTGAGCTTTAAGCCAACTTTTCCCACTTTCCTCTTTCACCTTCATCAAGAGGCTTTTTAGTCCTTCTTTACTCCCTGCCATAAAGGTGGTGTCATCTGCATATCTGAGGTTATTGATATTTCTCCCAGCAATCTTGATTCCAGCTTGTGTTTCTTCCAGTCTAGCGTTTCTCATGAGGTACTCTGCATATAAGTTAAATAAGCAGGGTGACAATATATAGCCTTGACGTACTTCTTTTCCTATTTGGAACCAGTCTGTTGTTCCATGTTCATTTCTAACTGTTGCTTCCTGACTGCATACAGACTTCTCAAGAGGCAGGTCAGGTCGTCTGGTATTCCCATCTCTTTCAGAATTTTCCACAGTTTTTTGTGTTCCACACAGTCAAAGGCTTTAGCATAGTCAATAAAGCAGAAATAGATGTTTTTCTGGAACTCTCTTATTTTTTCGATGATCCAGCAGATGTTGGCAATTTGACCTCTGGTTCCTCTGCCTTTTCTGAAACCAGCTTGAACATCTGGAAGTTCACAGTTCATGTATTGTGGAAGCCTGGCTTGGAGAATTTTGAGCATTACTTTAATAGCTTGTGAGATGAGTGCAATAAACTAAAAAGCCTCTTAATGAAAGAGGAGAATGAAAAAGTTGGCTTAAAGCTCAACATTCAGAAAACTAAGATCATGGCATCTGGTCCCATCACTTCATGGGAAATAGATGGGGAAACAGTGGAAACAGTGTCAGACTTTATTTTGGGGGGCTCCAAAATCACTGCAGATGGTGATTGCAGCCATCAAATTAAAAGATGTTTACTCTTTGGAAGGGAAGTTATGACCAACCTAGACAACATATTCAAAAGCCGAGACATGACTTTGCCAACAAAGATCCGTCTAGTCAAGGCTATGGTTTTTCCTCTGGTCATGTATGGATGTGAGAGTTGGACTGTGAAGAAAGCAGAGCGCTGAAGAATTGATGCTTTTGAACTGTGGTGTTGGAGAAGACTCCTGAGTGTCCCTTGGACTATAAGGAGATCCAACCAGTCCATTCTGAAGGAGATCAGTCCTGGGTGTTCTTTGGAAGGAATGATGCTAAAGCTGAAACTCCAGTACTTTGGCCACCTCATGTGAAGAGTTGACTCATTGGAAAAGACTCTGATGCTGGAAGGGATTGGGGGCAGGAGGAGAAGTGGATGGCAGAGGATTGGATGGCTGGATGGCATCAATGACTCGATGGACGTGAGTCTGAGTGAACTCCGGGAGTTGGTGATGGACAGGGAGGCCTGGCATGCTGCAATTCATGGGGTCGCAAAGAGTCGGACACAACTGAGCGACTGAACTGAACTGAACTTGAACATTCCTTGGCAATGCCTTTCTTTGGGATTTCCCTGGTGGCTCAGATGGTAAAGCGTCTGCCTACAATGCGGGAGACCCAGGTTCCATCCCTGGGTTAGGAAGATGCTCTGGAGAAGGCAATGGCAACCCGCTCCAGTACTCTTGCCTGCAAAATCCCATGGATGGAGGAGCATAGTAGGCTACAGTCCATGGGGTCGCAAAGAGTCGGACACAACTGAGCGACTTTACTTTCACTTTCTTTGGGATTGACATGAAAACTGACCTTTTCCAGTCCTGTGGCTGCTGCTGAGTTTTCCAAATTTGCTGGCATATTGAATGCAGCACTTTCACAGCATCATCTTTGAAGATCTGAAATAGCTCAACTGGAATTCCATCACCTCCACTAAGCTTTGTTCGTAGTGATGCTTCCTAAGGCCCACTTGACTTTCATTCCAGGATGTCTGGCTCTAGGTGAGTGATCACACCATCGTGATTATCTGGGTCATGAAGATCTTTTTTGTACAGTTCTTCTGTGTATTCTTGTTACCCCTTCTTAGTATCTTCTGCTTCTGTTAGGTCCATACCATTTCTGTCCTTTATCGAGCCCATCTTTGCATGAAATGTTCCCTTGGTATCTCTAATTTTCTTGAAGAGATCTCTAGTCTCTCCCATTCTATTGTTTTCCTCTATTTCTTTGCACTGATCACAGAGGAAGGCTTTCTTATCTCTCCTTGCTATTCTTCGGAACTCTGCATTCAAATGGGTATACCTTTCCTTTTCTCCTTTGCTTTTGGCTTCTCTTCTTTTCACAGCTATTTGTAAGGCCTCCTCAGACAGCCATTTTGCTTTTTTGCATTTCTTTTTCTTAGGAATGGTCTTGATTCCGGTCTCCTGTCACAATGTCATGAACCTCTGTCCATAGTTCATCAGGCACTCTGTCTATCAGATCTAGTCCCTTAAATCTAGTTCTCACTTCTACTCTATAATTGCTGCTGCTGCTGCTAAGTTGCTTCAGTCATGTTCGACTCTGTGCAAACCCATAGACGGCGCCCACCAGGCTCCCCCATTCCTGGGATTCTCCAGGCAAGAACACTGGAGTGGGTTGCCATTTCCTTCTCCAATGCATGAGAGTGAAAAGTCAAAGTGAAGTCGCTCAGTCGTGTCCAACCCTCAGCGACCCCATGGACTGCAGCCCACCAGGCTCCTCTGTCCATGGGATTTTCCAGGCAAGAGTACTGGAGTGTGGTGCCATTGCCTTCTCCGTGTAATCACTAGGGATTTGAGTTAGGTCATACCTGAATGGTTTAGTGGTTTTTCCCAACTGTCTTCAATTTAATTCTGAATTTGGCAATAAGTTCATGATCTGAGCCATAGTCAGGTCCCGGTCTTGTTTTTGCTGACTGTATAGAGCTTCTTCATCTTTGGCTGCAAAGAATATAATCAGATTCTGGTGTTGGCCATCTGGTGATGTCCATGTGTAGAGTCTTCTCTTGTGTTGTTGGAAGAGGGTATTTGCTATGACCAGTGTGTTCTCCTGGCATAAGTCTATTAGCTTTTGCCCTGCTTCATTCTGTACTCCAAGGCCAAATTTGCCAAAATTGCCTGTTATTCCAGGTGTTTCTTGACTTCCTACTTTTGCATTCCAGTCCCCTATAATGAAAAGGACATTTTTGGGGGGTGTTAGTTCTAAAAGGTCTTGTAGGTCTTCAAAGAACCGTTCAACTTCAGCTTCTTCAGCGTTACTGGTCGGGGCATAGACTTGGATTACCGTGATTTTGAGTGGTTTGCCTTGGAAACGAACAGAGATCATTCTGTCGTTTTTGAGATTGCATCCAAGTACTGCATTTCGGACTCTTCTGTTGACCATGATGGCTACTCCATTTCTTCTAAGGGATTCCTGCCCGCAGTAGTAGATATAATGGTCATCTGAGTTAAATCCACCCATTCCAGTCCATTTTAGTTTGCTGATTCCTAGAATGTCGACGTTCACTCTTGCCATCTCCTGTTTGACCACTTCCAATTTGCCTTGATTCATGGACTTAACATTCCAGGTTCCTATACAATATTGCTTTTACAGCATCGGACTTTACTTCCATCACCAGTCACATCCACAGCTGGGTGTTGTTTTTGCTTTGGCTCCATCTCTTCATTCTTTCTGGAGTTATTTCTCTACTGATCTCCAGTAGCATACTGGGCACCTACCGAGCTGCGGAGATCATCTTTCAGTGTCCTATCTTTTTGCCTTTTCGTACTGTACAACTAGTATATACTCTGAGAAAACCACAATTCTAAAAAACACATGTCCCCTAATGTTCACTGCAGCACAATTTCCAACAGACAGGACATGGAAACATCACAGATGCTAGATGTGCACTGACAGATGAATCGATTAAAGAAGGTGTGGTACACAGACACAATGGACTAGTACTCAGCTATAAAAAGCAATGAACGTGAGTTAGTTCTAATAAGGCAGATAACTGTAGAGCCCATTACACACAGTGAAGTAAGTCAGAAAGAGGAAAAACAAATATCGTGTATTAAGGCTTGTATGTGAAAGCTAGAAAGATGGTGCTGATGAAGCTATCTGCAGGGCAGAAAAGGAGACACAGACGTACAGAGCAGACCTGTGGACACAGTGCAGGAAACAGAGGGCGGGGTGATCTGGCGGAACAGCTCTGAGAGACATTCATCACCACGTGGAGAACAAACAGCCAGTGGGAATTTGCTGTATGATGCAAGGAGACCAAATCCGGTGCTCTAGAGGTGCTCTAGACAACCTAGAGGGGTGGGATGGGGTCGGGACGGGGGAGGTTCAAGAGGGAGGAGACGTATGTATACCTATGGCTGATTGATGCTGATATATGGCAGACACCAACACGATATTGTAAAGCAATTATCCCTCAATTAAAAAGAAATAGATTGAAAGAAAGAGAGCCCGCCTGCTAATGCAGGGGACACAGATTCGATCCCTGGTGTGGAAAGATCCCACATGCCGTGGGGCACCTAAGCCTGGGGGCCACAACTACTGAAACTGTGCCCAGAGCCTGTGCTCCCATGAAGAGAAGCCCCCGCTCGCTGCAGCTAGAGGCCCAGTACAGCCAAAAATGATAAACAAATAATCAACAAAAAAAGTGCTGAGGACCTCTAAAAACAAAGCAACAAACGAAGAAATGAAAACAACCCCCTCCCCTAAACAGCACTTAGAAGTGTTTATTACAATACTTCCATGATGAAATTCACTTAGTGTGGAGCTTCCCATAAAACCTGTATTGGGCCGGCAGGGTGGCAGGACTCCTCAAGAGCTGCGGACTTACCTGCTTGGCTGCAGACGAAGAGATGACCTTCCTGTCCAGCAGGTCCAGCAGCTCAGCCAGGGCAGAGGGTGTGACAGGACTGGCACCCCCAAAGGAGAGAAAAAAACATGTCACTTCCCTTTGTCGGCATACGCATTCACGGTTATTCAAGATCAAAGCACGTGACTCTGCAGGTTTGAACAAGCACACCCCTACTCAAGAATGACAGTAACAGGCCAACTGGGCCCCATGTTACTTATTATTTTGTATTTCACGTTTTTGTGACTAGTGTTGTTTTTCTTTATTTTACTACCCAACAGTAACCGCTGTTTGGCAGAAGTCGTAGCAACAGACAACTGCTCAGTTTAATTAGTCAAGAAAAGGAGGTAGCTGCAAAATTCACGAACCATGGTGAGAAGAGAAAAAAGAAAGAAAAAAAACAGTAATTAAATATTTTCGACTGAAAGATCAGCCTAAAAATTACTTCAAACCAAACAGCTAACAAAGCTGGTTTCTGGAGTGTTTTTGTGCACGTATAATCCTTTTTTCACTGTAAGCGTTTTCCTTTCAGGGTGCAGTGACTGCAGCGACACCATCCGGTGTCCCATGGGCACCCACACACTCTGCTGTCTCCTGCAGGCTCTCAAGAGCTTTCTGGACAACCAGGGTCCAGAAGTCCTTATATCTATACTTCCAGGAAGTGACTTATTTCCAAGGACCCCATGATGTAAAAGCCCAAGAGGCGACCGGACATGTCATCAATTCACATTTAGAGGTGGGGGGAGGTGAGTGCTTAGGTTAGTGGAAATATTGAATTAAAGACTATTTATTTTAAAATACATGGTCTTGCTACTTTTAAACACACACAGCAACTAGGCTAATGAAACGCTGTCTGTCTGAGGTCACAAGGGCCCCAGTCTATTTAAATAGACTGAAATGCCTTATAAACAGCACATTACTGTGACTGCACAAACGAAAGCTTCTGGAGTGCTTGGCGAGACTTGCCAACACCTTCTGTTTAAGTCTCAGCTCCCATCACTTGATGTTAATTTCTTTGTTATGTTCTTGGATCCTTCCTGGGACTCCAGGCCAACTGAGCACAAGTTCACCAGGTCCAAATCAGGTACCATGAGACCCCACAGCATCGTTCACACTAGACACGGAGACCCCCGTTGTTCTGCCGGTGTCCACTTATTCCAAAGAAAGAAGAGGAAACTCCTAGAGGACGTGCGGCTTGGAGAGAGTCTGGTACCGGGAGCAGCTGTAACCCCCTAATCAGATCTCAGCAGGACGAGGCGGAGAGCGCTGGGAGAGCAACAGACACCTCTTCTCTAACCTCCCACCCTTACTGACAAGTAAGAAAGAATCCAGGTTGCTTTAAAAATTCGGGTTTCTTGGATGTTCTACCATTCTAGTCGACATAAAGGCCAGTTATTGTGTAGACCATAATAAGCACTGAGGTTGAACTAGATTTCTCGAGCCTTCAACAGAAAGGGTGCCCATTCCCACGTGAGCTGGTGATAAAGGATGGGATGGCGGAGCACAGAAATAGAACAAGCATAACTTAAAATACTTCGCCTTTCATCCGATGACCTTAATTCACTATAAAATATCTCCACTGACTTGGGATTTCTCAGTCACCCTTTTATACCCACAGTCGGTCAACAGTGTGTTTCCTGGACTCTTCCCCAGCAAGCAGGGGAAGCCAGAGGGTGCGGTTGACTTTGTCAGCTCATTCCAGCTGTGCCAGGGCTGACCTCCAGAAAGACGATGGCGAAGACTGGCACCTGCCACCCTGATCCTCAAAGGCTCCCTCCTCAGTTACATAAATAAACCATCTGACTTGGAACAACGGCAGAAGCACACGCTACTGAGTGGCTGCTGTCAGACCACGCTGGTTCCTGGGTCACGAGTGTGTCTCCGCTAAAGAAAACTCTAACGTGAAAGAGAAGCCGTGAGTGCTCATCTCCCATCCCCAGCCCAGCCCACCTATGAGGTGGAGGGGAGAGGCACTGTGAGCCTTCCAACTTCACCTGGCCCCTTAGATCTTTTCCGGGATCACAACTCCATCTGCAGCCTGGATCCTGGAGGCAGACGCCCCAACACAGCCACAGCCACCGTGGCTCCTGTGAAATGCGCTGCCCGTCGCAATCTGCAGGCTCATTTCAGGCCCAAGCCTGTGAGACACAGAGGCTCGTGGAGGAAGACAGGGAGGCCTGGACCCCCAGGCGCTGCTCAGCAGTCCGTCTGCTCATCTCGCTGATTTCCAGCACCCTGCCTGGTGTGCCCCAACCCAAGCGGCTGTTCTAGAGTCTCCTTTCTATGCTCCTTCTCAGCAAGAACCCTCACCTCCCACATCATCTAGGCCCCCAGCCGATGGAAGGCCCAGAATCTTCTAGGGTGCCCTCTGCCTCCTCTTCCACCTAACAGCCCCTCAAGCCCATGCTCCTGATCCTGTCACTTGGCACTCCGACAAATCCTCCTCGGATGCCAGGCTCCTGTCTCCTGAGGCTTTGATCCCACGCCTTCACGAGTGCTCAGATCTTCCAGATCTTAAGCGCCTCCAAGTCACCTTGCCGTCACTCGCTTCTGCCTGGCTTCCTACCTTATTTCTTACCAATACAGAGCATCAGCAGTTACTCTCTGCCCTCCTGAGCACATGTCATCTGGATGCCAACTCTATCCTCCTTAAAAATTCACCTCCCTCACTTGTTACCAAACGCAACAGCTTCTCCACACTGCTGCCCCCTGCCTCTGGACCACCTTCACCCCCCTGGGAAAGCCCCTTCCCCTGGGGCTCCACGTTCTCTAGCGAGGAGTGGCCAGGGCTCGTTTCTGGATCCTCTGCCTTCACCTCTGTCTGGCAGAGGAGAGCATGTCTGTCCCCAGGATGGCCACTGCTTTCAGGGCAACGTCCTCCTGCCAGCATGGTCAGCCACCTCGCAGGGGTCCCATCTCCCCACACAACACATCTAAGCCAGGGCTCAGGAGACTTCTTCCAAAAAGAGCCGGGGACCAAATATTTAAGGCTCTGTGGGACACACCAGGTCTCCGTCACATACGCTTCTGGTTTGGTTTCTGTGAGAGATGGCAAGCACCCTCAGCTCACAGGCTGTACACAGACAGGCTCCCGCCTCCTGCATCCCTTTCTTGGACGTGGCCCTGCACATCACACTGGGACTAACCCTCCCGCTGGCATCAGTCCCTCCTCGGCTCAAAAGCCTGCGCTGGTTTCCCAGGGGATAGGGGGCTGCTGCCTGCAGCTGGCCTGCAGGCTCAGGGCCTCAGTTTCAGTGAACAACTGGAGCGCCACACTGGCCTGATTCTACCAGGGAATGCCGAATCAGGGGACCAGTAACTTCCACCTTCGTAACTAAATCAAACCTGATATTAACGGAGTTACCGTCCAAAAGAGCTATATCCTAAAAATAGCGTAAGGGAGTGCTTGTTCAACAAGCACTTTTGTGGTTGCTCAGACAGTAAAGAATCTGCCTGCAATGCAGGAGACCATGGTTCTACTCTTGGGTTGGGAAGATGCCTTGGAGAAGGGCATGGCAACCCACTCCACTCTTCCTGCCTGGAGAATTCCACAGACAAAGGAGCCTGGTGGGCTACAGTCCATGGGGTCACAAAGTGTCAGACATGATGGAGCAACTTTCACTTTCTTTTCAGGCTTCCCTGCTGGCTCAGATGGTAAACAATCTGCCTGTAACACGGGAGACCTGGTTCCATCCTTGGGTTGGGAAGATCCCCTGGAGAAGGGAATGGCTATCCACTCCATATTCTTGCCTGAAAAATCCCATGGACAGAGAAGCCTGGTGGGTTATAGTCCACGGGCTCACAAAGAGTCAGACACGACTAAGTGACTAATACTTTTCTGGTTGGACCCTTTAAACACCAGTCTTCTGAGAGGTCTTTAAAAATGAATGCTCATTTGCAAAATGAGTTCCAGCCAGCACAATCTCTGGTGTCCCTTGCCTGGCATCATCATGAGGCTGTTGTCAGCTTTGCAGCTACTGCCCTTCCAGGCTTCGGAAACGCTAGCCCAGCCGCTGAGGTTGCTCACTGGTTAACGTCTGCTCCAAGCTCCTGTTCTACCTGCACCGCAAGACAGAACTTGCTTAGCTTCATCCTTACTTGACTTTGGAACAACCAAATATACTTTTATTTAGAGTTAGGTGCCCTTGGGGTTCTTAAGTCTGTAACGCTTCCAAATTGTTTGGATAAATACCAGGGCTCCAGATTCCCGCAACAGGTTTTTATCCACCTCAGCTCCTGCAATGGTTGTTAGCAAACCCCTCATTTCCCATATCAACATATAAAGAAACTGATCTGAAAGTCAGGGCACGGGCTTCCGGTCTGAGCATCGGCGCACGTTACTTCTTGGGGCCTGGGTTTCTTTCTCTACTAAACGTGAAGGAGCTGAACCAGAAAGCAGCTAAGGGCTCTGCCGAGACTGAAATTCAGGGACACTAGTAGTCAGCCAACAACAAAGAATGCCTTATTTAAGGCTAAGAGTTAGATCTCCTCCAAAAGCTCAAAGCACACCTTCCTGGAGCCTCTTGGGTGAACGTGGTCTCACCCTCTCTGCTCCCACCGCATTGCTTGTGCTTCTAGGCAGGAAGCGTCCCGTCCGCCTTGAACTACAGCGCTGCTGCACAAGGCCATCCTCCCCAGGACACAGAGTTCCCCAAGGGCTGGGCCAGGGCCCTACTCCTATTCCCACAGCTGGCACTTCACGGCTCAGCTCCCGTAACCTTGCACCTCCTCTGTGTGCTGGCTGAGCCCCACAGTCAACTTGAATTTCCTGCTGTTTTCCGCACCTCCCC
>SJXQ01005266.1:88528-111887 GCA_006408695.1 Aepyceros melampus
CCACAGGCTTCGCCGGCCCCTCCCTCACCAAGCCCGTCCCACACTGTCAGGCTCAGGGGCAGCTACGCCTTCTCCCTCAAATCGGCCAGGAGGCTCCAGCCTGCCCTGCCAGGCCCAGGGTTTCCGTGTAGAAACTGGAGTAGAAAGGTCAGACTGGAGGAGACAGGGAGGAAATACAAGCGGGCGACGGACGCCACGGGGTTTGGGGACCTGAGGGGGTTTGGTACTTGACACGCCAGCACGAAAAGCGAAGGAAGCCAACCCTGAGGGCTCGCGGGCCCCGCGCCTCCTCCTGGGAGGCCTGCGCCGCGTTTACAGCTAGACACCGAGGGTGGCTCACCGAGGTCACGGCTGGTACGGGCCGCGTGGCCTCGCTGGTGCTGCGCACACACACTGCAAGCCAGAGGCTGAATGCGCACGGACAACGTCTCTGAACACACAACTGTTCGGACTCGTGTATCCACACACGCCTGTCTCCCCGGCTCTGCTCCTGCAGCCCACGGCTGTGGGTGCTCCCGCGGCAATGACACCCACCCAGATGGGTTCTGCTTCCCTCCAGGGTCCTGCTGGGTCCCTGCCACCCACCCGTGTCCCCCCGATGAGCCCCCACACTGCTCCTTCTCGCCCTCTCGACCCTTTCCCTTCCTTCTCTGCCACCCACGCTCCCGGTTCTCCCCTTCTTGCCTGCCCATGCTCCACGGGTAAAGTCCAGGGCGTCTCAGGCCCCTTCCGCGGCCATGATCAGATGTGTCCTCCCTGACAGCTCTCCTTCGCTCCGGCGGCTTCCAGTTCCATCTACACGCTCTAAGCCCACGATCCACTTATCCCAGACTGTGCACGGCCTTCCCCAAGGTGCTGCACTGGGGACCCCCTTGGCTGTCTATCCATGCTGGCCCCCACGCCCGGCACCACGACCGCTTGGTGTGGGGTCTGGCCCCAAATCCCGGCCCTGACCTATTTCAGCTGCTTCTGGACACAGAGATCATGACAAAAGAAAATGCCCTCCCCAGATCCCACTCACCTCTCACTGACGGCAAGGTTCTGTTGCTTTAAAAAGCCCAGAAAAATGTTAAGGACCCAACTAGTCACTTTTTTGGGCTCTGCCCTAGTTTCTTTGATCACATTTTGGAAGAACTCCAATAGGCCAACTTCATTCTGTAAAGAAAGAAAAAAAAATTATATAAAACCGCCCCCAAATGGAAGATCAGCATTCTGAAACTGCCACCCTCCGCCTCCTCTGAGACGTCTCCTGGTACTTCCCAAACACAGACGTGTCACCAGAGAATTCTGACAAAGTGCTGTAAGTAGACAGCAAGGCTGCTACCCCTGCTGCTGCCACCCTGCCTTTACACAGCACTGTGTCAAAGGACGAACGCACTGCAGACGCCTGGGCTCTGCGGGCCACGACAGCGAAATCCACCACCCCCAACCCTGCTGCCCTCACTCTGTCGGCCACGTGCAGCCACAGCCTTCATCCTGGAGCAGTATGTCCTCTTTCCAGGCCTGTCTCCTCTCGGAAGTCCTAGTAACTGCTAGAATAAGAAGGTAAGAAAAGAAGCAGAACAGAAAGAATATTCCACTTCTGAAAACTCAAAAGTGGATCGTAACTGCATTCCTCTACGTATCATCTCCAGAAGTGACAGAAGTGATTTTCACATGGTCTCAAAATGAGAAAGGACATGGGCACGTGACCCACTTAGGCCATGCGACTGGCTGGGCCAGGCCCGGCTGACCCTGGCGCTCACCATGCTCCAGGAAAATGACCGCGGCTTGGCTCCTCATGGACACGTGTTGGCAGAGGCCCCTCCCACTCTGGCCCACCAGTTCTGTGAGCCAAGGGCCACGCTGCCCCTTCTCTCTGCGACCAGAGCTATGTCAGTGCTAGACCACGGCAGCTCCTGATCAGCATCAATGGATGAATCAACGTCTCCCACTGCCTTGTATTTAAAAAAAAACAAAATCACACACGAATGTTCATCCTGTATCATGCCACGTTCACCTTTAAATACTGGGATACTACAGTTTATTTACTTGGCTGCACTAGGTCTCAGCTGTGGCTCGAGGGCTCTCTGCTGCAGCATGTGTGGTCCAGTTCCCCAAGCAGTGAGCGAACCCAGGGTCCCTGCACTGGAGCTCGGAGTCTCAGCCACTGGACCACCAGGAGAAGTGCCATGGAATTGCTACAGTAGTGCCTAAGATGAACCCCCAAGTCACTCATCAAGTCGTACACTGCGACTAACTATCTACCCCAATGAGTCTGGTAGAACCAGGAAATCTGGCTAAACCTACCTCTTATTTTCCAATAAGGAAAATAAAAACACCTTCTATATACATCTGGGAGAGTGAAGTTTCCAAATGCAGAGGAAACACAATTTAAGTAGCAAGTTTCCCCTACCTGCTGAAATTAAAATCAAACCACCCTTTTGAAATATCATTTTTTACTTTATATGGCAGGTAAGGCTCTCACCCTCGTCCCTTTCAGAGAGCCTCCATTAATCAAAAGAACCTTCTAGAAAAATACAATACTGGGAAGAAGCAAGACACACTAACAAAAGTGCTCTCAATGTTTTGCTATTGTAGCTGCTATAATATACACACAGGCCCTCAGTGGCTAAAATAGAAATTCCATAAAAAAAAAAACAACACACCCCACTACGTGCCCTTCATAACAGATGCATTCTCTGGTGACAAGCCTACTGAATAATCCCATAATCACCTCCTGAATCTCTTTTCAAGTCGATGCTATTATTCTGCTCATGCTAAACCAGGGCAAAGGCCACCCTGGCAGCCAGCTTGACTACAGATGAAGGCAAATCCAGACAGCATGAAGAGAAAAGTTCTGCTCAACTTACGGAAAGTATTCAAACTTCCACAACGGCACACAGACCACTGGGGAGGGAGGAAACTGTTATCTGGCCCAATCAGACAAGCAGGATTCCCTTTGTTCTAACTCCGACAGGCTGGCCCGCTGGTGAAAAGAGCTGTCAGGAGGAGGACTCCGCTTTGCCAAGGAAAGGTTTTTTCTAAACCCACCCAGAAATACTGCACTTGAACTCATAGGCCTGGCTGAGTTACTGGGACGTGATGAGTATCTATTCCTCTACCCTTGGGTGGTTTCCTATTGGATGGATAACACGGCAAGTCAGATTTCTGTTTGTCTTTTCCTGTCAGTGCTGTGAAGCAGTGTCTCAGAGCTGGAGCAGAGCTTCACTGGGGATACGTGGGTTCAGTTCATGATCTGCAGGCAATGGGGAAGGCTGCGACCGTGGCAGGGTGAGCTGTGGGCGGCAGGGCTGTGGGAGGCTGAGCTGCTGCCGCCAAAGTGACGGGTGCATGCAAGTCACACAGAGGCTGCCCACCTGCACTCTTTACAGCAGAAGCCCTCTATTCGGAGGGAAAAAAAAAACCACACAGCATTCTAGGTAAGGCCTTGTTTTTCTGTGAGATCGGCAGATGCTAATAAGCTTGGCACGGATCTCAGAAGTCCTTGTGAATGCAGCCATGAAGCCATCTGGTTTTTGCAGGAAAACAGCAGACCAGTAATTCCTTGACATGAAAATCATATTAAGAGCAAAGCAGAAAGGCCAGTGCATTAGGGGCCCCTTAACATTCTTCGCAGAGGCAACAAGCCAGCACGAATCACCTACCCCACATCAGATGGAGCTGAAACTCAGCTGCATAGGGCATCAAGCCTGCCGGCTGACTGCAGCTGGAACTGCCTTCAGAGAATGCCCAGGTGGCAGAGACGACCGGTCCTGGCTTTTGTGTCATGCCAGGCACTCTCTACAGCTTTGCGAATAAGAAGCATCTTTTCCACATTTTAATCAAATTTCCCAAAGCATTCCATTCTATCCAGAGCCAGTGCCAAGCCAGCCTCTCCGTCACAGACGGGAACCCTCCACTGCCAGGGAATCTGCCTGCTGGTCACTGCTGGGATGCGGAAGATAGGGGGGGCACCTCGCCTTCTCTGTTGCTTTGGGAAGGAACCCCATCCACCCTTGCAAGGTGCCCGAAAGCCAACTTTTCAGTCTACCTTCAAAGATGACAAGATGCCAGGAGTCTATCCTGTTGGAACAGGATGAAGGCTGATTTTGCAACTGCCCTTCCTGTCCTAAGTCACACACCCTGGGAACCTGAAGACAGGGCAGGATGAGGCTGGGCTATATTTAGAAGGAGAATGCAACCTGAGAGAGACAGCTGGCTGGCGGCAGAGGTGGGGAAGAGAGAGGACACAGAGCACACGCCATGGAACAGCTGGTTACGTGGCAGGGAGTGACCCCCAAGCTGGCCTCACTGCCTGAATACCTGCTCCGTGGCCAGCCACGCAAGAGGGCTGCTGCTGCCGCCAATGATGCTCACAGTAGTTCCAACTGCAACAATTATAGGCGCTTTCTCTACACTAACTCATCCAACCCCAACGCTGACACAAGAAAACAGCAGGGCTGGGACTCCGTACCCGTCCCCCAGGTTCCGACGCTGCTACTGGAGGACAGTCACACCCCGTCTTCCTGGGGGCTGAAGCTGAGCACCCACTAGGGCTGGGTAGGGTATGACACACAGCAAATTGCCCATCCAAAGAACATGTTTCCCTATTATTTTCATTAGCTTATTTGAGAGTCGCCAGCTGTTCAAAGGTTCTTAGCATAGTAAAAATGTCGCAAAGGCCCTTAGCAAACAGCTTAGAAACCAGGAGGAGAAAATGGCAGGTTCGAGTGCTGCTGATGCCAAGGTCATCTAAACCCCGTGGTGCTCTCCACTGGGTCTGACACACTGGTTCCTAGATTGGGGGACAACAGCGGCACCCCCTTCCTGTTCAGGGCTTCCGTGGCTGGGAGGGTGACTGGCGCACCTCCACCCCCACCCCAGAGAAGTTAGGCAGTACGTGCTCATGGACGCTGCCTGCTTCAGCAGCATCCCTGAGGCTACAAAACAAACCCTGTGGTCACTCACAGAGTTCTGGTGTAAGCACCTCCTATTTCCCCGCATTCTAACTACTTCAATGTGGGTGACCAAGGCACACGTGTATACCTAACTGGGCAGGCAGGGCATTTCAGAGTCTTCTGTTGACCACGACGGCTACTCCATTTCTTCTAAGGGATTCCTGCCCGCAGTAGTAGACATAATGGTCATCTGAGTTAAATTCACCCACTCCCGTCCATTTTAGTTCTCTGATTCCTAAAATGTCGACATTCACTCTTGCCATCTCCTGTTTGACCACTTCCAATTTGCCTTGATTCGTGGACCTAACATTCCAGATTCCTATGCAATATTGCTCTTTACAGCATCGGACTTTACTTCCATCACCAGTCACATCCACAGCTGGGTGTTGCTTGTGCTTTGGCTCCATCTCTTCATTCTTTCTGGAGTTATTTCTCCAGCAGCATACTGGGCACCTACGGACCTGGCAAGGTAGGTACCTTCATCTTTCAATGTCATATATTTTTGCCTTTTCATACTGTTCATGGGGTTCTCAAGGCAGGAATACTGAAGTGGTTTGCCATTCCCTTCTCCAGTGGACCACATTTTGTCAGAACTCTCCACCATGATCAGTCTGTCTTGGGTGGTCCCACATGGTGTGGCTCATAGTTTCATTGAGTTAGACAAGGCTGTGGTCCATGTGATCAGTTTGATTAGTTTTCTGTGATTGTGGTTTTCACTCTGTTGGCCCTCTGAAGGATAGGAATAAGAGACTTATGGAAGCTTCCTGATGGGAGAGATTGACTTGGGGGGAAAACTGGGTCTTGTTCTGATGGGTGAGGCCATGCTCAGGAAATTTTTAATCCAATTTTCTGTTGATGGGTGGGGCTGTGTTCCCTCCCTGTTGTTTGACCTGAGACCCAACTATGATGCTGTTAAAGTGCTGCACTCAATATGCCAGCAAATTTGGAAAATTGAGCAGTGGCCACAGAACTGAAAATGGTCAGTTTTCATTCCAATCCCAAAGAAGGGCAATGCCAAAGAAAGTTCAAACCACCACACAATTGCGTCATCTCACACGCTAGTAAAGTAATGCTCAAAATTCTCCATGCCAGGCTTCAACAGTACATGAACCATGAAATTGCAGATGTTCAAGCTGGATTTAGAAAAGGCAGAGGAACCAGAGATCAAATTGCCAACATCCACTGGATCATCAAAAAAAGCAAAAGAATTCCAGAAAAACATCTACTTCTGCTTTATTGAATATGCCAAAGCCTTTGAGTATATAGATCAAAACCAACTGTGGAAAATTCTTCAAGAGATGGGAATACCAGATCACCTGACCTGCCTCCTGAGAAATCTATATGCAGATCAAGAAGCAACAGTTAGAACCAGACATGGAATAACAGATAGGTTCCAAACTGGGAAAGAAGTATGTCAAAGTTGTATATTGTCACCCTGCTTATAACTTATATGCAGGGTACATAATGCGAAATGCCAGGCTGGATGAAGTGCAAGCTAGAATCAAGATTGCCGAGAGAAATATCAATAACCTCAGACACGCAGATGACACCACCCTTATGGCAGGAAGTGAAGAACTCTTGATGAAACTGAAAGAGGAGAGTGAAAAAAGTGGCTTAAAACTCAACATTCAAAAAATGAAGATCATGGTATTTGGTCCCATCACTTCACGGCAGATAGATGGGGAAACAGTGCAAATAGTGAGAGACTTTATTTTCTTGGGCTCCAAAATCACTGCAGATGGTGACTGCAGCCATGAAATTAAAAGACGCTTACTCCTTGGAAGGAAAGCTATGACCAATCTAGATAGCATATTAAAAAGCAGAGACATTCCTTTGTCAACAAAGGTCCGTCTAGTCAAAGCTATGGCTTCTCCAGTGGTCATGTGTGGATGTGAGAGTCGGACTGTGCAGAAAGCTGAGCACCAAAGAATTGATGCTTTTGAACTGTGGTGTTGGAGAAGACTCTTTGAGAGTCCCTTGGACTGCAAGGATATCCAATCAGTCAATCCTAAAGGAAATCAGTCCTCAATATTCACTGGAAGGATTGATGATGAAGCTCGAATACTTGGCCAGCTGATGTGAAGAACCGACTCATTGGAAAAGACCCTGATGCTGGCAAAGACTGAAGGCGGAAGGAGAAGGGGACGACAGAGGGTGAGATGGCTGGATGGCATCACTGACTCAATGGACATGAGCAAGCTCTGGGAGTTAGTGATGGACGGGGAGGGTTGCAAAGAGTTGGACGTGACTGAGTGACTGCACTGAACTGGGCGGGTCATGAAGCTGTGGTGGGAGCGGCTGACAGCCTGGGGACCCCACAGCTGCGACTGAATGACAGCAGCCCTCCCTGGGCTGGGCTCTCGTGTGTCACTGTGCAGAGGGGTGTTCCTATGGAGAAGATGCTCCTGAATCTGCACATGAACTCTGTGCTTCCCCATCATTCCTGCGAGTCCACTTGCTCTTCCAAAGTGAGGAAAACAGAACACAGATCCAACAACTTAGTGAAAAATGGCCCTGAAAAGCACATCAGTGCTAGTTCTGGGACAAGATGGACATCAAGCAAGAATGCCCCGAGAGGGCAGTGGTTCCCGGGCAAAAAGCACAGGCACAGCCCCAGGGAGGACAGGAATGTGCAGTGGGGGAAGGGCCCGAATCTAGATGTGAACGGGGCCTCCCACTGCTTCTCATGGAAACAAGCAGTGGCTGTGGAAATCCTTCAAGGTGTGAGGAAAAAAAAAGGACTCATTCAGAGGAGTCGTCAGTGGTGGAAATCAAAAGGTGGCTAATGGGTGGTGTGAAGCTGGCATAGGAGCATCGCTCTCCACTGAGAGTCAGGAGGGAGCCGGAATCCTGAACCACCACTTTCAAGAACATGAGCATCTGCAGCTCTGAAAGTGACCCCAAACCCCGACGGTGTGCCCTCTGGTATGACTCTGGTACATGCTTTTGGCAGGGGGGTGTCTATAGTCCTATTGTGGTCTCCACAATTTCCACCTCTGGATCACATTCCCAGAGGGCTTGGAGACCCTTAAAATCTGAATAAAACCCTGGTCCCAACAATTCCACCTGTGCTCTGTTCGTAGCAAAGCAGAATGTACACACATCTGAGTTGGACTCCCCTCATCCACAGACAGTCGGCTGTGAGGTTCCATTGTCTGTGACGCACTCACTCTGGGAGGGACACTCACTCCTCAGGGAAACCACCTGGGGAGCTGGACTTTCCCTTGGACAATCAAAATCAAATAAGTCAGGTAATAAAAGCTGACAGCAGACAAGCATAATCAAATACCGGGAGAATGGGGCGCAGAAAGGATGTTGTCAAGAAATCAATTCTGATGATAATCAACCTTCAGGGAGCCTAAAGTCAGTGCTGCCAAATGCTCATGACATGGAGGAAACCTGTGTAACTCAACAGCGGTCTTCTGTTAAACGTCCCAGAAAGGAAAGCAGCCCACAGACCGGATATGAGGCTTCAGGATGGGCTTGGAGACAGAGCCCCTGACAATCCCCAAGCCTGGTGCTCAGACGGCTCTGCGCCTGGTGGATTCCACCTCTGAAAGCTCCTTGGCGCCTGCACTTGAAATGAATGAACTAACTGTGGGTTTTGCAAGACTCAAGTTAGAAGATGTGCCTTTTGAGTCGACTTGACTGGAACAAACTATCGGCTGTTTTTTCTGCACAGACTGTGAAAGCACCCTTAAGCTGGCAAGCACTGGATGTGATTTCATAAACTGAAGAATAAAATCAATTCTGAAAATCGCATGGAGCTCAAAAATGGCGAGCGACAATGTTGACCAAATGGATTTTCCTTCAGCTGTGGTCTGACGGTGAGTCTTCTAAGTCTGGGCAGTCTAAAACTAGTCAATAAGGTTGCAGATGCTTTTTTAGTTATTAGCTTTAAAGTAGTATTACCTATGGGATATCCAGATATTTGTCATGGGAAATTATTTTATAGGCAATTCATCCAGACAGAAAACCAGGCCATTTCAAGCTAATAAGAGACCCCGAGCAAAATTCTCAGAAAACAGTCCATCTGACAACTAGCCATCGTCATGATATCTCCTGTGTCTCTGTTCCTTGGAGACACCGTACCCTTTCCCATGATGTCAGAACAAAAGACTATGGCTTTAAATGGGGACTAACTGGCTGGGCAAGGAAGTTGTTCAAAGAAAACCACGTGTCTTGAGACTGCACACAAACAGACAGACTCAAGGCAGCAGAAGTCACTGACTTGGAGGGTCACAGCTGTATCTCCCCACAGTCTCCCCCCTCTCGGGTAGGCTGTCCCCAAAACTCTGCCCTGCGCGGCTCTGGATGTGACAGCAGCTGTCTGCTGCCCTTTCCCTGGGAGCAGCATGTTCCTGGTTGTCTGCTTGGCTGCAGGCAGGTATTGTAAGCTCAGTGAAGGCACTACTGTGCCTGCCATCTTTGGGGCCGAGTATCCCGTTCCCCTCCTCTTTCCTTTGGGGAAGGAACAGCTTCAGGAACCTTCGCAGTGCCCCCTGCCCCGCAACCATCAGAGGTGAGATCTGGAGTCAAGTGTCTATCTTAACATGTGGTTGCCGAAGGGGAGGAGGAAGTTGGAGAGGAATGGACTGGGCATCTGAGGTTAGCAGACAACTATTACACACAGAACGGATGGACGACAAGGTCCTGCTGAAGGAATAGCAGGTACTATAGTCAATGTCCTGGGATAAATCTTAATGGAAAAGAATATAAAAAAGAAGCTATACATGTGTATAACTTTGTCAAAGTGACCGTCACTTTGCTGTACAGTAGAAGTGAGCAGAGCATTGCAAATCAACTATATTAAAAAAAAAAAAGTCTGTCTCAGTGTGTTAATCCTTCCTGTAAGGCAACTCAAGAGAGTTAAACGTAACAGAAAAGATGAAGCTCTCACATCTGACAACAGCATAGGGAACTGGAGGAGGAAACGGCAACCCACTCCAGTATTACTGCTAGAAGAATCCCATGGACAGAGGAGTCTGGCGGGCCACAGTCTATGGGGTCGCAGAGTCGGGGTACGACTGAGCACACGCATGGGGCACTGTGGTGAGTACAACAGGCTCCCAGGAGGCTCTGAACTGGGGCTGCTACGCCCATTCCGCCACTGAAATCTCTCACAACAGATGAACGGAAATCTGTCCACGAATTCATCCACGGCCAGCCACCCAGAGAGCTCAGATGCGTTCTCACCAACTGCATCAGGCAAAGCTGTCCCACAAACCCCATACACTATGTGGAGGCCCTTCTCAAATATTCCGTCAGGTTGGGACAAGTACCCAAGGCACAAAGTCGAAGAAACAAAATAAACAGAACTGTGGGAGAGCTTACATTGCTTTTCTACTTGGAAAATGGACAAAATTTCTGCTTTCCACTGGAGTTGACTGATTTTCACTAAATTTAGCAGACAGCACTTATGTTTATTTATAGGGCAGGCTGGCATCTTAAAAACCGAGAAGGGTGGGAAAAAGTTTAAGTGGACTGACATTCTATGAGTTTCTTTCATGAAGCCTCAGCGGGGCTGGATAAAGTATTAATACCCACACGAGTAAACAACTGTTTTCTCTATTCGGTGACTCAAAACAGCAATGAACTTGAAACGGGACTCCCACCAGCCCTGGGGCCCACTTCTGTCCAAGCAGGCAGGAGCTCAGAAGCGGGCGCCGGGGCCCTGGAGTCAGCTCCCCTCAGGCCTGGCGGAGTCACTCGGTGGCTCACACTCAACCTCAGAGGTGGCACTTTCTCACTAGAAAAATGGGCAGATGGACGGCAGCACCGCAGGGGGTGCTGGGAGGATGGACTCGATTAGAAAGTGGTCCACTTTCAGACCCAGAACCGCGGAACCCGTTGTTAGCTAATGGAACCCGCTGTTAGCTAACAGCCTCAACTGACCCCGAGCTGCCTATCGGGCCAATGACAACCACTCATCTGGATTCCCTGTTCAGCAAAGCAGGGTCTAGGAAGAGACATCCCCACAGAAATCACCTTTTATTATCTGCTAAAAAAACGCACCTGCATATATGACCGTTCTCACAATTACTCCTGGACACACTGACTCAGAGAAGGACTCGCTATGCTACTGGGACCGCTCATTTCTCTAGAATCCTAATGATGCGACCTCACCCTCCATACGTCCATTCCTTACTCCTGACAATGAGGTCAGAAATCTGGGAGTCTGACACAGAGAGGGAAAAAAGGGGAGCTCACCAGGCTGAAGCTCCAGATGGGACATGAGATGCTTCATGAGCAAGAAACACTCGCACAGGGTAGGTGGGAGAGGATTATCAGGCGGGCCTAAGAGGTGACTTGAGAATGCACCCTTGATTCCAAGGTCCTGAAGAAACAAGTTCTTTAGGAGCCAGGGGCACGGTCACGGCATGTGGCCTGATTGAGGCGGAAACCCCAGGCTTCTCCCCGCCAAGCTCAGCAACACAGGCACCACCCTGATTTGTTGGGCTGTCAAAAGGGTGCTTTATGTACCTGACTTTGGGCAACAGGGCCGCTCTACCAGGAACGCTGCTTCCCCCAGGGCTTCATGAGTACTGTGAGAATCCCATTCATCCACTCATCTGTCCACCTGTTCACCAATGCCTACTGTGCACCAGACTTTGTGGTGGATGCTAAGACAGACTATATTAGAGTTTTGTAAATGCCAAGGAGAAATTATTACCACACAATTCAGTGCTCACCACACAGTACAGTGACAAGGGCAGAGTTGTATAACATAGGGAAGACAGCCACTATTACAGCAACGATAAACGGAATACACCCTTGAAAAACCGTGAATCACTATATTGTGCATATGTAACAAATAACATTGTATATCAACTATACTTCAATTAAAAAAAATTAACAGTTAAGCTCTGAAGTTGTTTTTCTTTTTTTTTTTTAACCGTTAATGGGTAAGGATTGCGTGACCAGTAAGGACTGTATGCTTAATGCTTAATTTAATCAGTGACCCAAAGGCAGGAGCGTGGAGTCAGAGCTCTGCAGAGCACACCTCCACCACGCTACTGATTTAATGAATACTCCCAGGCACTCTTTAAATTGAAAGATGGTTCATTAGATTGGTGCATCTGCCCTTCTCAGCAATCTGTTGTGTTTCTGAGGAAGTCAGAAAAAAACATGAACATCCCACTTTCGGGCATGTCATGAGTAACTCAGCTTCCAATGATACTAAGTCATCAAGAGCTCAGGGTGCCTGATTTCAGGAAAAGAAATCGTCTGAATCATCCTCCTTCCACATTACCAGTTCTCTTCTCATTTGTCTTGAAAATTTCAAGTACTAGCCATTAAAAAAAACACATACTGCAAAATGAATCACCCAATACACTATCTGCAAGCACAGTCTTAATATATCAAAAAACACAAAGCTCTTAGAAAACTGGCTTAACAGCCAGCACCTCCCCAAGAGTTTTCCCCACTTGTCCCACCAAGGTCATCACCACCTCCGCTGGGCTCCTGGCCCGCATCATGCATCATACACCTACTATCTGCTGCAATCTGCTCTGGGGGCTGGTTAGCTGAGGTGTCATATATACATGTTCTTGGAAAGCAAAGAAAACAAATCAAAAAAGTGTCTCTGTCCCCATCTCAGTACCTGCTGCATAGAAGATGCTAATAAAAGTGCTGAAGTGAACAGACAAAAATAAGTTTCTATAATCAGGGCTTATACATCTGGAAGTTCACTCTAATGGCAGAAAATTAAGAGGAACTAAAGAGCCTCTTGATGAGGGTGAAAGAGGAGAGTGAAAAAGCTGATGTGAAACTCAACATTCAAAAAACTAAGATCATAGCATCTGGTCTCATCACTTCACGGCAAACAGAAGGGGAAAATGTAGAAGCAGGGACAGATTTTATTTTCCTGGGCTCCAAAAATCACTGTGGACAGTGACTGCAGCCATGAAATTAAAAGACACTTGCTCCTTGGAAGGAAAGGTATGATAAACCAAAACAGGGTATTAAAAAGCAGAGACATCACTTTGTCGACAAAGGTCCATATAGTCAAAGCTACAGTTTTTCCAGTAGTCATGTGTGGATGTGAAATAAAGAAGGCTGAGCACCAAAAAACTGATGCTTTTGAACTGTGGTGTTGGAGAAGACTCTTGAGAGTCCCTTGGACTCCAAGGAGATCAAACCAGTCCATCCTAAAGGAAATCAGTCCTGAATATTCATTGGAAGGACTGATGCTGAAGCGAAACTCCAATAATTTGACCATCTGATGTGAAGAACTGACTCATTAGAAAAGACCCTGATGCTGGAAAAGATCGAAGGCGGGAGGAGGAGGGGACAACAGAGGATGAGATGGTTGGATGGCATCACCAACTCGATGGACATGAGTTTGAGAAAGCTCCGAGAATTGGTGATGGACAGGGAGGCCTGGCGTGCTGCAGTCCATGAGGTCGCAAAGAGTTAGACATGACTGAGGCGAGGAGCCGACTCAGTGGAAAAGCCCCTGAAGCTGGGAAAGACTGAGGCAAAAGGAGAAGAGGGTGGCAGAGGATGAAATGGTTAGCTAGGATCACCAACTCAATGGCCATGAATCTGGGCAAACTCTGGGAGACAGTGGAGGACAAAGGAGCCTGGCGTGCTGCCCATGTGGTCACAAAGAGTTGGACACGACTTAGCAACTTAATAACAACAAACAACAAAACAGGGCCTTAAACTATGAAAAAACCAGAAACTCACTCACTTGCCACCGTCCGCAAACATTTCTCCAGGCCTCTGTGGCTGAGGCGCTTGAGGGACACAGAAGTGGAGCCTGGGACATAGACGTGAACATGTGCCGGCTTCAGAGAACTTGCTGGAGGTGAACACTACCTCTGGGGCTGAGAAGCCTCGGTTTGTGCCCTCTCTCATCCTTACAGAATTTGGGAAGTACATTACAAAATGCAGGACTAGAGTTTAGCTTTCAGTGTTCAGTCTGAAGTTGATTTCAAGTGGGCTGGAAGTTCAAGATGGTGGGGAAGGCGTGTGAGACTAAAATTAGGGTTTGTTAAATCAACTTGGGAACAGTGTGTGAATTCTAAGAGGTTTCAGGTTAAAAGGTGTTCTGAACAAGCTGCTCGCTGGTTCACACACAGGCTTGGCGTTCAGCAGTGCTGACACGGCGAGCGGATGAGACAGTCCTTGCCGGAACAAAACACACCAATTAATAAAGAATTAGAATACACTGACACAACTGCCACAGAGGTGTGGGTAGGATACACCAGCAGTGCCGGGAGGCGGCGAGCCACTCGGCCCGCAGTGTGAGAAAAGACCCTACGATGTCTGATGCGGTGAACAAGGCCGCCTGTGAGTCTCAACAGACGCCTACTACCCTGAAGACTCTTGGGAGGCGTGTGTTTTCTCCAGGTTGATCTGACAAAACTGAGTTTTCTATACTCTCTGATTCTTTTCAAATGAGCTGATTTATGGATGATAAACAGAGACTCATTCATTCAACAAGCATTCACTCGTCTACTATGTACCAGAAACGGCAGGGTTTTGTCAGTGTATAAATATATACACAAACATGAATATCCTAACATCCCTGCTCAGTTACCGCTCAATCACAACGCCAGAGCCCAGACTTCCCAGAGAGTCCGTGCTCCACGCGATGAGTGTGGCAGACAGCTTGTCCCTGAGAGACGCTGCGGAGAATCTCCGCACAGCCTCCCTGACAGGCAGGCAGAAGACAACTGCGACGCCACACCACTCTCACGGATGCCGGGCCACTTTACCGTGGCCGTGAGCAATGGAACCGCAGAGCCCTGCAAGACAGGATGGAAAACCCCTGAGCACATCTCCACGGTGTCAGGTTCGAAACAGCCCCTTCAGAGGTACCTTCCAAGGACCGAGGCGTTTAGTCAGAGTTTGCAGCATTTCGTGCAGAATAAACGTTTCTTCTGCAGTCGGTAAATAACTGTCTGCTTTGTGAGAACCCAACTTCCTGCCAGACCCTGGCATGGTTCAACACCGCCAGACATCCAGAAAGCCTGTATATTGACTTTTTTTTGTCCTGCAGAGAGACAAGTGAAGAGCCATCCAGAACATCCGGACTGTCTTCAAGAAGCCTCCAGGGCTGCTGTGAGCAGCTCTGCAAGTCTACACACAAGAAATGACTGACAGAGGAGCCCGTCTCGGGGTCTTCAGAGGCGTGTCCACCCTAGAGGCCGGTGAGGAAGGCGAGCGCACCTGGTTCCGGGTACAGCGCAGCCTCCGCCCTCCACCCGGAGCCCCCCGCCCGCCTGGCGGCCGACGCAGAGGACCCACCAGCAGGGCGCAGCTGTGCTCCGGCAGCATCCCGTACTGTCGCACGAGCCTCTCGCGGGTCACGCGGGGCAGCTCGGGGAGTCGCTCCCGCAGCCGGTCGATGTTGATTACCTGCCGCGGGTCTGCGCCGGAGGGCAGGGACTCTGAGTCGTAGAGCAGCAGCGGGGGCAGGTTGGGCTCCGGCATGAACCTGCGTGCAGAGAGGAGATGGCCTGACTCTCCGTACTGGGCTGAGTTGGAAGAGACAAACCTACGGTGGATGTGAAGCTCTGTCTACAGATGCTGCTACAAATAGTTTCTGAAGCCCCACATCAAGTCTCCTGCTTTTCCAGGAACTAGGCCTTGTACAAATGTAAGGTCGAAACCACCATATCCAGCACTCTCCATGCTTATAGATGAGTACTGTGAGAGCCACCCTGTCGTTTATAATTATGGATCAAGTGCATATTCACAAGACACGGACTGAAAAAAACAGAACCATATAAGAGCAACTTACTTTTTAGGAAGAAAGGTAACTTCACCCACTTTAAAATTTTCAGTATTTTTAGCAGTTTTTATGAAAGAGAAACCTTCTTTCTTGAGAATTGGAATAAATAAATGGACTTTGCTAAATATTGGGTTGGCCAAAAAGTTTGTTCAAGTTTTTCCATAACATCTGATGGAAAACCCCCAAAGAACTTCTGGCCCAACCCAATAAAATGCAGAAGGTAGGCGAGAGGGAGGGATGACTAGGGGAGCACAGTGGGGTTTCAGGGCAGTGAAGCCACTCTGTGTGACACTGGGACGGTGCAGACATGCCGTCACACGCCTGTTAAACCCACAGGACAGACGACATGAGGGTGAACCGTAAAGTAAGCTATGGACTTCAGTTGCTACCAAGGTATCAATACTGGTTCATCAATTTTAACAAATTTACCACATTACACACTAATGCAAGATGTTATGAGAGGAAACCTGTGTGTGTGTGTGTGTGTTGGGGCGGGGGGGTATACAGCATACACCAAGAAGATATGGGAACTCTAATTCCACTCAATTCTGCTGGAAAACTAAAACTGCAATAAAAAGGTCAATTAAAAAAAAATGCGGACGCTGCACGCTGCATCAGCTCTTGTCAAACTAAGGTGTCCTTCCCTTTCGTCTATTCTAGCATCTAACGTTTTTCCCTCTGCCCATACTTGTCAGAGGGCTTATGCAGAAGCAGGGTTATGCTGAATAAATGGTGGCTCCCAGGTAATCAATCAGAAATGCAAGCAACTCATCACCTCAATGCCAAATCTGTGCTATGAATCAGCCTGACTTCTGAAGGCAAGAGGAAAGCAAAGGGAGGCTTCCCAAACCTCATCTATTAACCTAGGGGAGCAACCTGAAGCCACTGACTCTGCTAAAAGCCAACACCATGCTCAGCAAGAGAGCAGCACCAACACAGGGGGGGCCACACGGGAAAACAGGTTTCCTGGGAAGAACAGACTGAACCCAGAGAGACCACTGTAATGAGAACAAGGCTGACTCTGGCAGACACATGAGAGGCGTCCTTGAGGCGATGTCCACTCTTAGGGTTCATGAGGTGCTTCCTTCCTAAATCACGATGCTATATTCGTTCCTCATTGACAGCAATGGCTACTCTCATATCTTCCTGCACTTCACAAAGTAAAGTGCCAACCTCTACCACTTTGTTGCTTAAACTTTTTAACTTTTGCAGTCTGATAAACAGGGGAAGAAAAAAGAGGCTCAATTTACCCTAAGCTACTTCTTTTTTTATAATGTGGAACATTTTAAAAATCTTTATTGAAATTGTTAAAATATTGCTTCTGCTTTATGTTTATTTGGCTGTCGAGGCACATGGGATCTTGGTTCCCTGATCAGGGGATCACTGTTTCAATGCTTCCTCCTCCCTGCACAGGAAGGTGAGATCTTAGCCAGTGGACACCACTAGGGAAGTCCCCAAAGCTATTCCTCTCATTTGCTTTGTTTCTAGATCTCATATTAAGCCTAACTTGTTAAACGGTATTACCTGAGATGTGACGGGAACTCCATTAACATACACAGCTCTTTTTTCTACCTTCTTACAGCCCTTGCGTTACTGAACTTGTCACTGAAAGGAAGCATGAGGACAGCCTGGGTCCCCCCTCAACGGCCATCCTCTCGGCTCAGTTAGAACAGCTCTGACGAGGTGAGCGCCTAAGTGTTTTCCAACCATTGAATCCTGTCAAATAAAGTACTCCAAGGCTCCCAAATCAAAATACTCTTCCTCTCAGGACATACATAAACCAGGAACCCTGGAGCTTCCACCGTGCAACGACGACAACAGGAAGTGGTTCCTAAAAGCCACCCAGGATCTCTGTGTTGGTCTGTAAGTGGGCCTGGAATACGAGCCAAACAGAGAACGGTGTTTTGACAAGAGGAGTAACCACCTGTAGTCTTGTTTTCCTTCTTTGTCTCTCATCGGCACGGTGCACCTGTGACAGTTAAATGAGAAAACATTTTAAAAAGCACTGCAGCAAAGGCTGGTACGTATGCAGACAGGGGTTCGCTACCAACAGGGGAACCACGGGACTCAAGCTCCTCTGCCTTCTATGGGAGACACGTTCCTGAATACGCTGCAGAAATGATATTAAAGAAAGACATATGTGTAGCATGGTAACTCAAAAAAAGAAAAAGAAATTGCTTCAATGTTTCCAACATTTAACCAGCTCAAACTCCAGGCTTTTGAAATCTTTCCCCTAGTCTTCTGTTAAGTGTATGAAGAAGTGAAAGTGTTAGTCGTGTCTGACTCTTTGCAACCCCATGAATTCTCCAGGCAAGAATACTGGAGTGGGTTGCCATTTCCTACTCCAGGGGATGTTTCTGACCCAGGGACTGAACTCAGATCTCCTGCATTGCAGGCAGACTCTTTACGGTCTGAGCCACTGGGGAACAAAGAATCAGAAAGTTAAGACTCAGAGATACTGAACAGATCAACACACCTCTACAGCCAGCTCCAAGCTTTCTTCCACTTCTAAGCTGAAACTGGCAGGTCTGACAGAATTTAAGGAAGTCAAAATTCTTGGCACAAGGTAAGCTGGAATCCAGGGAGGGGCCAGGATCTAAGACTCCAAGTCTGTTCAGTCTGGTGAAATCTGTCACCAGCCTTGGAGGGTGTATCAAATCCCTGTGGGGTATGGCATTTTCCTAATGAGGAAACCAGACCGCAGAGAAGCTACTTGGTGATATGGCTGGTCTGCGGAGCCCCACCAACCTGTATTCAAGACGCTGTCATGCAAACTCACCCAAGCTTATAATCAAATGAGCGAGTTTCATTCAGAATTTCTCCTCCATTTTCAAGTTCATTGATTTGCCTCTGAATTTCATAGTCTAAAAAAAAAAAAAAGTTTAGTATCATATTTGATTCCTTTATCCAGTTAAGCAATAATCGGAACTTTTTCAATCTTTAGGTCAAAAAATAATCAAGGGAGTTGTTTATAATAATTCTTTCCACAGATGCTGTATTTTTTTCTTCTTGCTGCCATCATAGAATAATACTGCTGGGAAGGGTCTTTTAGGAAGCTCTGCTCTCTCACTTTTTAAGCAAACCCAGGTTTAGAGCAATTAACCCAACCCAGTACAGGACACAAGTACACAGCTTGGCAGAAGTGCTAGGGCCAACGCTGAGGACAAGCGACTCCCGATCTAGGACCCTTGCTTGTCAGAGTGTTTACCCCAGGATCCATGGACAGGCTTCAGGGGGTTCTGGTATCTCCTGGGATTATATACAAATGGGGGGAGGCGGGGCTAGGCACAGATTTTGGAGAAATGATCCAGAATGTCCACTGTATTTTCAAAGGGACCTATGGCCCCAAATGATGAAGAGCCGCTGCTCTACGCCACGGCCCCTCACCACCGAACAAGGCAGCAGTGGTAAGTGGAGCACAGCCTCAGCTTGCTGAGCTTCTTTATGAAAAGAGCTTCAGCCTTCCCGCCCTCCTTAAAGTGAAAGCGAAGTCGCTCAGTCGTGTTCGACTCATTGCGATCCGTGGACTGTAGCCCACCGAGCTCCTCCGTCCATGGGATTCTCCAGGCAAGAATACTGGAGTGGGTGCCATTAACTCCCCACTAAAACATACTCCTCTTGCCCTCGCCCAAATCCTGACTCTTAGCTGAGCTGACAAAAAGCAACAAACACCAACAGGATGGCTAAAAGGCCTGATGTAAGGAGAAAATTGGGGTGGAAAAATTACAGGCTTGGGGACGTAAGCCCGTAACAGGAAAGCTTGGGTTCTTCAGCCCCAGCCCGACCACAGGTGGAGTTCTGTTTCAGACCGCTGCTCCACAGGGTACTTCAGAGGACAACGGAAGGCTAGGGGCAGCCAAAGCCTTCAAACTCATCTGCAGTGAATCTACCTAAAATCTTGTTGCTTGTTTAAGTTCCAATCACCACCTCTTACAATAATGAGCTTCAGGACACTCACCTGCAAGGCGAAGTGGAACTTTTTTCTGTTCGTTCCAAGCTTCACCTTCACCAACCTGAGCTGGAAGGGTTTCTCCTGGCCCAGACCTTTTGCAGCCTCAGATACATGGACAGTGTCTCCTCTCACAAGCAGAAGAGTCCACCCTTGATATCCTGTCTTTATGCAGGACGTTTCCCCTATACATCCTGTATGTCATCCCCTTGACCATCAGTTCAGTTCAGTCCCTCAGTCGTGTCTGACTCTTTGCGACCCCATGGACTGCAGCACACTGGGCTTCCCTGTTCATCACCAGCTCCTGGAGCTTGCTCAAACTCATGTCCATCGAGTTGGTGATGCCATCCAACCATCTCATCCTGTTGTCCCCTTCTCCTCCCGCCTTCAATCTTTCCCAGCATCAGGGTCTTTCTCAATGAGTCAGTTCTTCACATCATGTGGTCAAAGTATTGGAGTTTCAGCTTCAGCATCAGTCCTTCCAATGAATATTCAGACTTGATTTCCTTTAGGATGGACTGATTTGATTTCCTTGCAGTCCAAGGGACTCTCAAGAGTCTTCTCCAACACCACAGTTCAAAAGCATCAATTCTTCAGTGCTCAGCTTTCTTTATAGTCCAATTCTCACATCCATACATGACTACTGGAGAAGCCATAGCTTGACTAGATGGCCTTTGTCGGCAAAATAATGTCTCTCTGCTTTTTAACATGCTGTCTAGGTTGGTCATAGCCTTACTTCCAAGGAGCAAGAGTCTTTTAATTTCATGGCTGCAGTCACCATCTGCAGTGATTTTGGAGCCCTGAAAATAAAGTCTTTCACTGTTTCCATTTTTTCCCCATCTCTTTGCCATGAAGTGATGGGACTGGATGCCATGAACTTCACTTTTTGAATGTTGAATTTTAAGCCTACTTTTTTACTTTCCTCTTTCACTTTCATCAAGAGGCTCTTTAGTTCCTCTTCACTTTCTGCCATAAGGGTGGTGTCATCTTCATATCTGAGGTTACTGATACAGCTGCATATCTGAGGCCCTTGACCATGTTAATGCCTTTTTGCTGAAAATGTACAGACTCACAGTGTCTTCATTAAGGCTGGTTGATTACTTCAGGTCCAGGATAATACAGTTTTATACAAGACCAGCAAATCTGTCTTCCTTCTAATACTCAGCATACTACTGAACCTCTGGTGAACCTTCGGGCTGGGATGCCACTTTCATCCATCCTCTGCTCTGTGCCCCTTGAAGGATGTACCTCCACCTCTGCCTCCTCCCTTCTTTCTCTCTTGCTCTTAGATACCTTTGGTTTAAAGAGTACTTCCATTCTTCTGAGCTGTCATGCCCTCACATTCACAGTCATCAGCTTCTATGGGCCACCCCAGCCGCCGAGCTTGCTCAGTTCTTCTATTTTAATTACTAGCACACATCTGTCCACACTGAAAGATCCACAGCTCCAGTAAGATCACTACTTGATTACACAGGCCTAGGCAATCTATTCTCTGGTGGGTCAGACAGTAAAGAGGCCATGGGCAATGCAGGAGACCCAGGTTTGATCCCTGGGTTGGGAAGATCCTCTGGAGAAGGGAATGGCAACCCACTCCAGTATTCTTGCCTGGAGAATTCTATGGACACAGGAGCCTGGCGGGCTACAGCCCACAGGGTAGCAAAGAGTCGGACACGACTGAGCGATAACACTTTCACTTTCAAGCAATCTGTTAAAACAGTTAAAAGCAGAAAAACATACTGACCAGTTAGGTCAAATTGTGGCTAATCTATAACATATATGATGTTATACAGTTCACACTAGTTGTGGTACATGGAAAAACAGAGTTACAGAATTTTGCAAATCCTCCCATAGAGGTCAAGTCTACTTCCTCCCCCTTCCCTTGAACCTATTTTGAATGGAATGTGCTGGAAGAAATGTTGTGCAAGTTCTAGAGCTAAAGACTGAAGAGGACTTGAGGGATCTGCCTTCATCCTCCTAGGATGCCACCTCTGCCAAATAAGAAAGCCTGGGCTAAGTAAGTGAATGCGGATAGCCCACATGGGAAAAGAAGCCCAGCAGATGTCTGGCACCAAGGCCCCAGCATGTAAGGTCCTCTTGGACTCTCTATCTCAGCAGAGTGCTGGCTCCCCAGAGTCAAATGAAAGAGCTGAGGCAGGACCAGCAGAAAACCACCCAACCCACAAAACCGTGAAGCTGAGATGTTATCATGTAAGTCATTAAGTTGGGTTGGGGGGGGAACCCTCTTACACAGAAACAGCTGCTAAAAGAAGTATATGAGTAACAGCTGACATTCACCTATAGCTTTGGCCAAAAATCGGGCACTGTTGAGATTCTTCACTTCGGTTCGAATGCCCAAAGGCTCCCCAGGGCGATGAACAGATATATTGGCATCCACTCTTAACTGGCCCTCTGGAAGGAGAGAAAAAAGACAATTCTTTAGAAATTCTCTGAGGGAACGTAGTCTTTTTAAGGCAAGAGAGTGCAAGCAATATCTAATTCTAGCTGATGTCCACAGTGCCAGTGGTAAAGAATCTGCCTGCCAATGCAGGAGACAAGACATGGGTTCGATCCTTGGGTCAGGAAGATCCCCTGGAATAGGAAATGGCAACCCACTCCAGTATTCCTGCCTGGAGAATCCCATGGACAGAGGAGCCTGGTGAGCTACAGTCCATGGGGTCGCAGAGAGTGAGACACAACTGAGCACCACGCGCACACGCTCGCACACATACACACACACACTCTCAAAGAAGGTAAGGTTGGCCCTGAAGTTCACGGCTGGTACTTCTGCCCACTGACAAGACTGACAGTCCCAAGGCGTCTGCGGGATGTGTGCACACGTGTGTTGGGATATTTCTGTGCACTTGTACACAGAAAACAGAAGAAATTCTGGATATACCGTCTGGGGAAATCTAATTTCTTTCGTGCCAAGTAAGAAAAACAACATTGTTAAAATGGAGGTTTACTCTGAAGTTTTATTCAAAGCGTCAGAGCTGGGTTGGGGGGAAGGCCTCGGAAATTGTTATGTGATAGCCCTACACTGCTCTCTGAGGGAATGTGGATTTCCAACAGCGATTCCAGGAGATTTATAAGAGAGTCCTTGAGAATTTACAGCTCAAGGGCACAAGCCAGAAACGTGGGCTTTTTCCCCTCCTCCTTTCTCCAGGTACTGTAATAATTTCTTTCTTCTGCAAACAGGACTCGAGTCCTGCCCCCTTCCGAGGGGTTTGCCACAGCAGACAGTGCTGGGGGTCGGGGGGAACCAGAGACAGCAGCCTTCATTCTAGGAGAGCTTTCTTTGACCCTGAATCCCGCCCCCATCTCCGCCCAGTTTAGAAGCAGTCACCCCTAAGGAAACAGGTAGTTTGCGACCCCTCCTCATCCAGCGGGGGGCCCCCCCCATCCCCCGCCCTCGTTCTGGCCATGTCCTAGCATTGGGCCACGCACAGGGCCTCCGCCCAGCACTTACCAGAGCCCCTCTGGTCTCGGCCGCCGCGCCCCCGCACTTTTCACTGCTCACTCCCTGCCTGCCGCTGGTCCCCATGTGCCCTGGTCATCACTGGTACTGTCCCTCCTTCAACCTCGGCTCAGCCTTCAAGGTCCCACACGAGTGGGACTTTCTCCTCCCCACCTCCACTGGTGCTCCTCCGAGTTATCGGAATACATGCTCAGAAATGCACAGGACCACAGCCTATTCGGAATTTATCTCAAGGACCAGACGGAAGGCCT